>JAEMWC010000345.1:735000-821537 GCA_016490735.1 Pachyseris speciosa
GTGGTCTTCATTTTTTTCCACTTAATACCAGTTCTTACCCCAACCCCATCTCTTCTTTCACTTCCTGTTGACATTGTGCGCCTTCCTGGAAAAGTTCCATTGTTACCTGTGAAAATTAAAAGGCAATATATCAAACATCATGAGCTAAAATAGCAAGTGAGCATTCACATCATATACTTTATGGCAAAAACTATTTGCAGTCAGTCTAAGATTCCAACTTTTCCTGTGGTGAAATTCCCAAAAGCTCCATGGGCCTCTCATGAAGATCTGATACTCATGACCATAGTTTCTGCAATACATATTTCTTGATAATGATCACAAATGATCGTGACCTTGGCAAGTTAATTTCATCCATAAAGTAACATGTTTTTTACACAGGGTGCACAAATTTTGGCAACCACTTCATTTTGCATTTTTTTTTGAGAAGAGAGCAATATTTTAATTTGGGACTCTAAATTAATAAATAAATAAGAGATATGTTTTCATCACATCAAATTTTTGTGACTGAACCAAGAGTCACAAACACTCAAAAAATGAAATATTATCATGATGTATTTGCAATTTCCTTTAGTAATCCAGGTCAATGTAACATGAGAAACAGCACTGGGTTGATGTAAGTTTGAGTGTAATGCACATGTCATTGGCTTGCCTGGCCAGTGGGTTCGACCTCCCGGCTAACCAGGGGATTGTAAAATCAGTCAAGCACACCCAGGGAGTCAGGTAATGTTGTAAGACAAAGACCCCTAGGGGAGGTGTCTCTCTCGGCAGAAAATCCCCCTGACATCCTTTACAAATTTATGAATTCCCCCATCCCCTAATCTTTGATCGTAAAACAATGTCAAGATTTTCCCCAACCCTCGACCCCATGATAAACATTTGTTCCTCTAAACAGAGCACTAAAACTGTGTTAGCATGATGTTCCGGTTCGGTGTACCTTCGAATGAAAATCTTGAATGTGTGAGAACACTTTGATAAGATTAGTGGTGTGAAGTTCACAATGTCCACTGGTGTCAGAGGTTTGTGGATATCATGAATTTAAACCAATTATTCTTGGAAGACCAATATATTAAAAATTTCAGTTAATTTGATCAACTAGACAGTCTCTATACATTTAAATACCACATAATTACTATAAAATGATTACTTGAGCAAATGTTTCACAGAACTTATATTATCATGTTAAAACCCTGAGCTTCTTGTTCAAACCATGGGCTTTTAATTAACAACTTGAAGACAGAAGAAGAGTATTCTTTTGGAATTTTTAACCAATAACCTAACCCACTTAAGGATTAGTAACCTTAGAAGATCGTGCTACGCGTTCAGAAAGGTAAATGTTTTAAGGGAAAAAAACATTTAATTTAGAAGCAGGGATCTCGTACCTCGATCAAATGAAAAGGAAAGATACATTACGTCTGTCTAACTTATTAACAAAATTAAAATTAGCCTGACAGTATCTCAAGGGACGACATTTCAGAACACATAAACAAGAATTTCCTTAGATTGCTCTTGAAAGTGAAAAAATAAGATTAATTTTTCTGACTATAGTCTGCGTAAAGATTATGCAAAACTTTTGTGAAACACTATAAAACCTAATCTTATCGCACGATCAGGCTATACTGCCGCTGAAAGTAATATTCACGTTATATAAGATTTATAGTTACCATGTGACATCTTTGTGATCTAGCATTTTGCCTGTGTTTTCCACAAACATGCGAAATTATATCATATTTACTTACCTGGATTAGACATTGATCTGTGTAAAAATAGTGTTCCCTTGTGATTTGAAAGATCTGCGGCGAAATTAGCGAAAAAGAACCATAAGTAATGAATTTTCATGCCTTTATTTTAACACAGACCAGTGCAGTCTCACTTCTCTTCAACCGATCAGCTTGAACAAACATTTAATGTGTCTGTATACCTTCTCTGTCGCTAATATGCGGTAGCTCGAAGGAGTCGTTCGCAACGCCTGCCCTATCATACGGCTCATGTTTAGCCATATGCCCGCCATGAGGCGAAGGAAGAACACAACACTGAATGTTACCCATCGTAAGTCCGTGCCCAGTTCGAACAGTCTTCTTTCCACGATCCCTTCACACCACGAAACAAGTAGCTACATTACGGAAGCTTGCCAATCCCTCGCTTCAAGAGATTCTCCAAGGCAGCTTCGGGATGTCAACATTGTCAAGCAAAGCTGGTTTGAAGGGCGTATTTCCAGATAACAGTGCTTTGTGGACAATCTAAAACCTGGAAGAAATACAAGAGAACAACAAACACACTCGACCGTGCGGTTCTGTATTTTTATTGGTCTGGTAGCGAAGTTACGTCATGGATTGAGCATAAATGGCGAAAATTCTCGATTGACCCAAGACATTTTCTGTGGTCAGTAAAAAATAGCACTTCTTTTGCTAATGTACCGTAACCCACGCATAAAAGAACACACTGGTAACAAAAGATATTGGGCAACTTTCTTGCTCTACTTCTTCTAACTCTTCCTTTAGTAATCCGTCCCTCTACTCCCATGTTTTTTTTGTTATTTTCACTTAATTTCAAAATTTAAGAGCAAAACGACTGGGACTTCGAGTCCGTTCGTTAGTCCCTCATTTAGTGAATTTTTTTTTTTTGGTTATGTCATTTTCACTAAATGGAAGTTACTAAATAAATAAATAAATAAATAAAGTGAAGTGAAGTGAAGTAGCATCGATATCCCATGCAGTTGTTTATTTAGGGAGTGGGGGTGACGTGGGTCTTGAAAGAAACAGTAGCAGTTTTGTTGCAAATGTCGAAAGTCAAGGAACTCGCTACTTTTACAGAAAATTCTAGATTGGGTGAAGCAGCTTTCAGGATGTGGAGAAACGTGTGTTTCAGTCAGATTGTTTCATGGAAAGTAAACAGAACTTAACAAAAACAAACAAAAATTCTAAATGGTTTGAACCCAGGAGTCATATCATAACTAAGTGAAGCACGATCGTCAAGGTGAGTGTAGTCCTGAGAAGGACTCTTTGCGGTGACATTGACTGACGTTTCGACAACCTGAGCGGAAGTCATCATCAGAGTCAGGCAAGAAAAATACAATTAAAATATTAAGATAGAAGGTGTGTTTGCAGTAATAATATTTTCCTGATCATTGTTGCAGAAATATCTTTGTGATCTTCTTTTAGGGTCAAGTTCAATAAATTCGACCTTTACTTACAAAATCTGATTTTTATTTCTGTGGGACTCACTGTAAGTGCATTGTTTACTGTTCTTGAAAATTGAGTTAACTTTTAATCAGGGGCACCCAAAGAGCCAAATCAACCCAAAGATGTAGAAAGGCATTTTTAAGTACCTTGTCAGTGTTTGAAGTATGTTTAAAGTGATGTTTTCATAAGCTAGACGAAGTTCATCTGTTCGGATTCCCTAGCTGGAAATTTAATTGCCCGAAAATGTTAGGGAACAATATTATTTCCGAAAATGCTAGCTGACGTTTTTGACTGCCAAAAACAGCAAAATCTCAGGGGCTATGATTTCCCAATTGCGAATCTTTTAGGCCACGTTTTAGTTACGAAAATCCGAGTGCACTCTTTAATCAACGCCAAAAGCCCAAGGCGAATTACCCTCCACCGAACAGATATCTACCGAAACTTGTCGTTGGGTGCCCCTGTTTTAATGCGGAATTATACTAAGCTTCTGCTTTTATAAAACAAAAATGGAGATGGAACAATTACGTTTCTCATATTTTTGTTAATTATCTGCGATAAAACGGAAATAATTAAAACTCCATCCACAATCAAGGTTGATCAGGTAACTCTAAGTCACCTTATAATTTTCATTGTTTAAATTCTTTCAGGTGTCCAAATTACAGGTTTTGGTAAGCTTCTTAAAATTTTCAATTTTTCAATACGCATATATAAGTGACGTTAATTACTGAATTTAGATAAACGTGGGAGATAAGTCTACTTAATTGTCCTTAATCTGGATTAGCTGTATCTATACTGAAAGGCGAAGCCTGATTAATGCGGGCGCTAAATCAGCGGTGTCTAAATGACAAGAGAAGTACTCGGTTCCACTTAGCAACATTCCTTAACGACCACAAAACGAGGGGCCATATTTTTGTTTCTTCACGCTGTCGAATAAAACATCAGCCATCTAACGGAAAAGAAACGTTTTCGCCGAAATGTATGACGACGATGAGGAGCCCGAAGGTCCGAAAAGTTCAGCTACAACTTATCTTTCGGAAGGAAACGTGCATTACAACCAGGGAGAGTACAAGAAAGCGCTTGATAGTTACACACAAGTAAGTTTAACCAAAGTCGATGCTAAATAATGATTATTGATCTAAATTTGCTCTACTTCTTCGCTGCCTTTTTTCATTATATTTAAGGAGCCACAGATGGAAATCGTTCTATTTCTGTAGCCAATATCGCTCTCTTATAGATCTGTTTTTTTTTGCCCCAATAAAACAGTGCAAATTTCCCAACTGTATTAATAATAATAACTTTATTTCAGTATCAATCTTCTAGTTAGCCCATAATAGGCTTACTAATCGGGGACACTATCCTACTTAAAACGTACAATAATCTTTAGAATTCACAATAATAAAATCCTTAGGCTACAATGACTGCATACAATAATAAAGAACATATCTAATAATTAAAATATAATATAATATTGTACCAAAAATTAATATTTATTCAGTTTACGAGAACCGAACATCAAAACATGCATGCGGACTGGCTCTCCCATGTTTTCTTTGAAAATGAATGGCATAAAGTCAATTAAAAGAAATAGTGTTATGGTTCAAAACTAGTAATTACTTAAAGGAGGTGTATGGTACCCTTCTAATGTATTGGAACACTCCATTTTTTATTTGCCCCCCCCCCCCCGGATCACGAAATAAACTGAGCAACTACTAAAAACTGCTTTAAAAATACTTAAATTACAATCTATTAAAGATCAAAGAAACATCTTATTTACAAAACATTTCTTGAACCTCTCAGTACTTCAGTACTAAAGCACATGGAACCTGCAGGGGATGCATGTAGAATTTAGAAAATTGAAAATTTTGAAAAATATGACTCCTATAACAAGTGGCTGGACATTGTAGCCTAGGGGTTCATAGCTGAGTTGTGGCTTCAGTGCCAGCTCTGAGTGCAAGGTTTATATTGTCTAGAAACGAGGTGGTCACTGTCAGTTGAGGTGAAGTCTTTGGCAGACATCCATCCATTATACAGCTGAATTCAGTTGTCAACAGCCCTGAATAATATTATTACCACTTGTAGTTTTTGTTTGCATTATTTGTAAGTGCTGATTATGTAACGAAGTTCTAACTTACAATATATTTAGGCCTTAGAGATCCAGCCAGGATACAAAGCTTGTCTTGTTCAGAGATCCAAGTGCTACTTGCATCTGGGTGACACTGATGCAGCTTTGAGAGATGCTGAGGAATCGCTTGTAGAAGATCCAGAATATATTAAGGTATGAAGATAAATTTGTTGCTGAAGGTTGTCTTTATGGTGTATATGTTGCAGGTAAAAATTAAATTTGATTTGGTAAAAATTTTATTCTAGGTTGAATCTCAATTTCCTTCGTCTCTAATACATGTAGGAGACAAAGGGAATTGAGACTCAACCTAGGTTAAAATTTTTTACCTGAATTTAATTTTTATCTGCAGCATACCGGTATACACTAAGATTCTTATAAGCATTTTGGTGTAGTTGAGGTATAACAAAATTTAAGGCTGTAGTAGTCACTGTGATGAATAAAACTGATGAAGTATGAAAAATTAAAGAAAAAATAGTGCAGCTAGTGTGTTACATCAGAAAAGTGAAAGAAACTATTACATAAAAGGCAGCATCTGCGTTTTCATCCGACTGAAAAATCCAGAGTTTTATGGTAAATGTTACTGAACAGAAATGCCACAAGCATCTGTGTACATGAGAGCTTATGACATCCATTTAACTGAAATCAATGTGTTAAAATACCTTTTGCTAATAAATTTCTTTTATAATTCTTCAATTACTTACAGGGACTTTACCAGAAAGCAGAAGCTCTTTATTCTAAGGGTGATTTTGAACATGCTCTTGTTAACTTTCACCGTGGAGGCAAGCTGCGTCCAGACAAGGAGGAGTTTAAACTGGGGATCCAGAAGTCTGAAGAGGCCATTGACAATGCCATTGGAAGTAAGACTGGCTTTTTGAAATGATTTTTGTGTGTGTGAATTCATGAGCTAGGATGAATTGAATACTAATGTAGAAAAAAAATTGTGCCCTGAATTACACAGTACAAGTGCCTGAACCCCTACTGGAAGGTACACTGGGTTAAAATGTAATAAGGAAGGCAGAAATAAAGTCATAATTTGATAATAGTTTTTACATCCAAGTACATTTGTTTTTATATTTAATGTATATATTTTTGTACCTTATCAATAATTTTATATTACTATTAATTTGAAAAATTGTTTTAAATACCATTTACACTCACACTGGAGTCATGTAATGACTACTCCCAGCCAAAGATGTTGTAGATTGAGGGTATTGGGACACCAATTTCTTGCACTCTAGATTTGACATAATTTTCAGAGGTAAGCAGCAGTATATTGTGTAATAATCCTTGTTTTGATATTTGGTTCCTAGGTAATGCAAAAGTTAAATTAGAAAACAAGGGAGATCTGTCATTCTTTGCTAAACAGGATGAAGCAGTAAGTCCATTCACCTTTCACGATTAAAATGTTTATTATATCTCTCACTTAGTACCTGCACTGTGATTGGTTGATTTTGTGGGCCATATATAACAGTACTGCCCGCTTGACTTCAACTTATTTTCTTTCCCACATGCCGGACGAACCTCAGAGATATAATAAATATCTTGCTAACCTCGTTTTCTCAGTCCGTACTGTAAGTTACAGATCCTCGTGTTTTTCCCATCAATTTGTGGCCTATGCACTTCACACTTCAGCCATAAATCAACAGGAAAAAACTTGGTCAGTCTGTAACTTACAGTGTGGACCTCAAACTCGGTTAGTAGGAGGTATATATTTTATGTTTTATCAGGTCATTTAAAGTATGAAGATTAATGCTGTAAAATTATTTCTGTCTTCAACAGAAAAAGACAAACAAGGGCTACAGCAAACCAACCACTCAGGCAGCAAGGAATCAACAGCCAGCGGCGAACAGAGGAAAAAACACAAAAAGTCCAGTTAAATCAGAAAAGACTGTTAAACAACTGCTTGGAGAATTATATTCAGACAAGGAGTATCTAGAAAAGCTCATGGCTGACCAAGGTACTCAGATCTGGAAGTTTTAGAATTATTATTTATAATTTGATTTCAGAAAATATCCATTTACCGGTAACCTCCTCTACAGAAGTTCATTTCAAATTCTGAGGAGAAAATGGACTGTACCAGACTGGGTGTTAAAAATTGAAATTAAAGCAAATTGCCATTTTGAAACTTAAGGGATACAATCCAAAAATCCTTTGGAAGAAGGGGCATACTCCATCATTTTTGTGTTTACTCAGAGGCAGGCAACTGCCAATAAAATATATTGTGATTTAATATTTCATAAAGCTATTTTAGTGAAAAGGCCGTCAGTTTGCAGGAAGAAAAGCTAGGCTTGCTATCTCTTTGGGTTCATTTGTTACCCCTAGTTAGGAGTGCCACTAAGAACTTCCCCATCTTGTACCCCTCATAAACGGTTTCCATCCCTTCTTAGCCTGTTAGAAGACTCCACAATGGCTTAAAAGTAAAGTGTTTGCAAGTCTAGTTTCTAAAAGGCAGACTTAATCTGACTTGTCTATTCTTCCTGCTTTCCAGGCTTTATTCATGGCTGTAGTAGCAAGCAGATCTATGATTTAGTTCAAGAAGGCTTGGATTATTTACACACAAGAATTGAATTCTGGAGGCAGCAAGAACCACTGTATGCTCGTAAGAACAAGAAAATCCCACCCAAGAAACAACCGCAACAGCAAAAACCTGCTGATACTACAAAATATATCTTAAGATCACTGGAGGAAATTGATCAGGCACTGGCTGATGGCGACCCTGAGAACAGTTTGGCCAAAGCACAATCAACATTAAAGACAGTGCAGTCACTGGGAGCAGAGAGTGTACCAAACAAGGCTGAGGTTCTCAGCAATCTATACTCGTGCATTGGAAATGCTTATCTTGAAATGGAGAACTATGATGAAGCTTTGAAATATCATGAGAAGGACCTCAAGGCTGCGAAAAAACAGTAAGTTGGTGGCATAATTATAGTTATAAGTTTTTCCTGGCAAATGTATTGCAGTCCTTAAGTGATTGGAGAATTTGACTCTAACATCTTTGTTTCAAGTGAATGCATGAGTTGAGACGGGACTTAATCATGACTAAACTAAATTCTCGCATTGTAGTTTATATATGTGATGACTCTTGGTTCATTACAATTTATAATGTTTAGCACCCAGGGAGGGGTGGGGGGGGGGGGAGGGTACTCGGGATCTCAAGTGATGGGGATGATCGAATGGAGCCAAAAGTCAAGACCCAAAAAAATCCCTAGGGCTCCCAGCAAAACCCCAAAAAATCCCTGGACCAAAAATTAACCCCCAAAAAATCCCTGGCCCTTACAAGTTCCAGAAAGGGGTAATGCTATAACACAAAGAATACCCCCAAAAAATCCCT
Organism: Pachyseris speciosa; assembly: GCA_016490735.1. Lineage (NCBI taxonomy): Eukaryota > Metazoa > Cnidaria > Anthozoa > Scleractinia > Pachyseridae > Pachyseris > Pachyseris speciosa. The sequence continues at coordinate 743,633 of JAEMWC010000345.1, forward strand.
ACTCAAATCAAGCTACCCAAAAAAAATACTTCCCAAATTTTCGTACCCCAAAAAATCCCGGAATCAAAAATTTCAAATCCAAAAAAATCCTTCGATCATCCCAGTCACTTGAAATCCCAAGTACCCCCCCTGGGGTTTAGCAATGACCCATCAAGATTTAGATGATTTCAAAAAGATGTGAAAGGTTAGCATGAGGCATAGTCATTCATCCAATATCATTATTTGTTGATTGTGTTGTATAACATTGGAAAATTAGTTGGAACTTTGATTTAGGGTTAACCTTTTACAATTATATTAACCTCAGTGATAACAAAGAAGCCAAATCACGAGCATTGGATAACCTGGGAAGGCTCTACGCAAAGAGGGGAGAGTACACCAAAGCTATTGACTCCTGGATGGAGAAGCTTCCACTAAGTAAATCAGCGATTGAAAGCACATGGCTCTACCATGAGATTGGCAGGTGCCATTTAGAGCTCAAATACTATCAGGACGCCAAGGAGTTTGGTCAGAAGTCATTGGCTGCAGCAGAACAGGCTGATGATAAGGTGTGGCAGCTAAATGCCACTGTTCTTGAGGCTCAGGCAGAAGGTAAGCTTTTTTCCAGAGATCAAATGTGTTACAGAATAAGCTAACACTGTATTCCAGAAAGTATCCACACCCGTTCCATGAAAGGTATTTTGGATTGAACCCCACTCCCCTCCCCTCCCCTCCCCTCTGATGAGTTAAATCCAGACTCCTACTTTCCTTTCAAAACTTTGAGTTTTAACACCCCCTCCCCTCCCCCTTGGAATTTGCAGTGGCCCTTGATGGGAGAGTCATTGATATTTTCTGGAACCACACATGGTGTCATGTTGAAGCCACAGGTTTTTTTGAAAACTGGAAAACTCTTTACTCAACTTGTGAACTTTACTGGTTACCGGTACTTTTAATATTATGTTAATCTTTACTGAATCCATCATTAATCACGTGCATTCATTTGCAGTAAAACTTGGTGATCTTCAAGATGCCTTGCAGTCTTTTGAAAAAGCCTTGGAACTCGCTAAAATCTTGGAAGATGAAGCTGCTGAACATGCCATTTCTAAAGCCATTAACGATGTAAATGACAGGATTGCTCAAGGTAATAAATATGGCGATGCTGTTTGAGCAAAAATTAAAATTACTGCTCAGTCATTGCCATTTTCAGAGCATTTTATTGTGTTTTGCGTGCCATGATAATTAAGGTCTGTCTGTAGACAAAAAAATCAATGGTAATGATGAGCACTTCAGTGCCATATGAATCCTTCCAGTTGTTGAAAGTTCAAACTGCAATAAATTCTCTGGTTGTGATGATTTGTTTTCAAAAGTTAGTATAGTATAGTATTGCCATTTTTTTCAACTGTTTATTTCAGGGCTGGGCAGAGGACACAAAACTTGTTAGTGTGTTAAAGTGAGTTATCCAAGAGTTTGAAATGTTCCACCTCTAACAAAATGTGGTTAACTTTTTAGGGGTAAAATCTGTGGAAGACAATGCTGACCAAGATGGAGAACAAGAAGGATCCAAAGAGTCTGAAAGTCAAGCAGTAGACGATGAAGTAAGCAAAGATGTAGAGGCAGTAAAAGATACTGACGAAGAAGGAGTGAAAGATGCACCAACCGAGGAGGACACTGAAGAAGTCAAGGGAAGTCAAGAGGGGGAGGAAGAGAAAAAGGACGATGTGAAACAAGCTGAGGATGATTCAGAAGAAGGGAGAAAAGATGCTGAACCTAGTGAAGATGATGGTGTTAAAGGATAAACCACTGCGTCTTTGCTTTAATTTGTATATAACAATAATTATAGCTTGAATTATTTTTTCTTGGCTTGTTATTTCTGAGAAAATATAAATATATTAGCTCCCAGGATTATGAAAACCTTGAGTCACACAATACCAGTTCCTTTGTAAATTCTAGAATGTCCCACAGACATCAAAGTTTAATTTTGTTTGAATGGATGTTTTGTTTGTCGTTTTCTTTGGGAAAAAACTCAAACCTTCACTATTATTCAGTGTGTCCCATCCATTTTATTTCAAGTGCCTGCTCTTTTTTACCATTCACTTTGGCTGGATTTTCAAACACAGCAAATTACAAAAAATCTGACAGTGTTCACATAACTTTATCGTGCTTTAAAAAAAGAGATCCATGTCCATTTTAGTCTTAATGAACTACATAAGTGTAATAAAATATCGTTAAAAAGTTTGTCTGACTTTTTAGCAGTAATACTCAATCTTATTACTTCCATACATTTTATTGTTCAAGACTGCTTTGAGTAATTTGATGACAATTTCGAGGTTTCTTCCCATTGACAGTTTGAGCAGCAAAGCCTTGAGCCGACCATTGAAGCCAATAAAAAACAAGAGTCATCATATTTAATATATTAAAAATTTCTCACTCAACCATGACTGGTTGATTGCCACACTAGAGTTGAGCAAGTGTTCCAGTTTTTGGTGATTCTCTAGCTTTCACTCAGGTGAGGTGCCTGCTTAAATAATTATCACACATTACCATACCCAAAAACAAAGGGAGAAGAAGATAAACCAGGCATAAAATTGAACCACGACAGCTACATGGTTTTTTGAGTCTTTCCAATATAGCACCTGAGAAAGTAAATAAATTTGGTTAAAAATCCTTGCCCAAGATTAAAAGTGTATGTACAGGTGCATTGCATGTTTGAATTTATTTATGACCTATAACCAATGACCAGAAAGTGTCTTGCATAAATATTAAATATCATATAGTGAGAAAAGGGCTTTGCTCTGGCCTGCACAGCAGATTTGCTAAAAAAAATGTAAATGTGATAACTAAATTTGAGATTGACTCTGGATTCCAAAATAGCTTGTTCCAGTTTGAAATCAATTTTCTTTTTACACTCGTCTGGCAAATTGCGGCAATGCATCCCTTTATGCATTGCTCACATTATAGTCAAGAAGGAAAGGTGATGATTTTTACAAGTGAGCAGCTGTCATTAGGGTAACTGCAAGCAGTCTAGTTGATGTGCGTGCTTGACGACAGCACCTAGCCTCGATTAAATGAAGAATAATGACGATGACGACTCGCTTGCCAGGAAGAGCAACAATGTTTCTAACAATTAATCAGGTGGTACAAGGTGAACAATTTTCCCTTCAAACACAATTGAAACTATTCCTTGATATGACATTCTTGGAATTCCCGCTTTGAAGTCAGTCATCACACCAAGACGTTTTGCCTCATTTTGAAAGTCTTGCTCTGAAGAGTAGTGAATCTGCACTTCTTGAGCGAAAACGTTCTTCCCAACTAACTGATCAACAGTGACAAGGGGCAATGTGTGGATACGATTGACAAAATTCTTGTAATAGTTATCCTTCAATAGATAAGAAAGATCTGTTTTTGTGAACGGGTGAAACTTATCATTCAGTTTGATAAATTTTAAATGTTGATCGAAAAATTGTCCATGGCTCACACCTACACGGCCAAATGTTCTTGTGCGTGGGATTTCTGGCCGTATACAAGCCCTGTCTTTTCGCTGAGCTGGCTCTCTCAACCAATCATCCCAAAAGCCTAAAGGCCACCTAGGTTTGAGCTCATTCCAGAGAGTTCTAGTTATCATCCATCCAAGCCCAGGGAAAAAATCTGTTCTATAAAGGATGTCACTTCTTTGTACCATTCCTTCTTTTCCATTGTCGTTCCAGGCCGAGATGCACCATAATGATGGATCCTTGTCCAGCAAGGGCTTGGTAGCTGTGAAGTATTCAAAGAAGTCTGGTGCTGCAAGGGGTAAAAAAAAAGTCACAAAAATTTATTTTTGTATATTACCTGAGCTTGCAAATTAATCACTGTGGGGGAAGTTGGGAATTGGTAATTTGTGGACTTTTAGGGGGTGAAAAACTTTATTGTAGGCTTTGGTAGAAAGATTTTAACTGGGGAATGGCAATGTCACACAATCCTAATAGTCCATTTCATAATTTCTTTGATCTTCTTGACTGTGATGATAGTGCACACTCTTTCTTGTGAAAATGAATTAATATGTAAATAAAACTAATTTCCTTATGAAAAACTGCACCTGAACTCACTTTGATGAAGAGGGTAAACTGAATTTGGAATGGTCTATTGTTTCACTGTCACAAACTTACAGCCAAATTTGTTGTATCGCACTGCATTTTGCAAACTGGGTTTTTTTCTTTTCCACCAATCATCTGATTGGGGGTGGGGTTATGTAAATAGCCCAATCAGTATGCATTGTGTTGTGATTTGCATAGCCCTGCCCCAACTCAGATGATTGGCAGAACAGAAAAACCTTTTCGATTTTTTCGAAAACGTACAGCGCGATACAATGAATTTGGCTGTTAAGGTATTCAGATTTAAATGCAAGCAGACTTCCTTGCTTCAGTGTTTAGCCATGCTATTCAATGGCTGTTTTTATATTGCGCTTTCTGTACTGTACTTTCTTTGGGTCTAGTTTCAGCCTAATTGGGGTCAAACAATTTACTTTCATTTTTACCTCCCTACCTTTTAAGTCCCATAGTACCTCTCCTGCACCCCCCACCCCCCCCCCCCCCCCCCTCCAGTCTGGGCAATGATAATATACAGCTGCCCAGTTGTAGCAGTGTTCCAGGTAAGAGGGGTTCTCAGGTTAAAAACCCTACGAGGTCAGCTACATGACCCGACAAATGACCCGTTTTTGATCTCATCAAATACAGGAAACTTGTTCTTCTTTTCATCCTACTCCTTAATCCGAATGCTCCCCGAAGTCTCAGGAACAGATTTCAATTTCTTTCTGATTCGCGTCGACCTCTGGGCCATTTTACAAGAGCCTCCCTTTACGACTTTAAGGTGCCATTCCCACATAGCAACTCTGGGAAACGCACATTGGCCTATAGTGCTACCAAACTTTTCAATGACCTTAGTTCCGACTTGAAAGAGTTTTCTATTTCCTCTTCTTCGCTGATTTCCAAATTTCCTTCCGCCTCTTTTAAGTCTAAATTATGAAGTCTGTTTCTCTCATGCTTATCCTCGGCTGAGCACTTGGAGGAACTACTGTGCTCGACTTGCCGCTATTCTATTAATTGTCACTGTTTTTCATAGTCCTACCACAACCCTTATTATGTCTTTTAATTATAGTACATATTTTACTCCCCTTCGTCGATTATATATTATTATATTACGCATTTATAGTCTAGTCTTTTTGTCTTCTAACTTTGTTTTATGTATTTATATATTTTTTGAGGGCCGTAAGTTATGAAACTGTAATAGGTTAAATTTGCGCTTCCCTCTTTAAATAAAGTTATTGTATTGTATAATAGAAAATTTAAAATGGTTTGGTGCCTTAAAATCTTATTTGGAACCCTGCATAGTCTTCTTTGCCTTGGGACCACTGTAACGATATATGGTATATTGTACACCTGTACATTGGATACCCAGGATTTTCATGGTGACAAGCGATTTTCACCACCTGTGAAACACACATTTGCCTGCAACTCTGACTTTCACTACAAAAAGACATGAGAAAGGCAAGCAAGAGTTTATAGTGAAGTTCCACAATCCTTTCTTCTTCTCCAAATGTATTTGAATTTAAAAGAAAAACCTGGATTCCTCTGTTTCTTGGACTTAAATGATAATAGTCACGCGTTGGCTGCACTTGAATAATAATCATTTACAGTTTTTAAAAAACTTACCAACATCCAAGTCATCTTCAACAATAATCACAGTATCATGACCCATGACATCAAAGACCTGCCCCAGTGCCCACTTGTAATGCCTGCTGATCTTGTAGTACCCCATCATAGACCGCATATTGTTCGGGATCCCCTGCACGTCCGAGAGGTCTGGCTGACGCACATGGGTGACTTGAGACCCATATGATGCAATCACATTAGCAGTTTCTTGGTGTCCACAATCCTGACTCACTATAATTGGGAACTGCTTGGCTGATGGTCGGTACTGAAGCAACAGATCTAAGCAACGTTTGACTGTAGGTCGGTTGCAGGCTATTACAAGGACTGCAGCCACAAAATCATTTGCTGGTACTGTACTTGGCAAGGCTACGTCCTTTTTGGAGACCATAACAGGCTGTTTTTGCTCTACTGTCTGATCTACAGCTACAGAATTTCCATTAGTGTCTTTGCTCTGTTGACTTTCTTTAACATGTTGATAAACTATTTTAAGGCTTTCTACCTTCTCATCCTTCGGTAGAGTATAAAGCCCGTCAAATTTAAACGATTCCTTGGAAGTCGCTGTTGTTGATTTTCTAGGCTTCTTTCGCAGTTCTTTTACTACATTTGCAATGTCACCTAATTTCCCATCAGCTACATTTGCTAAGTACGTGTCTGAAATATCCCTTAATCTTGGATCCTCAGCTAATGAAGCTGACGTCCTGCCGACGAAACGATATAACAGGACAGCGTTCCCAATGATGAAAATACAAGCTGCCAATAGAATCAGCCATCCCTGTTTCGTTACGAAGACAACTTTCATCGTGAAAGACCCTTGAAAGGCTTGAATAACTACATCAATAAAGAGCATAAATGCATACAAACGCTGCTGATTAGGTTACACGTAGCAACAACAACTACCGGACCGGCAAATCACAAATCAATACATCTTCGCCATCGGAATAGCTCGGCACACACAATCGGAAATGATCGTGAACACTTTTCGCTGTCAGGACTAAAATATGGGAAGGACACCGAAAGAGAAATAGATGGAAATCTAAAATCTAACGCATTTAATATAAATGAAACAATTTTTTTGCGAAAATATTTCGGTCAGAAAAATCTACCCCTCCCATGCTTAGTAGTACTTTTTGCTAAAGAAACGTCTCGAGTCCACTCCCCAAGAGTGGATTATTCAAAACTCGTTCAAAAATGGCAGGCGTGATGATCAAGGTCGTCATCTTTGCAGCTTTCACAGCTTTTGTAGCCGTTTTAATTGCCTGGTACATGAAGGAAAGCTTCGATCCTGAATCCCTGCGAGGTAAAAAGGTGGTAATTTGTGGAGCATCCACCGGGATTGGCGAGGAGCTGGCTTATCAGTATGCGAAATTTGGCGCACAGCTTCTGTTGGTTGCAAGACGTGAACCGGAACTTCAAATGGTTGTAGCACGCTGCGGAGAACTAGGCGCTGAGTCAGCAGACTACGTTGTAGCTGATCTGTCTTCCTTAGAGGGTGCTAAATATCTAGCTGCGGTAAGTAGTACTTGTATACATATAGTTTTATACCTGCCAACTTTTTCGAGTCAAATGCGTGAGATTTTAGTCTCTTCCGAAAATGTTCCGGCGACTTCCGACGATTTCTCGAAGACTTCCGAACGCTACCGAACATGTCCGAAGATGTTCCGATAAATTTCGAGCACTTCCGAAGCCATTTGAGTTCCTTCGCAGTCCCTCAAATGTAAACTGAAACGTGACATTTTAGCACATTCTGATACAGTAAGGACTCAAACTTGACATTAAGCGCAGTTTACTGGAACATTTACAGGGAATGTTGAATTGAATATTTTTTGTTAATGTGTTAAAGAACAAGTCATCCAGATTTCTAATCAGGCGTGAGAAATTGTCCTCAATGCGTGAGATTGACATCTTTGGTCTGCAGGCGTGAGACTCAGGCAAAATGTGTGAGAGTTGGCAGGTTTATAGTTTTAACCTTGATCATAAGTTAGCATTAATTCATGGGGGGGGGGGTGGGGAGCCCAGGCAAGGGGTAAATATCTTCTGGCTTCCAATCTCCTTTACCCTTTCTCTTGCCCCTCCCTAACTGGTTCCTGCCTCCGTGTTTTATTGGACAGTAGTGTTATTGTGCAAGTCGTATGTCTTGCAATAATATTGTGCAGTAAGTAGTATTTGAATTAAGTTATTTCAATTTTTCTGCTCAACTTGACATGATATGAAATGGTCATAAAAGATTTTTCACAGGGCACGAAGAAATTATTGATGGGGGATGGGGGACGGGGGAGGGGGCAGAGGCGGGGAGCAGGGGGTTGAGAGCTTCTGTCACCAATACCTCATACTCCCATTTCCCACCCTTCATTATTGGTTCCTATGTGTCTTATTGCATAGTAGCATTACTGTGCAGCATTGCAATTTTTCCAATTTCTTTCAATTCCCACCACTTCTAAAATCCTGGTTCCTGCATAAAGCCTATAGTTAATCATTATTCAAAGGTGACTAATAGTTTTATTAATATGTATAGGTACAGGAGCCAATATTAGTCTAAATTTCATGCCGTGGGTTAGGGGGAGGAAACGTCTGAAATTCAGACTAGAGCCAATATAGGCCCCTGATATGAGGTAACTTATTTATATACATGTATGTGACAGTGATAATATTATGCTGACAATATTAATAATAAATGATAAATTGTAGTTACTGTATTAAAAACTGTTTAATAATAATAAAAAATTTTCTTGCCAAAGAAATTAATTATTGTAATAATTAATGCTCTTAAATTATAGGGTATTCTGCAAAAGGGGTGTACCAGTATATCATGACATCACCTTGAAATCCAAATCTCGCTAAAATCACTCTACTTTGTCCTGTAGACTGGTTATTGTCTCAGGAATGCAGGTCAGTATTTATTCTGTGGCCTATTACGAGGCTGTAATTTTCATTGAATTAGTAATAATATAACTTTTGCCCAAAACTCAAGAAGGAAATTCAACCAAAAATGATCTAAGATAGGATTCTTTGTGTATGTTATGGTTCAATTTTATCCTTGGTTTAAATTTTTAAAATTTTTTCTCCCTTTGTTTTTGGGTATGGCAGTGTATGGTAATGCAGCATTTGTATTAGAAGCTGGGACCCGGGTACCAGCAACCATCTACTTTGAAGGGCCTTTTTAAGGTGCAAAATTGAAAGCTCTGCCCATCAAATAAACTCAGTGTACCTGGTGACTCCACATCAATGAGGCTGGCTCCACGTCAGGTCCCCTTTTTACTTGAAAAAATGAAAACCCGGGTAAAGAATGATAATTGAAGGGGTGTATGGAAGACAGCCCTAAGTGAGATCTGATCAGCTGTTAGATTCTCATTCAAATTGCCCTTTACTTGCTTGTAACACAAAAAGAGAATTTCACTGAACATCAAGAGTCACTTAGGGCTTTACTCCACGCACCAACAAAATTGAACCACAGCATTTAAATGGGCTTTCAAAGAAATCATTCATGCATCACTTCAGTCAGTCCAGTTTTAAGGTAAATTAATTTGCTGATTTGCTGAATCCAGTCCTTCAAATCACAAAGTAAATGCAGAACTTCATTTCTGACATCATTGCCAGTCTGCCAAAGAAAAGGGATATTAGAGAGATTTGGATTTCAAGGTCACATTGCAATGTATTTAACTTTTGTCGAATGCCCTTCAATTGATAATTTATTTTATCCAATAGTACTTGTTAATATTTTTGTTAGGAAACAACTAAACTATTCGATGACCCTGATGTACTAATTCTCAATCATGTGATGGGATATTATGGATTATGGAATGGAAACAGTGACCTTAACAAAGTCCTTCAATACTATGCCGTCAACACCATCAGCTACATAAACATTGCCACATTACTGCTCCCTGCACTTCAAAAGACCAATGGCAGCATTGTAGTAGTTTCATCATTTACTGGAGTTGTTCCAGTACCAAGAACTGGACCATACTGTAGCACTAAGCATGCCCTTCATGGGTTTTTTGGAACTCTGCGGCAGGATTTAGCCCTTCAAGGCTACAAAGGAATCTCTGTAACGCTGTGTGTGCTGGGATACATCGAAACAAAGGCCGCTCGCAAGGGTACAGAAGGCTATCCAGTTGGGAACAGTATAAAACGTGAACCTGTTGACGAATGTGCACTTTCAATGATAAAAGGAATTGCTCAGAGAAAGAGGCAAATGTATTTTCCATGGTTCATCAGTTTTGTAGAGACAGTTCATTTCTTTTTCCCTGGCTTTGTGGAAAGCATTATTCAAGTCGCAACCAATGAAAAACCTATACAAGAAATGTGGAGCTGGTAGAATTTATTAATTTTCCAGTGTGTTGAACCATTCATAATTTTCTTTAAGTGCAACAGTTCAGTCCAGTCTAGACCTTGATAAATATGACACTCCTTATAGAAACTGGTTGGGCAAAAACCAATCTTTTTCTTGTTGTTCCATAGATTTACATTATTTTTTTGTACATTTTTATTTAGTACTCATCACAGCAGACCAGCTTATACAGATTACATTTCACACAATCTTTTAATTTTCATTTTAATCATCTTGCTTTATTTAATTATTTATTTATTTATTTATTTTGAATTTGTATTTATTAATAGCTGCTCATTTTTCTTTGTCTGTTTTCTATTTCATGCACCTCCAAGCTAAATGTTACTTTAAGCCTTATAAGCTTCTACAGATATTCTTCCTGACTCTTACTTATGTTTCACTTAATCACACCAGGTTCTATTTAATTGCTGGAGTTAGCTTGTTCAGTCTGTAATTTTCCTTGGCTCTTTCCACTGTGCTAAAAGGTATTGCTGCATATTTGTATTACAGGGAAGGCCCGAACCCCATAAGTCCCCTGGCGTCTAGTTCAAACTTTCTCATCACCAAACTACTATAGCCTGCACAGCATGTCCTGGAGACAAATGGAGCATGAGTTACAATGGCATGCAATTAGCTCTCCTCCCTCACATGTCCAATTTTAATTTGTGCCTCATTTATCTCTAGCACCTGCTGCTTAGGCTGTCAATCAATATACTGTGCAATGTGAATCACTGGGGCATTAAAATGTATTTTTATGTGTGACAAAACAAACAAATATTCTTCTTTTGTAAACAAGGTGTTTTTGTAATAAAGTGTGCTGTGGTGTTAGATGTTATTTATTATATCATTTTTCTTTCAAAGTAGCTGGGATCCAACTTAAAATGTATACTTAGGGAAAATCCCTTGCCCTCTGCCTAAATGAAGTCCCTAGAATGATGTTTTATTAAATGAAGGGCTGAGAGCACGACCATCTCATGTCCTCTTTTAGGTTGATTTTTGTTTTCTTAGAATGCTTACCAAAATGTTGCTGGGTCATTAGAATAAACTGTCAAGTCCAGAAATGAAGGCAATCCAAAGGAAGCAGGAAAAAAAAGCCTGATTTTTTTCCCATTGGATTGGAATAGAATTTCCATTGGATTGCAATATTTCTGGCAACTCACTGGTATGCAATCATGGCAACTTGGGCAGGCAATCAAGACAACTCAGGCATGAAGTCATGGCAACTCAGCAGCAGTCAGGCACTTCAGCAGCATTTAGTCATTGGTACTCTGGGGTATCCAATAATGGCAATTCAGGGCATGCAATAATGGCAACTCTGGGGCATGCAATCATGGCAACTCAGGGAAATGCAATCAGGTCAGCTCTGGGGCATGAAATTGTGGCAACTCTGGGGAATGCAATCATGGCAACTCAGGGGTATAAAATCATGGCAACAGTGGGGTATGTAACCATGACAACTCTGGGGTATGTAATCATGGCAACTCAGAGGCATACAATCATGGCAACTCTGGGGTATGTAATCATGGCAACTCTGGAGTATGTAATCATGGCAACTCTGGGGTATGTAATCATAGCAACTCAGGGGCATGTAATCATGGCAACTCAGGGGCATGCAATCATGGCAACTCGGGTATGTAATCATGGCAACCCTGGAGCATGTAGTCATGGCAATCCTGGGGTATTAAATCATGGCAACTCAGGGGTATGTAATCATGGCAACTCGGCATGTAATCATGGTAACTCAGAGGTATGTAATCATGGCAACTCAGGGGCATGCAATCATGGCAACTCGGGGGCATGCAATTGTTGCAACTAAGGGGCATGCAAGCATGGCAACTCTGGGGTATGTAATTGTGGAAACTCAGGGGCATGCAATCATGGCACCTCAGAGGCATACAATCATGGCAACTCAGGGACATGCAAATGTGGCAACTTGGGAAGGCAATCAAGACAACTCAGGCGTGAAGTCATGGAAACTCAGCAGCATACAGTCAGGCGCTTCAGCAGTATTTAGTCATTGGTACTCTGGGGTATCCAATAATGGCAATTCAGGGCATGCAATCATGGCAATTCAGGGGCATGCAATCATGTCAGCTCTGGGGCATGAAATTGTGGCAACTCTGGGGAATGCAATCATGGCAACTCTGGTGCATGTAATCATGGCAACTCAGGGACATGTAATCATGGCAACTCAGGGGTATACAATCATGGCAACTCTGGGCTATGTAATCATGACAACTCTGGTGCATGTAATCATGGCAACTCAGGGGTATGTAATCATGGCAACTCTGGGGCATGTAATCATGGCAACTCAGGGGTATGTAATCATAGCAACACTGGAGCATGTAGTCATGGCAACTCAGGGGTAAGTAATCATGGCAACTCAGGGGCATGCAATCATGGCAACTCAGGGGTATGTAATCATGGCAACTCTGGAGCATGTAACCATGGCAACTCTGGAGCATGAAATCATGGCAACTCTGGGCATGTAATCATGGCAACTCAGGGGTATGTAATCATGGCAACTCAGGGGCATGTAATTATGGCAACTCGGGCATGTAATCATAGCAACTCAGGGGTATGTAATCATGGCAACTCAGGGATGTAATCATGGTAACTCAGGGGTAAGTAATCATGGCAACTCAGGGGCATGCAATCGTGGCAACTCAGGGGCATGCAGTTGTTGGAACTAAGGGGCATGCAAGTGTGGCAACTCTGGGGCAAGCAATTGTGAAAACTCAGGGGCATGCAATCATGGCAACTAAGAGGCATACAATCATGGCAACTCAGGGTCATGCAATCATGGCAACTCATGGGCATACAATCATGGCAACTCAGGGGTATGTAATTATGGCAACACTGGAGCATGTAGTCATGGCAATTCTGGGGTATTCAATCATAGAACCTCAGGGGTATGTAATCATAGCAACTCAGGGGTATGTAATCATGGCAACTCGGGCATGCAATCATGGTAACTCAGGGGTATGCAATCATGGCAACTCAGGGGCATGCAATCGTGGCAACTCAGGGGCATGCAATCATGGCAACTCAGGGGCATGCAATTGTTGCAACTAAGGGCCATGGAAGCGTGGCAACTAAGGGGTATGCAATCATGGCAACTCAGGGGTATGCAATTGTGGAACTCAGGGGCTGCAATCATGGCAACTCAAAGGCATACAATCATAGCAACTCAGGGGCATGCAATCATGGCAACTCAGGGGCATACAATCATGGCAACTCAGGGTCATGCAATAGTGGCAGCTCTGGGGCATGTAATCATGGCAACTCTGGGGCATACAATGATGGAACCTCTGGGGCATGCATTCTTGGCAGCTCTGGGGCATACAATCGTGGCAACTCTGGGGTATGCAATTATGGTAACTCAGGAGTCTGGGATATGGAATTATGGCAACTCAGGCATACAATCGTGGTAACTCTGGGGTATGCAATAATGGCAACTTAGGGGTATGGAATCATGGCAACTAGGAGTATTGAATCATGGCAACTCAGGGATATGCAATTGTGGAAACTCTGGACTATGCAATAATGGCAAGTCAGGGGAGTGAAATCATGGCGACTCAGGGGTATACAATTATGGTATATCAGGGGTATGGAATCATGGCAACTCTGAGGTATGCAATAATAGCAACTTAGGCATGCAATTGTGGCAACTTAGGGGTATGCAATCGTGGAAACTAAGGGAAATGCAATCATTGCAACTCAGAGGCATACCATCATGGCAACTCAGGGGCATGCAATCATGGCAACTCAGGGGCATACAATGATGGCAAACAGGGTCATGCAATAGTGGCAGCTCTGGGGCATGCAATCAGGTCAGGTCTGAGGCATGCAATCATGGCAACTCTGGGGCATACAATTGTGGAAACTCTGGGGCATGCATTCTTGCCAGCTCTGGGGTATGCAATTATGGTAACTCAGGGGTATGGAATCATGGCAACTCTGGGTATGGAATCATGGCAACTCAGGCATACAATCGTGGCAACTCTGGGGTATGCAATAATGGCAACTTAGGGGTATGCAATCATGGCAACTAGGAGTATTGAATCATGGCAACTCAGAGATATGCAATTGTGGAAACTCTGGGCTATGCAATAATGGCAACTCAGGGGGTGCAATCATGGCAACTTTGGGGTATGCAATAATGGTAACTCAGGGGTATGCTATCATGGCAACTCTGGGGTATACAATCATGGCAACTCAGTGGGGTGCAATCATGACAACTCAGGGGCATGCAATCATGGCAACTCTGGGTCATGTAATCATGGCAAATCAGGGTATGCAATCATGGAAACTATGGGGCATTCAATCATGGGAACTCAGGGGCATGCAATCATGGCAACTCTGGCCATTCACATATTAGCAACTCAGGGGCATGCAATCTTGGCAACTCTGGGGCATGCAATCATGGCAACTCAGGGGGATTGAATCATGGCAACGCTGGGGGATGTAATCATGACAACTCAGGGGCATGCAATCATGGCAACTGTGGGCATGTAATCATGGTGACTCAGGGCATGTAATCATGTCAACTCGGGCATGCAGTGATGGCAACTCAGGGCTATGCAATCATCACAAGGGTATACAATCATGGCAACTCATCAGGGGCATGCAATCATGGAAACTTGAGAGGATACAGTGGCCTGCTCCCACAAAAATTAAAGAAAAGCCCATGGTTCTCTGAGATTCACCAGAATTCCACCAGAAAACAATGTAGTGTAAAACACAAACAAAACACTTCTGTCCATTCTCTCTGCTTTGACAAAAGTGTAAGGAGAAGTACTTTAGTTATGAAGTAACATTTTATCTTCTCTCTTTTTATATAGAAAACTAATAAGCAGTTTGATGGACTTGACATACTAATCCTGAATCATTATCTGCCTTGGTATGAATTCTGGAATGAGAACAGTGATCTTAACAAAGTCCCTCAACTCTTTGCTGTGAACACCATCAGCTACATAAATATTGCCACCTTGTTGCTTCCTGCACTTAAAAAGAACAATGGCAGCATTATAGTGATGTCATCATTTGTAGGAGTTATCCCAGCACCCAAGCTTGCAACCTACTCAGGCAATAAGCATGCTCTTCATGGATTTTTTGATGGTATGCGGCAGGATTTAGCATTAAAAGGACATGGTGGAATCTCCACAACACTGTGTGTTCTTGGGCTAATTGGCACAAAGAATGCTCGTGAAAGAAGCAAGGGTCATCAAATTGAGAAGGTGGCAGTTCCATTTGAGAGAGTTGATAAGTGTGTAGCAGCTATTATCAAGGCTTCCGCATTGAGGAAAAGACAAATCTACTTCCCTCAGTATTTAAGCATCATAGAAACATTGCACTTCTTTTTTCCTAATTTTGTAGAAAGTGCTATTCAAGTAGCTAGTAAAGAAAAACCTCTGGAGGATATATTGAATTGGTAACTTTTTTATTTCACTCCTTACAGCCCATGCTGTATTATGTTGTCCTTGATTTTACTAACAAAACTTCTATTTAAGTGACTGGACTGAATAAAAATAGGAGTTAGGTAGCATGGCAATTGGACGCTCAGAAGATGTGATTGCACTGTATTTTAATCAGATAGAAAGACTGAAGTTGTGTCAATTTTTTTAAAGTTTATTTATGATTTTCTGGACACCCAAAGCCCTTTTTAAGCAATGCCTAGTGCAAAGCCCTTTATCTGAAATTAGCATTATTTACCATTTATGTTTACACTACAATTTCAAAACAAGACCTGAAAACATTAAAAATTACACTGATTTAAATTACACTATTAAAATGAGTTGCAATGTTCAAATTTTTATCTTATAGAACTTGAGTGGTATTTTGTGACAGTGGATATGAATAGCTGGTTCAATGAGATATTGATGATTAATATGCCAATACAGAGAGAGAACAGACAATAATATAATGACCGTGAATGAATAATAACTTACAATGAATGAATAAAATAATGCAAAAATTAGTATACTTGATTTCACTATACTATTATCCAATGAAAACCTGATATGACTTTTGTCATTGTTTACATCTTGTCAATAAAATCTTAATATTTCTCCCTTCACTTTTCTTAGGTTGTCATTAAGAGCTGGGGTCAGGGATTTTCCCTAGGTATTTTGAGTTAGATCTCTGGGTACTTCCCACTCATTAGGATAGAACCACAAACCAATTTTCACTGACTATCCAAGATAATTCCTGGGGCAATAAAGCCTGAAATTAATGGACTATAGAGCCACGGAAATCAAATCCTTTGCAGGAATTTTTGGAAATGACATTACCTTTACCAACAAAGAATCTCCTTCCCAAACCTCATGGCTGGCTAAAAGTAAAATTCCCTGACTTTTCTGACTTTCAGGTAGAATTTAGAATTTTCCTGACTTAATACACAATTCCCTGACATTTCCTAAGCATGACAAAAATCTTTCTTCCCTGATTTTTCCCTCACCATGGCAACCCTGTATGATATTAAAAAACATACCATACTGACAGAACCACAAAGGTGGAAATCTTTGGCTACTTTTTTAAAAGCACCACTACTTTTGAAAATTATAGACAGCCCCACAAAGTGGTTCTAGCTTCTGAGTCTGTGGATGAAATCAAAAAGTGTAACCATGCAAATGAAAGCTACTGAGCAGTACTTTCCTGTGATGCTGTTTATTATGCTGTACAAGGTGGTTCTAACTTTTGAGTCTGTGGATGAAATCCTAAAGTGTGACCATTCAAATGAAAGTTACTGGGCAGTACTTTCCTGTCGTGCTGTTTATTATGCTGTACAAAACTTTTAAGCCTGTGAATAACATTCTATACAGTCTGTGTAAAACTTTAATTAACCCTTTCACTCTCAAGGGGTCTCCCTTTGACGAGTAAAATCATCTGGCAATAGACAGTAAAATCTATAAAGTCACTCTTGGGAGTGAAAGGGTAAAAAGCTGATGAGAAGTACGTTCCTGTGATGTGGTTATTATGCTATACAAGATAGTCCAAACATTAAAGCATGTGTAAAAAAAACCTAAGTTGTAAATGGCAATTACCAATAATGCAATTCTCTTCTCTCAGTCTTCTAAAAGTTAAATGACCTCATCTTGATCACCATATAATTCACCATCTATTAAAGGCATATCAACTTCTCCTGGTGGACCTGGTCGTCTAAGATGATGCCGACTCTTGAACATCATGAGAACAGCATACATAAAAATTGTAATTCCAATGGCACTCCCAATAACCAGTGCAATGATCTCACCAACATTCAAAGAATACCCATGTGATGGTGGTGGTGATTTAAGTAGGTGAGCAATGCGATCAATTGACCCATTACTTGGCACAGGGTCTATACCAAGCAAGTGACATATTAGTGGGTAAATATCGACCATTTCAATTGGACCTGATTTGAAGCCTTCCTTAAATGCTGGACCTTGAGCGATAAAGAAAGGGTGCATTGATGGTAAAGATGGCAGCCATCCATGTGTTCCTTTTGTGATGACTTTGTCTGGAAAAGTTACATTATAAACACTTGAAATCGATGCAACCCAATGCTCTTCCATGATGACGACAATGTCAGGTACACGGATGCTGTGTTTGAAATAAAGGTTGTCAGGTACCTCTTCTTTGTGAAAAACCATAAAATGTGAATTGCTTTCTTGCAGTTCCTTTAGTTTATCATAAGCTCGAGTTACATTTGTTGCATTTAACAGGAAGTAAGCCCCCTCGTTTATCCAAACCTTTGAGTCAGGCGTTAAATAATCATCAAACCTGATGACTGTGCTGGTGTTATAAGCAGCAGTACCATGATCAGCAGTGATAATTAGATTAACTTCATCCACTAAGCTTTCATTGCGCAGCCGTTCCAGTAGGTAACCCGTTATCTCGTCATCTTTCCTGATTTCTTCTGTAACATTTGCGGAGTATGGACCGCAGCAGTGGCCGGCCTCATCTGGGGAGTCAAAATATAAGGTAACAAAGGACGGAGGATCGGGCTCCTTCAACCATCTGATGATCAAATCAACTCGTTCTTTCCAAGGCATGACATGTTTCTGGGACACAAAAGGTTTATCATAATCATATCCACTTGTCGTGTACGATGCGTTAAGACCATGATATTCAACATCATAACCCGGCCAATAACACATCCCGCTTTTATGTCCCTGTTTTTGGTTCGTGATCCATAAAGGCTCACTGAAGGTGTTCCACCAGCGTGAATCGTTGGTGTCCATCGAGAAAGTGTCCTTTAAAACGGGATCGTACATGTCATTCGAGATCACGCCATGACTTTCTGCATACCGTCCCGTGACAATCGTGTAGTGATTTGGAAACGTTACCGTGGGAAAGACATTCTGCACGTATTTTGCCCGAACTCCCTTATTTATAATGGTTTCGAAGTTGTCTGTCTTGGTTCGATGCATGTCCAGGTAGTCCCATCGAAATGCATCAAACGAAACCAAAATTACAGTTTCTTTTCCATTTACGTGAGCCTCGAACATCGAAGAGACGAATAAAGTACCGAATAATAACTTTAAAAGTAGCATTTTGAGATCCAAAGAAAAATATTAAAACGGAAAAACAAAAACATTCACCTGTCTTCTTGCTCCAACTGAGTATGTTTGTATAGGCACGTGACTAGAAACACGCGATAACGAGGCAGTCACTGCAACGAGGCTGGCAAGGTTATTTTCCACGTGCGGTTATCCTGGAAATTATGTGTAAATAGTTTGTTTTGTTTTATACGAAATATTTCACTTAATCAATCATGTTAGTGCTATTCGAAACGCCCGCAGGTTATGCCATTTTTAAGGTGAGTGTTCAGCTTTTCTTAGTCGTCAGTAAATTGTGTTTTCATATGGAAATATCGTGTTGTTTTCCAATCATGTTTGGTCGATTCCTTGATGGCTTCTATCCCAAACTTTGTTGTGATCAGCTTCTAGATGAAAAGAAACTGCAGAAAATAGATAACCTTTACAAGGATTTTGAGACGCCAGACGCGGCTAGCAAAGTGTAAGTCTCTCTGCAATTATTATCTTGCATTTGTTTGTCACGAAAGTCTTTGACTTGCAAAGTTAGCCTTTTTTCTCAAACATTGGGTTTTTCAGAGTCAAGCTGAAACATTTCGAAAAGTTCAATGACACAACCGAAGCCTTGGCAGGTAGGTCTACTACTGTAGTAACTGGAATGTAGGAAAGGTTTAAACTCTGATATGATTTTACTCACCAGATGCAAAAGTCACCAAATGTCAGCCCTGGCTCATGATCAGGTCCTGTACCTGCATTGCAACAAAATAGGCCTTATCACAGTTTCAGACGCCATCTTGGCGGGTAGGCAAAGAGAATACAAATTACAGTGTTTGTATCCAGTTCCGTTGTCAAAAAAAAAAATGCGTGAAGCTCCTGTTTCTCAGCAAAAAATATATTGCCAGTTAATAGTACTAGGCAAAGGGCTCCACTGGCAAAATGTAAGGGATTTAGCTATACCAGAAAAAATAATCTGGTTTTTTGAATTTTTCCATATATTCGCCCGTAATGTTTTGCTGCGGGCTGAAAAATTCCTGGGAAAAAATAACAGACAAATGTATGGAAAATTCAAAACCCCAGAGAACGTTTTCTGGCAAGGCTAAATCCCTTACATTTTGTCAGTGAGACCCTTTGCCTAGTACTATTAACTAGCAACACATTTTTTGCTAAGAAAGAGGTACTTCATGCAATTTTTTGACAACGGAATTGCATACAAACACTGTGAATTGTGTTCCATTTGCCTACCCACCAAGATGGCGTCTAAAACCGTGATAAGGCCTATTGCAAGACAGATTGCAAATGCTGTGTTTGTGGTATTTAACCCATTGGCACCCGTGCCGGCCAAAACCGGCCTTAAAAAACTCCCTTGCTTCAAAACATTGCAACTTTCTCAATCGCACAAATATTGCCTTAACTGTTAGTTGTTAGCACGAAATGGAATGCCCTTTAAATTTGGATATCCAATAAATGCAAGAAACGTAGAGATTTGTACCAAATATGGCCTTTTGAGTTTGGACAAGAACGAAACTGGCCGTTTTTAACGTTAAAGAGAAACAACAAAAATGCCCCTTTTTGCCTTGATGTTTTTTAGGGAAATCATCGTCCAAAAACCAAAATTCAACCATCATAACAAAATTCAGTCCTTTTTCTAGCTTAGAAATGACTTTTTTTGTTCATATTCTTCTCCCGAGCGTAGATACAGCCTTTTGTTCCAGTGCATTCGGGCCTTCCCTACATTTTCAACATCTTGAGCGCATTGCATGCTGGGAACTAACGAGAATTTTTGACAGCGCCCGTTCCTTCCCCCAATTCTTTCACATATAAACTAAGTCTACAGCTACTCTGACCTACTGCCAAAATTTCCTGCTCGTAGTCATCTTCAGTACACAGAAATTCCAAAATATGTGGCGGTAGGTCGAGAAATTCATCAATAGTCGAGTCCCAAAGGTACTAAGTGTTCGACCGGCCAAATTCCCAGTTCGTCGAGTAACAAGCCAAATTCAACAACAAAGTACATCACCTTGCTTGATTCTTTGAGAAAGTGGACTCTTAGCTACCGTCACGCTTAATGATGCTCATCAGGCAGCCGCTAAAGATGAAAAATGGCTGTAAATTTAGCAGAAATCGCAAGCAAACCCAACTTGGGCCATTGTTGTCGCTTCACGGATAAAAAATAGCTACGTCAAAATGACGTTTTCAGAAACCTTGAGCCTCCAGTGGCTTAGGACAGCACCACTTTTCCCTGGTAGTTCAAATAAAGAGTCACGAATTGCTATTCATTGTTTATAGGTGGAAAATCACTCCGAAAATGTAAAAACCTGCGGTAGTCAATGGGTTAACAAAGAAAAATAGAGGTCACGTGACCGGTCCTTTTAACACTATCCAGTGAAAGTCATGGTTGGTGGTAGTTTAAATCCAGGGTCAGAGTTAAGATTCTACAGTTAAAACAGTTTCTAGGGGGGTGGGTCACTTAGCAGCCAGGCTTCATTTCACGTTACCTCCTGGGTTTGTAGTTGGCTAGGTCACGTGACAAGCCACAGTATCAAACTCAATTACCCTAGATGAGATGATCATCGACTTCTGACTGTCACTAGTGGCTCCAACTCGACCTCCATTGTCTAGTTTTTAAAATCACCACCCCCTCAAGTTGGCTTTCATGCAACTTTAACCTTGAAGCTAAATACTGGCCAGAAAGTGGTACCCTCCCCCCCAGATCTTGCAGTATATGGTTGTTTTCAAATAAAATAGCGTTGATATGTTACTAGCCTCAAAGGCTTTTGTTTAAGTATGTGAGCAATAAAAAATATCAACATCAAAAAAAAAATTATGTTTTATTTAACCCATTGGCACCCGTGCCGGCCAAAACCGGCCGTAAAAAACTCCCTTGCTTCAAAACATTGCAACTTTCTCAATCGCACGAATATTGCCTTAACTGTTAGTTGTTAGCACGAAATGGAATGCCCTTTAAATTTGGATATCCAATAAATGCAAGAAACGTAGCGATTTGTACCAAATATGGCCTTTTGAGTTTGGACAAGAACGAAACTGGCCGTTTTTAACGTCAAAGAGAAACAACAAAAATGCCCCTTTTTGCCTTGATGTTTTTTAGGGAAATCATCGTCCAAAAACCAAAATTCAACCATCATAACAAAATTCAGTCCTTTTTCTAGCTTAGAAATGACTTTTTTTGTTCATATTCTTCTCCCGAGCGTAGATACAGCCTTTTGTTCCAGTGCATTCGGGCCTTCCCGACATTTTCAACATCTTGAGCGCATTGCATGCTGGGAACTAACGAGAATTTTTGACAGCGCCCATTCCTTCCCCCAATTCTTTCACATATAAACTAAGTCTACAGCCACTCCGACCTACCGCCAAAATTTCCTGCTCGTAGTCATCTTCAGTACACAGAAATTCCAAAATATGTGGCGGTAGGTCGAGAAATTCATCAATAGTCGAGTCCCAAAGGTACTAAGTGTTCGACCGGCCAAATTCCCAGTTCGTCGAGTAACAAGCCAAATTCAACAACAAAGTACATCACCTTGCTCGATTCTTTGAGAAAGTGGACTCTTAGCTACCGTCACGCTTAATGATGCTCATCAGGCAGCCGCTAAAGATGAAAAATGGCTGTAAATTTAGCAGAAATCGCAAGCAAACCGAACTTGGGCCATTGTTGTCGCTTCACGGATAAAAAATAGCTACGTCAAAATGACGTTTTCAGAAACCTTGAGCCTCCAGTGGCTTAGGACAGCACCACTTTTCCCTGGTAGTTCAAATAAAGAGTCACGAATTGCTATTCATCGTTTATAGGTGGAAAATCACTCCGAAAATGTAAAAACCTGCGGTAGTCAATGGGTTAAGGCCTCATAGTATCCGCTTAGGAAAGTTGTCTGTGGACATGGTGTTCTGCAAGTGTAGTTTGACTGTGTTATCAATGTGTTTAATTTGATTCTCAGCTGCCACAGCCACAGTAGAAGGCAAAATGAGCAAGAGCCTAAAAAAGGTTTTGAAAAAAATTGTTGCCAAGGACATCCACCAAGAATTAGCTGTTGCTGATGCCAAGTTGGGTGGTGTGATTAAGGTAAGAAAACACACGGTGTGTTCATGGCTTGTTTTCAGACAATCATTGCATAACTGATATCAGAATCAGGAAACCACCGTTCCCATCACAAAAATGGAAACAATTTTGTACATTTGCTTGAAGGTGTTTGTGAGAATGTGACTGTGGTTATTTTATGTCCTCTTCAAGTATTTTATTTGTGGAGGTGAATTTGACATTGACAGTGGATCAACCCAGTGTCACAATATTGGAATTGAATCAGGTGTTGAGTAAACAACCAGCATGACACCATTTCCAGTCTGTATTCCATAGTAGAGTGAGTTTAGATAGATTTTTTATTTTAAGGCAATTAAAGCAATATATGTCTATTTTGCTGAAAACCCTTCAATAATTATTTTAAGACCCTGGTTCATGACCCAATTAGAATCCACAGCCTTCTACTCAGCAGTTTGGTCCCTTCAATACCAACTAAACAGCTGTAAACATGCAGTGGTGCCAAATGCTGTAGTAATAAAAACACAGAACTTGACTGTCTTGTTGTGCTTTTATAGCCAAATTCCTTGTATCATGTTGCATGTTCTGCAAACATTGTGATTTACATAACCCCACCCCCACTCAGATGATTGGCAGAATCAGTGTTTGCATTAGAAGCTGGGACCCAGGTACCGGCACCCATCTACTTTCAAGGGAATACCCAGCTTTCTTAGGTGCATAATTAAAAACTCTGCCCAACAAATTCATTCAGGGTACCTGGCTACTCTACACCAGAGCCCCTTTTACTTGAAAAGTTAATGAAAACCCTGAGAATAAAAAAAAAATTTTTTTAGAAACGTGTAGCAATTGTCACCTTAATGGCCCAAAGTTTTTCATTCACATGTTGTAAATCTTTCTTGTTTCTTGTTTTATGTATTTCAACAGGAGAAGCTCAGTTTAAATTGTGTGTCAAGTTCTGCTGTACAAGAACTCATGCGTGGCATCAGACTTCAGCTGAACAGTCTCATCACAGGTAAATTAGCGGACATGTATAAACTGATTCTTGATGACTCTCCCCCAATTGCAATTCAAGCCTTGTTCACAATTTAAATGTTTTTGCTTCTTTCGGAAGTCTTCTGAGGTTAAGGTTTTAAAATCATCCTTTTGGCCAGCAAAGAAGAAGCCAGCAAAGAAGTCAAGGCTTTTCATAAGGTTTATTGACATGAGAGCCAGGGTGAACGTCAACTGGAAACGGGCATCATCTTGGAGTGAATAAATATTTTGAATTTTTCATTACCTGTAAACATAGGGTGGGATTTCCTCCCAGTCCTTAGGGAGGGGAAGAGATATTTATAAGTTGAAACCTTTTGAGCAGCAAAGCTGAAATTACTTGATACCTCAATGAAGTTATACCAGGGAAATAAAATTGTCCCTGGATAAGGACATGCCTTATCTTTATATATAGGCCTTTTGGTAAAAACCAAAAGTTTGACAGTATTTTCCTTTTGTTTGTAGGGCTTCCAGATAAAGAGATGAGTGCAATGGCTTTGGGATTGGCTCACAGGTACTTGCATACAGTATAATGTACTAATTATTATAATTAAGAATAATAATATATTTTACTTTCATATTGTTATTCCCTGCTGCCTACCCCTAGGATAGTTTTTTAAGTGATTAAACATTTGCTCCTTAAAAAAATGAATACATGTATGGTGTAAAAATTTAATGGGGGACTAACTTAACTGCAGACTTAGCATTGTTGCCAAGGGATTTTTATGGATTGTATATGTAAAACACGGCTTTTCGGTGTTTTTGCCACTATATTGGTAAAAAATTCGAAGAAGTGAACACATAAAATTTATGAATTGTTATTGCACATGTACAACTTGCCCCCAGGCCCCAACCACGCTTTAGAGAGAAAAATCCCTAAAACTTGGAGAAAATGATATGAAGTTCCTTCTTTACAAGCCTACATAAGCAATTATTGTTGTTAACATACATAACTGCAATGATAATGACGAAATGGTATGAATTTGCGTGCTTGTGACGTCATAAATCTCACAAAAATGCGAATTTCCAAAAATCGATATGTAGAGTTTTGCATCTTGGCGATCGTTAACCATTGGCACCATTTTCGATACCCAGAAGTGTACGCCACTCGAGTTTAAGGCCTTTTTCTGTTCTGGTCACGTGACTTACCAAATATGGAACCTTGTGACTCGAAAATCTTGTAAACCTTTTTGATTGTAAAAACATAGCCAGGCAGCTTGCCTGTGCAAGTTAGGGTTTCCAAGATATGAGGGTTGGCAACTTTCCATAGCAACAATGTTAGCTAATTTTGTAGTTAAGTTAGTCCCCCTTAAGTTTGATTAATCGCCCTTACAGTACCGCTCAAAAGTAAGTTGACAGTCTCGACTCGATCCTTGAAACTCGATTCGCACATCTCGAACGTCGAGACGTTCAAGTTTTGAGACGCAAGTATCGAGGATCAAGCATCGAGAATCGAGAAACAACATGTGCAAACTCGAAGAAGTTTGAGGAAACGATTTATCTCTCAAAGAAACAACAATAGCCGTTTGCACGCAAACTTGAAATATCAGTCCCTCGCAATACAGTGAATAAGACCGTAAACGAGAAGGAAAGAACTGTGTGTTTTGTTATCGCATCCAACCGAAGTCGCATTGTCGAACTTACCTACGAAAGGAACAGAATTCGATCGAAACTTCTAGCAGCAAAGCAAAATTTCGTACATACTTGTTCGGATTTTCGAAGAGATTTTGTCTTTGAAAAGCTTTTTGCAAATATTTCAATTCTCTCAGTTTCATGACCTGACATGACATGGCAACCGTATCACTGTTTAATGTTTTACTGAGCAGATCCGCATAAACAACACTCAATTGCAAAGAAATAACTCTTCTTTAGACGGCACATCAAAATCAGTTTTATATTGAATTTCATCCTTGTAGAAAGAGTATTTTGCCATTATTTTCAGTCGTCTCTGTAGGCCTTGTAGAACCAGAGATATCACTATTTTATGTTTGCCGTGACGCCAAAAATCTTCGCTCACTGGTGTGTACTAAAAATAACAACACAATTAAGACTTTACTTGCTAAGAAATAACTCTTTTTTAGACAGCGCATCATAAACAGTTTTATATCGAATTTCAGTCTTGAAGAAAGAGTATTTTAGCGTTTCAATCGTCTTTGTACACCTTGTAGAACCGGAGATATCAATATTTTATGTTTGCCGTGACGCCAAAACTCTTCGCTCGCTGGTGCTTACTAAAAATAGCAACACAATTAAGATTTTACTTGCAAAGAAATCACTCTTTTAGATGGCGCATCATAAACAGTTATAAATTGAATTTCAGCCTTGAAGAAAGCGTATTTTGCCGTTTTAATCGTCTCTGTACACCTTGTAGAACCGGAGATATCACTATTTTGTTTGCCATGACACCAAAAATTCGCGCTGGTTTTGCTGCATGCTAAAATTAACATGGTAGGCTTTGAGGCTATTCTTTTCTCCACACCAAAAGTTCAGCTAAAAATCACTGCTTTGAAAATTCATTCTTTCAAAATTTCGAACAATCTAACACTGCTTCTTCGAAATTTCGAAAGAGTTTGCAAATTTTCGCCACCATATCTCAGATATCTGCGAAATTACATGCCATGCGATACGAAATTTCTGTTGAAATTTCGATGAACAGTACATGTATGTGTCAAGTGCGGTCCTTTATTCAATTTATTTCTCAAGAAATCGGTCAAGTCAACAAGCTCGATAATTTCTCGACTCGAAACTCGAAAGACTCGCCTCAAAGGTCTCGAAACTCGACTCGAGACTCGATCCTCGAAATTTTCACGAATTGAGAATCGAGTTTCAAGACTCAAGGATCGAGACGCGAGGAACTGTCTACTTACTATTGAGCGGTACTGTACATCCCCAACTCTTTGTCCTTCCTTCATTCCTCCTTGAGAACTTGACTATAAATAATTATACAATAATTGTATAATTATTTATTATATATTGTCACCTGTTTTCGGAGCCATGTCGCTTGTCGTTTCTACCCCTTGGAAGGCGTCCCTAATTATTAGGGAGGCCTTCCAAGGGGTAGAAGCAACATGGCTCCAAAACAAGCAACAATCATCTCCCAAAACACCAACAACCGACAGAAATTGGCAGAAAACGTGTGACAGCTTGCAACAGAGACAATTCACTTTTCATTCCTCTTTGTTTTCATTGAGACAGCAACATTTGTCCCTAAACGAAACAAGCGACAGGTGGAGTCATAAACAAGCAACAAAGCAATACCAGACCACCCCTTGAAAGGCCTCATTAAGCGTCACATGTTGTTTGTATTATCTTTTCTTCAGCTTGTCACGCTATAAACTCAAGTTCAGTCCAGATAAAGTGGACACCATGATTGTGCAGGCTATTTCTCTCTTGGATGACCTGGACAAAGAGCTCAACAACTATATCATGCGTTGCCGTGAGTGGTATGGCTGGCATTTTCCAGAGCTGGGCAAGATAGTCACTGATAACTTAGCTTTTGCAAAGACTGTCAAGGCAATGGGTAGGTACATAGCTTGACCAGAGCTATCTTGTACAGCATAATAAGCAAGAGCACTGCAAAGTACTGCTCAGTAGCTTTCATTTGAATGGTCACACTTTAGGATTTCACCTACAGACTCAAAAGTTAGAACCACCTTGTACAGCATAATAAACAGCACCACAGGAAAGTACTGCTCAGTAGCTTTCATTTGAATGGTCACACTTTAGGATTTCACTTACAGACTCACAAGTTAGAACCACCTTGTACAGCATAATAAACAGCACCACAGGAAAGTACTGCTCAGTAGCTTTCATTTGAATGGTCACACTTTAGACTTTCATCCACAGGCTCAAAAGTTAGAATCACCTTGTACACACAATAATAAACAGTACCACAGGAAAGCACTGCTCAGTAGCTTTCATTTGAATGGTCACACTTTAGGATTTCAGCCACAGACTCAAAAGTTAGAACCACCTTGTACAGCATAATAAACAGCACCACAGGAAAGTGCTGCTAAGTAGCTTTTATTTAAATGGTCACACTTTAGGATATCACCCACAGACTCAAAAGCAAGAATGTTGTCAGTGAATACTGTAATTATTTTGTTTTGTTTTTGCTTAGGAACTCGTCTTAATACTGAGAAAACTGATCTGTCTGAGATTTTACCAGAGGATGTAGAAGAGGAAGTTAAAGCTGCTGCTGAGATTTCCATGGGAACAGAGGTATTTGTGTTTGCAGTTATAAGGCGGAACTCTACCTAATCTCAGTAATGATTCTGATCATGTGGACTGTAACTTAAGGGGCACTGTTGCATAAAGGTGTTTTGAACAGTGCAGTGGAACATGTAAAAAAGTTCAGTTTCCCTTTGAAGTACTTAATAATTATACATGCTAAAACTATTTGTGGTTGTCTATGGCCATGAACAAGATGGCATGAGATGGCAAGATGGCATGGCATGATGGCAAGAAATGAACAAGGAAGAGGAAATTGATTGCAACTTTTTCAACTTTTATCACAGTGAGTGTGTTTAGGAAAAATCGCCTTAAAGGAGCACTGTCACCAGGATTTATGCTGTTTTTGGTTCCAATTCTGCCAAAATTACTGCCTTTTACCTCTTATTGTGCAAGAAATGCTCCTACAGAATCAGCAAAATGAATTCCAATGAAATTTTAGCAGGGAGAGCTAACCATAATAATTTTTTTGGTGATTTTTCAATGCATAGCTTGAAATTTTGAAAAAACTGGCAACTTTTTTCAAATTTCAATCCATTTCCATCCTCGACAACTTTGATGGAATATAGGAGTTTATAGTGTCAATGCAGTACTACAGTCTTTGGCAGCAAAACTAGACCATTATTTTAAGGTTTCCACTGATGTATTGACAGTTTTAAGCTTTTTAAAGTGATGGTACAATAGCATGACATTGCCCTTGAAAATAATACTAGTTTTTGTTTTGTACTAGTTTTTGTTTGATTTAATGGTCTGTAATAGAGTGTTTTCACGTGACGTTACGGTGGCCATGTTGGTGTCCCATAACATAGAAACAGCGGCCATGTTGGTGTCCCAAACTAAACCTCTGGGAATTGAACTCTATTATTATGCAAATACTTTCTTTTGTTTCAGTAAGTAAATATGGCCGGTAGTCACGTGAATGAAAACGCTCTATAGGATAGCTTACTTGCATTGATGATTGGAAGAACGCATTTGTACACTGTTAGCCTCAGCCTAAAGTTAAAATAATTATTCACTAATGCCAGCGGGAAGGTACCACAAATTTGAAAATTGAACAATAGACAGAGCTATAAACAGGTCATCTTCTGGTTGGAATTTGTGAATATTTATTTGTGAATATTTTACTTTAGGTCAAGAGTGACCCTGTACAAATGCATTCTCAGTACTTTTATTAAGCGGTCATGGCAAACTTGAAACTGGACTAATCAGTCCTTTTTAGTCCTTGATACAGAACCTTCCTTGTCGTTGAGCTAAAAGTTGTTTATTAATAATTAGCATGTTGTTTGTATAATGATGATGATTAACTTATTGCTAGATGCGTCTCTTTTCTTTTAGATTTCAGATGAGGATATTAATAACATCATCTATCTTTGTGATCAGGTAATTTCATTGTGTCCAATTCCTTGCCAGGGTCTACTTGAATTCAAAACGAGGTACACTAGATGCAAATGTGTGGAGTACATGCACCCAGGTTGAAATCAATTGGATTTTGCATAGCATTGGGTCCTGGATTCCTACAATGTACTAGGAAACATTTCAGGCTTTCCATACATCAGTGCCTTTCTTTAATTTGCTTTAGGCTTATAGTACATATCTTTTTCAGGTGATTGAAATCACAGACTACCGTGCACAGCTGTATGACTACCTCAAGAACCGCATGACAGCCATTGCTCCAAATTTGACAGTTCTTGTTGGGGAATTGGTTGGTGCACGACTCATCGCCCATGCAGGTTAATGTACATCCGATTATCTATCTCTTTTAAAATTATATCATATACAGTAAATTATAAGGCAAAAAAGTGTGAAGCCTACAGACAATCATTATTAAGAATTCACCATGTTTTGATATACCTCCATGTACTTGAAACTGACTTGGAATGGCAAGCTTGGTGAAAGAGAGTCTTAAGTGTTACTTAAAAATTGATGTTGAAATTTCAAATTGCTTTAAATTAGGTTACTTCAAAATTCAGACTGCCAAAACTGTATTTATTTTTTTGTTTTAAGTAACCTTGAAAAGTCTTATCAAATTTATACAATTCTCTTCAGTGGTTACCTTTTGCAAATAACTTGGATAGCCTAATTGTCACTTTACCTTAATTTCTTGCACTGAATCCTTCAACAACAACAACAACACCAGCTTTCTTACCAAATAATAGTTGACCTTAATTTACAACATAATCTAATAATACAGGAAAGGTAACATTAACTCAGAATAACTGAAAAGTGAATCGAGCTGAGTAAAATTACAGTAAGTAATGTTTAAGAATAGGAGATGGTAAGTAAATTTAAAAGAATGTACTATAAAGCAAATATTGCACTTATAGCCAATATTATTATTGGCCTGACACCTGACACATTCAGTGGCAAAGTCACAGTGTACTTAATCAGGAATTTTTTTGTAAACTTCCTCCCACACATTGGTCTATGACTGTGAAGAGGTCTTGTCTCATGAGACCTGGTGCATTGGTTGCTTTGCCGGTCAGCCAAATAAAAAACTTTGCCTTTATTTCCAGTTTTGAACTTTTTATGGGTTTCAAAACTTATGATAAACTTAGCATCATTTGGTACACAACTGAGTTAGAAGCACTGTTGGTCTCTTCCTGATTTTATATCGCAAACTGCTTTGCGGGCATGTTTACAAAGACTTACTGTGATGCAGATCAGTTTGACATCAAATCAGGAATAGACCCACACAAAAAAGGCACAATGTGTTTCAAACAGGTGCAAAGATTTATTTTAGTGAGAAAAAAAAAAGATTTTTATGTCAGGTGCACTTTAAACTTAGGATTGGCTTGTTCTCTCCCAGGTTCTCTTCTGAATTTGGCTAAGCATCCATCCTCAACCGTTCAGATACTGGGAGCTGAAAAGGCTTTATTCAGGTGGGTAGCAGGGTTCGTACAGGTTCTACAAGTCATGGAAAGTACTTGAATTTCAGTTTAGTATTTTCTGGGACTGGAAAGTCCTGGAAAATGGTAGGAGGTCCTGGAAAATCCTGGAAACCTGTAAACTCAAGAAATAAATTTGAACAACATTGAGAGCAGCCAGATGGGGAGATCCAACAACTGCAAAATATTTAATGTGCATTATGGGTTCTCGAAAAACTTCTTTTTAGGCCTGGAAATAGCCCGTGCAGCAAGCGTTTCCGTGTGGTTTCCGAGCAAAAAAAGACTGAGGAATGGGATTTTAGGAGTTTTGGCCGCACGAAAAATGGGACAAGAACAAAAAAATAAAAGAGGGGGAAGGGGAGAGGAGCCCCCCTCCCCACTCTTTTTCATTTTTTTGGTCTGGGCCCATTTTTTGCGTGGGCAAAACATCGCAAAATTCCCTTTGCTCGGTCTATCTTTGCTAGGAAACCACACGGAAATGCTTGCTACGCAGGCTAGCCTGGAAAAGTCCTGAAGTTTCTGAAAAAGGATAGGAACCCTGAGTATGTCCACAGAGCACAATGTTGTACATGAACCTGATAAAGCTGTTACATTGAAGTGTAAATAATGAGCCGTGTGTTGTAAGTGATATATCCAGCACAATCAAACAATTATGAAAAAATTAATACTTCTAGGTTTCCACAATTCTCTCCATAACTCAGTGGTTAGATCATTTCACCTGTTTGCAGATGGTCATGGATTTGTTTCCTGTCCGAGACTGGAGCATTTTTCTCATAGAAATAAAGCATTCCTTGAGAACAAACTGTATAAAGATTTCTTTTATTTTTTGTTGTAAGGCATCAATGAAATGTTCTTGCCATAAATAGCAGCTGTTTGGGTCGCTTTAAGATTAAAATAAGAACAGGAGGCAGCTACTGTTAACAAGGAACTGTGGTTTGTACATGGTTGATAGAATAAACTCTAAACAAAGAAGTGCTTTCTTCTGTTATCAACAGGGCACTCAAGACAAAACACGACACACCAAAATATGGCCTAATCTTCCATGCTTCCCTGGTTGGTCAGACAACACCCAAGCACAAGGGAAAGGTACTGTGTGTGCAATGTCTTAACCCAGTCTAGTAGAGTACAGTGGTGTTCAGTTGAGTGTCTAAACAAAGAAACTAAACTTGTAGGTATTTCCTGAAGATGGTTGGATGAACTTCTTAGGGTGATGTTGACAGGTGGTTCTTCAACTTCAACTTCAACTTCAACTTTATTTCAGTAAAAAAGAAAATGATCTTACAATAGACTGGCCTGCAAAATAGCAATTGCTAATCTAGGCGGCCCAGCAGAATATGAAATTAAAATGAAAAGATAAGAAAGGAAGGAATAATATTTTAAGTTACAATAATTCGTATATTTATCATTGTTTTATTTTAATTACCATTGCATCTAAGGAAAAAGACGAAAATGAAATCTACGGAGAGCGGAAAGCTTATAATTTATACAATTATAAATTACTTAACTGTGGAACCAACTTTTTAAATTATCAATGGTGTCGCAATATAGTCATTTTCTCTTTTTAAAATATCGGAAAGCAATTCTTCCCTGCTGTCCAGTTTATTAAAAAAACTAGAAGAGCTTCGTAAACAACACAGATTTTCTCTAGTCTGTGCAGTCCTGTTCTGGAATAGTCTCGGAACAATGCTCCCTCTATTTTGTCTAACTTTGTACGTCTAGTCACTTTCCTCATCACTTATTTCATTTTCTGAAACCATGTTTTTAGATCTCAAGGATGCTCGCTGCCAAGACTTCACTTGCTGCTCGAGTTGATGCCCTGGGTGAGGACAGTGGCACCGCAATGGGAATTGAAAACAGAGCGAAGCTTGAAATGAGGCTCAAGGCACTTGAAGAAAATCAAGTAGGAATTACTCGTGTCTAGCTATACCTTCAACAAATTTACGGTTACACTTTTATTTCAAATAGTATTGTGTGAAGACGTTACTTGAACATGGTGTAGTTTTAAAAATTTCACTGATCTTGCTAATAATTTGTGAAGGAAATTCAAATTCAGAGGAAGGATTAAATGTCTTCAGATTGGAAACAGATCTCAAAGTCAATTACAAAGGTTTTTCCATGACATTAATTTTTTTTTTTGCCAATATAGGTTATTCTAACCGCAATCAGTACCAGAAATATACGTGTAGGAAACCATTTGCTTGTCCCTCTCTTTATTTTCTTTTTTTCAAAGAAGATGCATTGAATCATGTAGAGGATCTTCATTCTCCCGTTTGCAGTAGTATTGTAGAGTTTCTAAATGTTGGTGATCATTGATACGATGTTAGTGTTAGTGCTTCATTTTGTCGCTATTGGTTAATATGATAAATTAATGTGCGCTTTATAAATTGTGTTTTCAGTTGAGACGAATCAGTGGAACTGGAAAGACCAAAGCAAGAGTGGACAAGTATGAGAACAGAAGGTATGAACAGTTTGGTTGTTTGTGTGAGTTCTTTGAAAACGGCTTGTGCAAGTCCAGTTTCAGTTTTAGTCACACTTCATAAGGAAACTGGTCGATCCACCCCAGAGTCAATCCGCCTCGTATCATCCAAAGTCGATTCACCCACAATTGAGTCGATCTTTGTTTTTCTTTATAAGTTAAAAACGATCGCGAAAATGTCACAATAACGAGAAGTCATATTTTGAAATGACGTATTCTATCGCTCGAGTCATGAAAAGTCTTTTAATTAAGATCCATGCTCAAATATTTCAAATAGACATTTATTATATGGGGCGAATTGACTCAGGGTGATATGGGGTGGATCGACCGCAATTCCTTCATAAAGATTAATGCAGACATAAGTGAGAACATAGACTAACAGATGTAAACGTAATGCAAAAGGGTAACTATTTTCTGAAGAAAGTGTGTAGTGCTTAGAGGAGTTCAGGAGCTTTCAAGCCAACCAATGACAATTAAAGACGAACACAATCAAAAAATGAATTTTTAGATGGCGTCGAGAGGCTGTGACACATCCACCTGGGCTTAGATTGCTCAGGGGAGAGAGTTATCTATAAAGTTGTGCTTACTTTTGGTACGAGTGTTCTGAAATTTTTCATCCGCCACTAGTTCAAAAGATCAGAACAGTTTATAGGCGGAGAATACCTTCGATACTGATTGAACTGAGACTGTTACATTGTCCAGTCGTGTTGGAAACAAGTTGCCGAAAATTACCTGTAAGCAATGCTTATGGAAATGCTGGAAATGCGTAGCTTGTTTACTGAATCAACCAAAAGTCGCGCGGGTTCGTGTCTATTTACTGAACCAATCAAATTGCTGTTTTCCAGTACTTTGTTGTTGCGGTTCTGTTCCGTGTAATCGTTTCAAACGAAACTCGTTCTTACGCTGATAGGTTACTCGATTCTGATGAGACCAAAATTACAACGTTACCGAACTCTCATAAAATAGTTTGTCATCAGTGCCCAGTTGGTCAAAGGGCAGATAACGACATCCAGCGGATAAGTCACTATGCTGGTGATAAATATGTATTAGTTGATCTTTATCTGCCGGATAGTGATTGAATTATCCTCTGGATAATGTTATCCGCCCTGTGACATGCTTTCCCTCCCTTCACTTCATGATCGGCAGCATTTTTTCTGTCGGGAACTTTTCGCTGTTTCTTTAAGCTCCTTCCACACGAATACGCATAATAAACGCAAACTTTCTTTAAAGCGATTTCTAGAGCGGAATTTTCGGGGTAAGCGTGAATTGTTTTTTCGGGTTTTCTTTTCGCAACTTCTGAAGATGCGTTTATAATTACAGTGGTCTGTAACAGATTTGATCTTTGCACCGCATTTCAAACAAGTGATTTTCATATTTTTCACATTCATCTTTCGAACTTATGAGAAAGCGAGTTGTTGGCAGTAGACAATTTATTTTGGCAAACGCACGCCTTAAAACGTAGTAAAAAGCTGCCAAATACCAAACGAACACGAGACATCACTTTAATAAAACTGGGACTGTGCTTTCGAATACACCAGTTGCCGTTCCAGTGTTTTTTACGTGAGCTTCAATGTACCATGGAAAGGGGTTGTTTTCCGACTCGTTAATCTGCTGTTTCTTTTTTCACTAGCGAGGTGAAGACGTACAATCCGGCCGCAGACTCGACCATTCCTACACCCGGAAAGAAACGAAAGAGGTCAGAAGAAAATGGCGACTCCGCACCAGCTCCTAGTATACCAGTCACACCGAGCACGCCGGCTGCCGAGGAAGGTTGGTGCCTGAAAGCAAATCAAGGAAAACGATGCCCATATCATGCCCATACCTTACTTAAGAAAAGACTGGGACCGAGTAGACGTGCGAGCGATTGTGGGATCGTTTGGGGGAACGCGTATTGCAAAGGAAAAATGGTGCCCCCCAAAACAATCCCACAATCCCTCACGCGGCACTGTCGATTCCAGTCTTTTCCAAAATGAGCTATTTTATTTATCATTTGCGAACAAAAAGCGAAATTCATGCTTATTGCTCTTTTTCTATTCCAACCGAAATGACCGGAACATTCGTGTACCATTGCCAAACCATGCCTGTTTCGCGCGCTTTTCAATGGCATTGACGGGTAAACATGTACCGTAGGTAACGTTCGAAATCCAAACGGTTTTTCTGTGCAAATGATGAATACTCTATAACTGTCTAATGGGATGGTTGTGGATCAAATTTGAACTTCTGTAGTTGAATTTCTAAGGGTAATAACCCATCTAAGAAAACACGGAAAAAACGATACACCAGGGAAAAATTTCAGTGACTAAAATAGGACCCAACTTAAAAGATGGAAAAACAATTTTCGTTACCCAGTTAACCCACAAACTAACCTCACCTTTGAAAAGTACTGCTCAGTAACTTTCATCTGAATGGTCACACTTTACGATTCATCCACAGACGCAAATGAGAACCACCTTGTACAGCGTAATAAACAGCACCACAGGAAAGTACTGCTCAGTAGCTTTCATCTGAATGGTCACACTTTAGGATTTCATCCACAGACTCAAATGTTAGAACCACCTTGTACAGCATAATAAACAGCACCACAGGAAAGTACTGCTCAGTAGCTTTCATTTGAATGGTCACAGTTTAGGATTTCAACCTCAGACTCAAATGTTAGAACCGCCTTGTACAGCATAACAAACAGCACCATAGGAAAGTACTGCTCAGTAGCTTTCATTTGAATGGTCACACTTTAGGATTTCATCCACAGACTCAAAAGATAGAACCACCTTGTACAGAATAATAAACAGCACCACAGGAAAGTACTGCTCAGTAGCTTTTATTTGGATGGTCACAATTTAAGATTTCATCCTCAGACTCAAAAGTTAAATCCACCTAATACAGCATAACAAACAGCACCACGGGAAAGTACTGCTCAGTAGCTTTCATTTGAATAGTCACACTTTAGGATTTCATCCACAGACTCAAAATGCGAACCACCTTGTACAACATAATGAACAGCACCACAGGAAAGTACTGCTCAGTATCTTTCATTTGAATGGTTACTTTTAATGATTTCATTCACCCTCGAATAAGTTAAGGAAGAAATTGTTTGTTTATTTCATTTTTTCTAGATGACGCAGAAACACCAGCAAAGAAATCCAAAAAGGAAAAGAAGAAGAAAAAAGACAAGGAAGCTAAACAGGCTGAAGAACAAGAGGAAGAGCAAATGGACACATCTTCCGCGGCGGTGAGAAATCTATTGTTTATTTGTTTGTTTTTTTGGGACGTAAATGATAAAGGCCTTCTATCATACTTTATACAGTCAAAACTGAAAGTAATCGTGTATTCCTTTAGAGTAGAGCGCTTTTCAATTGAATGTCGTAAAACCAAAACCAAAGCACTTACTCTGACCAATCACAACAGAAGTAAGCAGTCCAATGAGCCAATCAGAATACGAAGCAATTACATGTAGCCGGCGTAAAGCGCGGGAAAATACGCGCGTGCAAGTCACGATTGGTATTGGTTTTGCTTCTCATTGGCTGAGAAAGTGGCGCGAGTTTTCCTGGCCAATCACAGAGCGAAGCAATGCAAAACCAAAGCAAAACCATAACTACTTTCGACACTCAATTGAAAACTGCTCTATCCAAAGTGAATTGTGTTTGCTTTGGTTTTGTATTGCTTCACTCTGTGATTGGCCAGCAAAACTCGCGCCACTTTCTCAACCAATGAGAAGACCAAAACTATTCCCGACTTGCTCGCGCACAGAGCAAAGTTTGTTTTCCTGCTATCATAATATTTCGAGCTTGAATACAATCTCAAAAGTTAAACTGTAAAAAAAGTTAAATTGGCATCCGTTTCTGCTGTTGTCCCACAACCATTTGGCGTGTGCGTTTTGTTTCGTTCGTTTTAGTTTTGTTTTGCTTTTATGCAAGTACCTCCCTTTATAGCAAGCCTTAACATTCGCTCCTTTATTTTGCGTATCAACTAATCGTGATCTAATTCGCTTTTTGTTTCATTGACAGACGCCTAAAAGTGAAGAAAAGAAGAAAAAGAAAAAGAAGAAGAAGGAAAAGAGAGAGGAAGATTCAGATTAGAAAAACAATTACATTTTTAATTTTTTTTTCATTTTACGTCATAATAAATTCACTCGCTTGAATGCCATAAATGATTTATTTCTGCTGTTCGACCAACGAAAACGCTCTCCTGGAACGCTGTCCAGAGAGAGGGTCAAATTGAAGACGCCGGTAAGGCTTTCAGTATGGCAGGGAAAAACGCGGCTTTTGAAAAGCAACAAGGTTATGATGGTGGTGAATTATCGGTCTCGAGTTATATGCGCCTTTGTATTGTTGTGTGTAGAATTTGGGGGGGGGGGGGGGGGTAAAGGGGACTATTTAGTGTACAGGACAAAACGGTGCGAAATGATAGCGGGAAAGGGAGAACGTGTGATACTTGCGACTCTGTTCGTAATTGTGCTCACCGCGCTAGCAAGGCCAAGCTCTCACTTAATGTTTACACCGTTTTTTGTTTTCTGAATTTTGTTGTTTATTTTTAATCTTTAACAATAACTGCGCGTGAGCTGTGTGGGCACGTGCTTACTAATTAGAGCAAATTATAGATTTTCCTGCAAACGTACCTGTGCTGTATCCGCACGTGCTTAACCCTGAAAACTATTGCGACTCGACAAAAGAAAATCGAAAACTGCAACTTTCGCGATTTTCACACTTTGGAGCTCTGTAAGTGTGGAGTAGATTTCATTCCCACATTTTATTCTCACATTTTGGTCCACACGCGCTCTGCTTTTCGTCTCGTTTGTTTTGGAATTACCTCCACAGAAAATATTCGATGAGGTTTCGAGACAATTGGCCCGCGCTTCTACAAAACTTGTACTGGTGTCTTTTGTCAACAGAACCGCGGAAAGTTTGTTATCTTCCTCAAATTCTTCGGAAATTTATCAAGGCAAAGTTTTATCTTCATTTGTGGTCGTTTTCTACGATCAGGCATGCACCCATACCCCGGCGCGTGACAAAAACCTAAGCGAGCGAACGGTTTAGTTTGGGGAGGGTAGCCAAGCATTTTTGATAGGCTTGAATTCATTACAATCAATAAGAATCCAACTCCCACTCTGTTTCACTACCGTCTCAAAATGCTAAAATCCGCGCATTTTATGACCAACTGAACTTCAATTTCGACTTGTTCTGAATACGATTGTTAGTACTTCTAACGAAAAAGCAGACAACCCTTTTGGGAACAGTTTAACGGTTCTTGTAGTGAAGTATAGTGCTGTTACTTTACAATCGATGACCGTTTGTTATCGGTGTTCGTTTGAACGTTTACATTTGTTTGTTTGTTAGTGTGTTAGGGGTCATGCTATCTTCCACACTAAATACCAAGTGAGACTTGGAAAAGGGTTCTAATCTGAATACCTGCAAATAATGACCCCTTTTTGTTCCGTTTTAGCGTAGACGAATGGCGAAAGCGAATTCAAAGGAAAACGAATTCGTTTGACTAAAAAAAACTATTCAAGGAATACTGGTGTGGACAGGAATATGATTTGTTAAAATTAGACAGGGACTTCCGGACCCTTGGAATTACGTGTGGACCTGGTACCGCTCTCCGTTTCTCAAAAATTTGTTGCTAGAAATTACGGCAACTGAAGTAACCACTCTTTGATACACGTGTTTGGCGAATGGAAGTTTCTGATATCGCACGCGCAAATTTAAACCGCACAAGCTGCAGGCGAATCTTGACAAGATCACTTCTCCTCTGATTCGTGGTTTGCCTAGTTATTTCAAGGACGCTAATCACATGCTCACATTATCCAGCCTTTCCGTTACCCTGTTTCCAGTTCCTATCGTTTTGTACTCACAATGGACATTCAGGATTCAGAAAAGATTTGAAGGCAGGGTGTGAACAAGGAATTCCATCGGTCAAATTCCCACTGCTCCCACCAAATATTGTAAATTTTCTATTGATTTGTCGGTTTATGTAACTGACCTTGTAGGGATTTTGACCTGAGACCTCCCTCTTATCTAGAACACTGGACAGTCGCTGAAGACGGTAACACAACACAACACATCCTTAGTACGTCTTGTTGAATTAGTCCTACAATTAACAGATTCATTTCAGTTCAACGGCAGTTTCTATCAACAAACCGGCGGTGTTGCTATGGATAGTAACCTCGGCCCAACCTACGCTTGTTCATTCGTTGGCCATATCGAACAACAAATTTCCAACAATTTCCTGGAAAGAAGCCCGACCTTTACAAACGTTACATCGATAACATAGTCAGTATGACAGCTTCAGTAGCCAAACCGAACTCGACAACTTCACCAACTTTGTCAACAGATAAACTGCCTTTTCTACACATGTATCTCAATACACTACAAGGAACCAGATCCCCTATTCTATCCGACATATAGTCATCTTCACACCCGCTGCGATGCAAAGACTCTAGCCCATACAGTCAACTTCTCCGGCTCAAACGAATATGTGGCGATGAAGGCGACTTCCAGACCGGAAACAAGGAAATGGTGTCTTTTTTCTTAGATCGTAGTTATCCACGAACAGTTGTAGATCGAGCAATCCAACGAGTGAGGACCATCACCAGCGAGGCAGCAATGCGACCATTCAACGACGCAGAATCCACCAAGAAAGTCATCCCTTAAATTTAACGTTCAAACCCATCAACTGCCGGGTATGAAAATAGTAACCAACAATTTCACCTTACTTCAATCCGACTCCGAGACATGGACATCTTTAACACCTTGCGTGTCCTCGGTGCATTCACCGCGCGCGCCATCTATTTGAAAGATTCCTTGGTCCGCAACAGTCTCCAAACCGACGCAAATACGGGAGTTGACTCGACTGTCACCGCCCACGTTGCAGGACTTACGCCCACACTATAAACCCATCGTCCCAGATCAACACCCCTGGTGGGCCTTTGACAATACGGCAGAGATTCTCATGTAGGACTAGTAACCTGTACCTCATTTATATTATGACTTGTCATG
Organism: Pachyseris speciosa; assembly: GCA_016490735.1. NCBI lineage: Eukaryota > Metazoa > Cnidaria > Anthozoa > Scleractinia > Pachyseridae > Pachyseris > Pachyseris speciosa. The sequence goes on from JAEMWC010000345.1 coordinate 783,802, forward strand.
CATAGACTCCATCGTATATAGGCGAAACTGGACGCAGGCTCAAGGATACAGTCTGTGAACATCTGCGCTCTGTCACGCACAAAGAAAGCGGAGCTGTCCGTGGCTAAACATCTGAAACATTTGTACTCTCCGAACACATAGCAGAAGCCATGATAGTGTCCGTGGTACGAACAAGATACCGTAACACCAAGCAAAGACGCCGCGCGGAGGGCCGTCTAATATTGAAACCAACTGTGTAATTGCACACATTTTAGGTTTCCTACTGATGAACAGTTATTACATTACATTACATTATTACGTTTGAATTTACATGTCGAAATCTGCGACCCAGCGGCAGGAACATAAATTTCAGTTTCGTTTGAATTCTAGTAGCGCGCACTGTGAACGTTGAGTTTCCATGCTGCGCAAACTAGGAAACAATTGTTGCGGACAGAAAATGTTTCTGAAAAAATCAGAAACATTTTTGTGTCTCGGACAAAAATTTTGTGTCCGCAATACTGTTGCGCACCGGCGCGGGCAAACTGGGAAACTTTAAAAAGTGTTAAAAACTGTGTAGTACCAGTGATTAAGTTCTGTTCAAAGTTATTGGTCCTTTGGGTACTAATATTTCAAGTTTAAACTCAGGCGTTTCGGGACTACTGTCCCTTCATCGGTGAGAATAGCCGATAAACAAAACGGGCGTTGTGGTGTTTAAATTTCGCTCTCATCGCGCGCTGCGAGAATTATTAGTGCCCAAAGGACCAATTGAAGGAAACTTTTGTGTCGCAACAATAGGGCCATTTACAAGGAAGAAAATAAGACGCGTCTTATCTAAGACGCGACTTAAAGAGGACGCGAACTCTACCGTTTATACCTTCGCGTCCCAAATAAAGCTCTCGCCAGTAAATGGTTCGCGTCTTAATTTTGATACAGCCTCGCTCACATGCAACAGTCCAAGATGATGACGCGCTGTAGCACTGGAAACAAAAGCGTGCTGTCCTGTCATTTTAAGAAGGAAGAGACTTTCAGAAATTTTTTTTCTTATTAAGACCACGCTGTTTAATAGAAAATTCATTAACTCGCCGTAGCCAGCAAAGAATACAACAGAAATCCGAGAAGAGTCGGAAGAAAACGATCGACGGATTGGTGCGACTGATGGCATGTTAAAGGAGGAAGATACTGAATTCATTGCAAACTTTCTCAAAATCTCAAACCTCAAAATCTTTATTTTAACACGGTAAAAATTCATCAGGTTATTACAATATAAAATACAACTACATAATAATTCCTAATAACGATAAATACACACCTAAAAAGTCTCTACCGTCTCTCCCGGCCATCTTTTGCAAAGCTTTGCAACCAATTACACGATCTAATTGTAAGACATGCTCATGTTGCTGTTGTTGTTATGCACGCGCACTTACAGCTCACGTCTTACTTAGGACGCGAACAAAAAAAATCACGTCTTAATTAAGACGCGGACAAAATAAGAACAGCTGAAAACCCTGTTCTAAGATAAGACGGTCTTATGTAAGACGCGACTATTATATAATAAATGGCCCTAAAATGTGTTTTATCAGGTTTCTTATCAGCACGCAAGGGACTAACAACAACGAATCTGATTGGTTGACAAAGTTTGCGCGCGCGTTTTTGCTCCTTTCTTACGTCACGAAGGAAAGTTGCAGTTTCTACGGGATATCACTCGCTTCTGCGAAAACAGAAATTCTCCGGCAAATTCCTAATGAAGTCACGATGAAGGAAAATCTCATTTCTTCTTAAAAGGAAAAGGGAAGTTATATTTTGTTTTGTTATTTTTTCTTCAAACATTTGTGATGATTTGAACATTAAGCCTCCAGTGAATTGATCAAGGCTATTGGCCCAACAGGCCTCAAGACATCAGTCAAACCAGAGACTTAATCCAACCCTGTCGGGACACATTAACGATCCTCGACCCACGGTTTCGAAGTCTTGATTCCTGGTCTTGATTTTACGAAAAGACAACTTTTGGGGGTTGAGTCCTTTCAAACAACAGCTCTCCACTATGGCCACACCTTCGCGTTTTCTTGTCCCCTTCTTCCGTCGAACAACCAGATTCTATAGCACTCAACGATTCACGCCGACGACTCAACCTTCTTTGGGGAGACTAGGTTGCATTCACAGGTGATCCGTTTAAATTTTTCTGGCATGTGTAAGTAAAAGAACAGACCGAATGATTTACCATATCGTCTTATTATATCATTAACACGAGCCAAGTTCGACTAAAATCTGATATCTTTCCACTTGGTGCATTTAATTTTTGAACTTTTCTTTATCTGAATGTCTTTTTTCTACAAAAGGTCATTGTCCTGTGTTCACTGTACGGTCAGTGAGCTTCAGTATGCCAGTTCACCGTTCTTGCCTTTGTTGACATCAGCTCTCTAAAATTCAGTGAGTCATGCGATCCAGCGAGTCAGTCAGTGAGAGCAAGCGAGTACATATATACATACACACAGACATACATACATACATACCTACATAGTTTATATTTTGACTTTCACAGAGTAGCCTGTTGGCTGATATCTTCGAGGACAATAAAATGAAATACAGTACACTAAACCATTGAAGTTCAAATGGCATATGAGTCATGCGAGCTAGCGGGTCGGTCACGCGATTCTGATCTCACTAACATATGCGAGACATTCAAATTGGACAGTTTATTTAGGATGGGTCATCTCATACTTTCTTATTTTGAGTGCAGTTCAAGTCCCATTAAGTGGCCACCCTTGGAGAAATGGGTAATGGCCGCTTAATAGAGGTAGCTAGAGGTGAAATACATTAGAAGAACAACGGAAGAACCCTCATCTCTAATGAGCCCTCCCCCCCCCCCCCCCTCCCGTTAATGAGGCCTGAAATTAAATAAGCCCCCCGGGGGACTTTTACGGTATTTATATTATATTACAGATCATAGCACATCGGCGAGGCGAGAAAACGGGAGCTGACCCTACGTTCTGACACACCTACATCGAAGAGTCCCTTTCTAGTTAATGAAGAGAGCTCACGCCAATAGCGCGGCGAGACTGGCGAAACCCGGAGTGAATGTCCACTCTCTTTTCGTCTTTTTCTCTTCAATCCACTGTCTCGCCGCGCTGTTGATGGTAGCTCTTTGACTATCCAGAAAGGGGCCGTTGCCTCGGAACTTTGTGGATTTCCCAGAGGACGACGTAATGGTAGAGTCGCACCACAGGGGCTCACACAATCTGTTCCGTTTGTAATTTTATAGTATGTTGGTTATCACAAGTAGACGGCAAAAGGGCCCTCGCGTACATAATAAAAACTATGGAACTGATCGTCTAAAGGCAGGTGTAACAACCCTAGCCTGGTACCGACTTATCGGTAAATTTTTTCCCCTGTGCGAAGACTGTCATCAATGCGTCTACCAATAGATTCAGGCATTTAAAAGTTATTTCCGTCGTGACCTTGGCTCGTGACTTCATGGACGGAAGGATTGTAAAATTAAGAGTGAATTGGATTGGACTCTTGAACCATGAAGTGGATTTGTAAAAAGCTGTTGAATGGAAAGGTAAAACATTGAGGACAGGTGTAAGACATGGAGTGGAGTGAAGTTGTAAAACATGGAGTCAACGAGTATTAAAACACGGGGTGGAGTTGTAACAATTGCGGTGGGTTTCTGAAGTGAGAAGTGGATTTGTTGAAGTTGTACAATTGTAAACATAAAACACAATTCGTCTTACAACCCCGTCAGTTAATCGTGCTTCATCAGATAAAAATAAATTTCTCCTCAATTGAATCTAAAACACTACTGATGATAGCTGTGTTCTTTATGAACCATGCCTCCGTTAACAGCACATCCGGCAGTATTTGTCAAATGGCTACATCACTTTTAACATGTTTTATTTTGCTCTCCACAGTGCCTCGTTTTCTACTGACAGAAATGTAAGCTGAAATGCCTTTGGTTATTTAATGTTCACTATAGGTTTTTTTTATTTTAAGTTATCGTGCATTTGTTTGTTTGTTGGTATAGAAAGGCACTGTTTTGGACCATTTAAATGAAGGCAAAGTGCTTGTTGGTGATGGAGGAATGACATTTTGTTTGGAGAAGAGAGGATATGTAAGGGCAGGGCCATATAGTCCAGAGTGTACCGTGGAGAATCCGGAGGCAGGTTAGAGCTTTAAATAATAATAATAAAAATTAATAATAATAATAATAATAATAATGACGATAACGATGACGATGATGGTGACGATAACGATGAAGGTGACGATGACGATGACGATGACGTGACGATGACGATGGTGATGATGATGATGATGGCGATGATGGTGACGATAACGGCGATGGTGCTGATGACGATAATGGTGACGGTGACGTTGATGGTGACGGTGACGGTGACGGTAATGACGATGGCGGTGACGTTGACGGTGACGGTGACGGCGATGGTGAAGGTGACGGTGACCGTGACAGTGACGATGGCGATGACAGTGACGATGACGATGACGATGACGATGACGATGACGATGACGATGACGATGGCGGTGATGATGATGGTGATGGTGATGGTGATGGTGATGATGGTACAAGTGGTGGTGGCGACGGTGATAGTGATGCTTAATCTCTATGATGGGCTATCACGTGATGACCCAGAGTCTCATAATGCCTTAGGGCGAGCCTGTTCCAGACTCTCAGATATTTGGCGCGAGCGCGCGAGAACGAACGAAGAAAATTTAGCGGGCCGCGCGATTCTCTTCCCTCGTTCTTCGCTCGTTGTTTCGTGTTTCGCTCTTCGCTTGCCCCATATCTCTGAGAGCCTGGAACAGACTACTTATAGCTGGTTCACACGTGCGACGCAAATGCAATGCAAGTGTAAGCGCAAATGCAAACGACGTTCACACGTCGAACGCAAACGCAAGGAGGGTGAGGTACGCAAGCGCAGTCGAAGTCTTTTCCAAGATGGCGGTCGAGACGGAGGTTTAGGTTTTGGTAATACTGCTTTTCCTGCTTTTCGCTTACCGACTGATAAAGAGACAACAAAGTACATCGTTAGAATATAGTAGGATTAGGTTTACTTTGTGGAAGTGCCACCTTGATATTAAAACACAGGGGAAATAAACTGCGCCGGGTAAAAGGGGGTGTCCCTTATGTGTTTTAATATATAATATTATGAATTTATTGCTTTAAACGGGGATTTAAGAAAACCAGTGAGAAATCCCCAACCGAACCCGCACCCGTGGGTTCAACTTCAACCGTGGAGGTATGGAACAAATGTTTTGTTACCTTCCATTTGCATTTGCGTTTGCGTTACGGTAGTTCACACGTGTATTTCCTTGCGTTTGCATTTGCGTCGCACGTGTGAACCATGCTTTAGTCACTTCACGCTGAGTATCCTCAATCAAGGGGAAGTGGTAATTTATCTGCTATTTAATGATGGAAAGTTATTTCTTTTTCAAAATATTATGACTTTCATTTCAGTCCTCCAGGCTCACCGGGATTTTCTCCGCGCCGGAGCCGATGTTATTCAAGCGTTTTCATTTTCCATGGATGATAAAGTGCTTGACGACATGGTAAGAACTCTACACACGTGAAACTTTCCAATGGTTTCTGTTGGGTATAAAATAGGCTGTACGCGTAAAGGAGAGAAAGCAGGTGGGTGATGGAATCGAGATCTCGCGCACTAACGGTGGTATTTCTACATATAACGAAACCTTTTACTCATGTGCAGTGAGCGCATGAGTTAAGGTTTCGTTTCGAGACACATTGTGTCACATTGTGTAATCATTTCAATTATCTTAGTAATTTTCTTTTATCCATTAGTATTTTAGATGTTCTTCTACGGTGGTTATTATTTCCTTTTAGTTTTATTTAAAGAATTGGAAGATTTATATTATAGGTGTAAGTCTGGTTATTAGTTTTATACTATTGTGATGCGCTTTTGAATATTGTATAGAAAAAGCGCAATATAAGTAATAAATATTATTATTATTATTATTAATGCAAATTTATGCTCGCGTCTTATGCATTTAAATTTTGCTGATGTTTTAAATTAAATTTTAAAGAAGTTAGTTCCTGCCCAGAGATGCGGACCCGAGACGTTTGATCCCTTGTCTGTTCGTTAACCGATTGTGCCAAAGCGCCACAGAACACTAGCATGAGTATAGACTAATTGAAGCCTCCTGTTTTCCCTGCTTGACAGAATGTAGAAATCAACCAGTCGGCATGTGACCTCGCTAAGGGCGTGGCTCAGGAGGGAGGGGTGTTCTGCGCAGGCTCCATCTGCCAGACAGCAACTTTGTATACAGAGGGAGCTGGAAAGGATCAGATACAGAAACGCTTCGATGAACAAATTCAGATATTCTTAAAAAACGATATGGATTTACTGATTGCTGAGGTAAGTTAAATAACGTGACTCATTGAAACATCTGGGATAAACATTTGCGGATTTTTTTTAGTGAAAGTGTGTTAAAATAGTAGTATAAGCCAGACGTTTCGAGACTATTCCTGAGTGGCAAATGCGTAACGGAAAAAAGTTTTTTATGACAACAAAATAAAATAAATAATAAAATTCGTTGAATCGCAATATAAATGCCCTGTTTAATGTTAACTTTAATTTTGAACGATAGCTAGCTTTCACCTCTTTGCTTCGGGGCAATAAAAATGTAGTTTTTATGAGTGAAAAAACGTTGAAAGAAAGCATGCTTAAGATGATTTTCGTAATGGCAATGTAAATTCCGTAAATATGAGGCCACTTTCTCTATAATTCTATAACTGTAGTCAAACTTTGTTTAGTCCCTAAATGGAACGAAAAACGAGAAATCCAATTTTCGATTATGCGGCAAAAAATAACTGACTTCAAAGGGAGAATTCGGCTAACATTTTTGGGAGGTGCGGTGGGGGAGGTTGGTAGGCCTGTCCCGATTGTGCTCAGCAACTTTTGGCGTTTGTGGCAACTTTTTGCACTTCTAACAACCTCAAGCAAGTTTTAATTTTCTGAGCAACTTTTGAGCAAAATGTAGGTTTACAGCTAATATCATGCACGAAGAAGTGAACAATTTGATAGAAATGTCCAATTTATGCGTAATTATTGAATGTTTATCAACGCACTGAACAAATAACATGTCACCTGATAACATTTCGCAGGTATATCGCGTTCCTATAACGGATAATCGGTAGAGTTAGTTTCATTAAGTTCCCTCATATCTTTCAGCAAGACGTCAAATGAACCATATGTTTTGTTCCGTTAAGCAATTATTGAGTTAAGAAACGTTTTTATAGAAATATCAAGAGATTTTGGTCGCAAGTTTAGAAATTTACGTAGCAACTTTTTGGGTTTTTGGCAATCTTTTAGCAACTTTTTGGCATTTCAGGGAACAACTTTTCAGCATTTTAGGAGCACAATCGGGACAGGCCCGGCTAGAGGTTGGGGCATCCATTTGGGAATTTTGCATTCTTCCTTGTTTGAGAGGAAAATTAAAAAACACACAACTATGTCTTTGTTAGCAAAGGTTCTAATATGTCGTAACTGCTGTCTCCTTCCCCCTTAGTTCTTTGAATACGCTGAAGAAGCTGAGTGGGTAGTAGAGGTTATGAAGTCCACAGGTAAACCAAGCGCCATCACAATGTGTATTGGTCCTGCTGGGGACAGCAACAATGTGCCTGTTGAGGAATGCGCCGTTAGGCTGGCAAGAAGAGGTGGTTATCATTTATCCACATTATTCCAAATTATTCTTATTCATTTGTCTTTCTACATTTCTTCTAGAACTAGCTGGCAGAAGATGCTTTAAAATCTAGAAATTTCTCTCAGGTTTTCGGTGCCTTTACCGTGTTCAATCATTAAATAAGCTGTTGACCCAAACGCCGTTTACTGTGAGTTCCTATATGCCACCTTTTATTTTGAGTGATTACATACAACAACGCACTATATTTCCTAAGAACGCGCGCTGCGATTGGTCAATTTTGCGGGCCGTATTCTACAGTACGGCCCGCTTGACTTAAACTAGTTTTCTTTCCCTCTCGCTGGATTAACCTCAGAGATATAATAAATATCTTACTAACCTCGTTTTCTTGGTCCGTATTGTAAGTTACAGATCTTCGTTTTTTCCCATTAATTTATGGCCCGTGCGCTTCGCGCTTGGGCCGTAAATCAACGAGAAAAAACTCGGTCCGTAACTTACAGTACGGACCTTGAACTCGGTTAGTAAGTGGTATGTATTTTTTTGTTGTTGTTGAATTGGCCATGTTCTAAACGAGTAAGGGCCTGGGAGCGAGTTTTTAAAATTTATCTATTGGAAAAAATTGTTTCCACTGCATGAAAAAGCATCTCAAAAATGGTCACCTAACCAACTTTGACGCTGTTCAGCTGAAGTGGAGCTGAAAAAAACTGATTTTGATAATTGGATTAATTAGAGACTTTGTATTGTTTGGAGGGACACACTTTCCGAAATAGATACATTTGTATGGGATTTTTTTAAGTTTTAAATGCATGTTATCTGGCGGCTTTTCAACCAAACGTACTCAAACTTGCTGAAACTGCTTATTTTGAGGTACCCTTTCATGTGAAAATTGATTTAGTTCAATTTCATTGATTTTCAATGAAGTTTGGATTCGTTCCCAGGCCCTTACTCGTTTAGAACATGGCCAATAATAATATTATTTTTTGTCAGGTGCTGACATCATTGGAGTGAATTGCAAGTTTGATCCTAATACTTCTCTTGAGACTGTTTGTTTGATGAGAGAGGCACTGGACAAAGAAGGGCTCAAGTGTCATTTGATGATTCAACCGGTTGGTTATCATACTCCAGATGCGGGCAGAACAGGATTTTCCAGTTTGCCCGAGACGCCCTTTGGTAAGACCTCACTCTCGTGGGCTACGTGAAACATCACTTCTTATTCTGGTGACTTTTAGAATGAATTGGTCGAGGGATTAGAGCTGTTTTCAATTCACTGTCGAAAGTAATTCTCATTTAGTTTAGTATTGCAGTACTTTGCTCTGTAAAACTCGCGCCATTTTCTCAACCAAGAGAAATAAAACTAAAACTAATTACGACTTGCACACGCTCATTTTTCCGCGCTCGGCACCGGTTACAAGTCATTGCTTTGATTTTGATTGGTCCATCGAGCTGCTTGCGTTTGTTGTGATTGCTGGAGAAAATCACTCTATACACAAAGCGAAATATTATAATCTAGATTTCACCAAATCTTATTTTCACCACGCCTGCGAGCAAGCTCTCTATTGGGGTCGTCTCATGCGAGATTTATATCGGGCGTGAGCAGCGAGCGACGAGCGTAGTGAGCCGTGAGAGGATAAATTTTCACGTACTAGACACGAGCATAAATTCGCAATACACATTAGGGCTGTTTATACGAGAGAAAATAAGCCGCGGCTTCCTCTGGCCACGGCTTACATAAACCGCGGCTTATTTTCTCTCGTATAAACGGCCCTATTGTGACCAGAAACGAGAAACGGTGGCAAAACCTTAACACGTGCGCTCAATGCGCATGAGTAATTTGTCCTCAGTATGTAGTAAGGTTTAGTTAATAAATACGATGCATGCAACTTACATGTGAGCGTAAAACCAAGCAACGTCAGGATATCTTCATTCCCTGTTCTTTCCTTTTGCAAGTGTGAACTTGGCTTATACCATATTTCTTAATTAAATAGCTTTGGAGCCGCGTACTCTGACCCGCTGGGATGTGCAGAAGTACGCTAGACGTGCCTATGATCTGGGACTAAGGTATATCGGCGGGTGCTGTGGATTTGAACCATACCACATACGGGCTATAGCAGAGGAGGTATGTTTGCTTCACTAAATCGTTAGTCCAATTTCGTACCCAGGTAGTTTTGTTTCCCAAATGATGAGAAGATCTGGGTACGAGATTACAGCCAATCTTGCCAATATAGTCATATTACCAAGTGCAGGGTCTAGATGTAGAAAATTTGTTTGCGCTGTTTGCTTTGTGTATGTTTAGTCGTCGCTTCTTGAGGTCTTTGCTGGATGTGTTCGATCTCGGTATAGGCTCAAATTTATGTCCCGTTTCTTTCTAGCTTGCACCAGAACGAGGCTTTCTCCCGGAAGCAAGTAAAAAACACAATCCCTGGGGAGAAGGACTGAAGAATCACCCAAAAGAATGGGTTAGAAAAAGGTACCAAGAAACGAATTACATTTGATGACGATGATGATGATGATGATGATGATGATGATGATGATGATAATAATAATCACTTTATTTAAGTCAAATGTATTTAGCTGAGCACAGATGCTCTACTAATTACATTACATTACATTACATTACATTACATTACTGCTGCTGTGGGCCGAGCCCACATAGCGCCAACACGCCAACACTACTTAATTGGGGAGACTAAATCAAATCAACTCTAAATAAATCAATTGAAATCAATTATTGATTATATCAATTACTTCTATTTCCATTTCCATTTTTTATTTGCCATTAACCACATAAAAATACAAAACACTAGAAATTTAAGCGTCCCACAACATTTTGGCCGATATAGACGGGACGGCTTTGCTATACAAATAACGTTGAATACGTCACCCAACAAGCGGTATATTGTGTGAAAGCTAAGCACAGTAACTGAGCAGTACAGCTGCATATCTGAGGGTTGCTACTCTTCCGTGTAATTCATGATCATCGACAAGAGCCCATCACTAGGAGCGTACAACTCCCATACTAAGCCTATGTTTCCCGCGAAAAAGGACAACGAGGGTGGCAACAACAACGGGAGCTCTGCACGTGCAGATACTTGTGGCACGTCCAGCGAATTGTGATTGGTCATCGGGGCTCCTGCGGGAGTCGGATATTGGCGGGAAATTCAATCTAAAAATAAATTGGTCTGTGCTCACGCCGTGACAGGAATATAGAGCAGTTGTGTGCTCCTAGTGATGGGCTCCTCTCATCGATTATGTGGGTAACATTGAAAAATTAACTTTCTGTCTGAAAGACGGGTTTGTGCCAATGTCGTATCCAGAGTCTTCGTCCCTTACTGCGTACGCTTGAAGAAACGAGTGACTCTCGAAAGATCAGGTAGGTTTACGTATCTGTTTACGTATCTGATATCTAAAAAATACAAATAACCAGAAGTAGAACTGAAATCGAAAATGGACCATCATGTACTCCAACTTGGCGCTGAACCAAATTTGCATGCGAAGTTCAACCGGAAGTCAGATATTTCGGTGTCAGCCTGAGAGTCGGGCGTTTCTCGACAGCTGGGTTAAGGGCACGAAGACACTGGGTACAAGACTGGGTTTGCACATTTATTCGAAACATCAATGCAGCCGTTATTTGGATTCGTCATTTAACTCTCCTTCAGCGTTGCATGACGACCCAAACAACGGCCGGGTTGCAGAATGCCTAAGGATGAACCACGGTCAAAAGTAAAAATATGAGGAAACTCCGTTAACGATAAGGTTTTTAATTCGAGAGTTAAAAAAAGCTGATTAGTCTTTTGTGATTCAGTGAGTTTACTTAATCATTTTGCGATGCCAGGAGGCTCCTGACGATGTACTAAAAAGGTTTAATGCTTATGTCATTGGCTTTCATGTGGGGTCGACACCCGGGCCAATCAGGGAGATGTGTGGCGGAATACCAGGAGATGGATGGGATTCTTTTCCCGAGGGTAGGGGAAAATCTCCACATTTTTTTTACGATCAAAGATTATTGGGTGGGGAAATTCATAAGTTTGTAAAGGATGTGAGGGGGATTTTCTGCTGAGAGACACCTCACCCAGGGGACTTTGTCTTGCAAGATTCCCCGAGTCCCTGGGAAAATTCTTTAAGGAAGGTGTTCGGTCTTCCGGAAGTCACGCATTCAAACAGAAAACAAGACACTGTGCCGACCAGTCTCCTCATGCTTCTTTTCATTAATCGGAAAATGATTTAGTAGACCGACAGACTCACGAAAAACTTACTATCTTTGAGCTCTCAAAGTAAAAACCTTACCCGGGCCTTAATTCATTATTTTTTGTAGTGTAACCAACCTGTACGAACCATGACATGAAAAATTGTGGTACTTCGATTCCGTCGACTGTTCTAGCTAATTGCTGGAGAGTTTGAGTGGAGAAGGTTCTATGTGCCTTAGATGGCGATAATTGACGTTTCGTTCGTTTTACGTTTGACCACAGGAGGGGTCGGGAAAGGAGGCAGTAATAATGGGAAGAGGCTAATTATTAGAGCAAAATAAAGCCCATCCCCTACCCCTGTAAACATTAACCGCTCTTGATAACATTTTCTGTTTTCGTCATCAGAACCACCCGAGCCTACTGGGAGAACCTGGAACCGGCTACTGGTCGGCCCCATTCCCCCGCACTCACTAAGTTTGAAGGACCTGCCTGATGACGCCATGACGTTTATAAAACAGTCACGTTATTCGAATCAACTTAGTATTTTAGTATTCTAATTAATATTTTACTACGAGTAGTGCCTTATTTTCTTTGGGGTAGTAAACACGCGAGCGAAACACGTGCGCGAGCACGAAATTATCTCCCACGTTTTGCGTCTCCTTCGTTCGCGCGTGTTTCGTTCACTTTCAGTATCCCTTAACAAAATGGGACTACTAGTCCTTTTAAAATTTGGATTTTGTTTTAATTGCAGCAGGAGCAACTCGTGGACTCTTGTGTAAAGTGCAGTTTATGTTATGGGGATTTTTATGTTTTGGGGTGAATTCTTTGAAATCTAAATTAAATTTATTTCGTACGTTTTGGGGCGATATAGATGACGAGTTCCAGCCGGGCTGAAATTTCGGCCAGCCCACCGAGCTGAAATTTTGTTGCATTTACATGGCAAATTTCAGCCCAGGCACGAAAATGGAAGTTTCCGAGAGGCGTAATTCACTCAAGATGAAGACGGAAGATGAAACTATTTAAAATAGGCGCGCTTATTTGAACCCACCACCTTCCGTTCAGCAGCTAGTCCGGAGCTCTTCCCGGCTGAGCTAACCGAGCGGTGGTCAAAAACCAACATGGAGAGCGCAAAGTGATCTCAAACGGGTGACATGCTACTTTTGGTCGTGCTTGAAAGCGAAAATGATCAGAAGATGCTGTCAGATGATGTTACAATACTACTTTCAAGCCTTGTTTTTAAGGGAGTGACCTTCATTTGTAGCCTTTTTTTAATATAAATGTTTGTTTCAAGCTTAGCTCACTTTGGAAAAGGCTGGGATGGGGAGTTTTGGGATTGTTTTGCATTTTGTGGGATGTAAACAGAAAAAAAAAGCACAGAAAGCACAGAACAGCTTTTCTCCAGATCAGAAACAATCCCACAGTCCCTTTCGCAGCCACTGTAGATATCATGTTTCCACTCTTTTTCGTCTTTTCCAAAATGAACTAGAGACGGTACATTGGCACAAAAAGACATTGATACATTATATTATATCAGTATATAGATTGTATACAAAAGTAAACAAACAAAAAAATACATGTGATCCGAATAGCATTGAAATTGCGGGACGACTACTAATGCGTTAGATTTTCCTACGATAATTAAATGACCTTTGTTTTGTCATTGATCAGTGATGGTGTTGAATCCAACCAATAACAAACCACGAGTTCTTCATCGTTGCACATTTCTCCCCAAAGTTTCGTCTCGTGTCCATATCTCTACCGGACATTCCTGGCCGATCCCCCTAATGACGCCGGGATGTTAATAAACTTGAGTTACAGGCGTTGGTCTTCGGGCAAATTGTAGGAAGTGGAGGTGTTTCGTCACAAGTTCCCCAGCCGTAATAATCTCCTTCGCAGCCGTCTTCTTGTTGTTGTTTTTTGTTTTTTTTTTTTGGGGGGGGGGGGGGAGTCACGCAACGCTCTTGGTGGGGAAGGGAGGCGCGGGGGGGGATGAGGGGGGGGTGTTCGTACAGCTTTTAAGCTCGCAAGAGGCCTTACTTAATCCGTGGTAAAATTCGTGATACTCTCCACAGCTAGCGGAAATTCCAAATCCTAATGGTCCAACTACTGCCTCGCTTTCTGCTCAAAAAATGCTAAAAGTTACTCAAAAATATCCTCAAAAGTTGCTTAAAAAAATTTAAAAGTTGCTGACCAGGATATTCCTTGATTCTCTCATAAACAGAGATTTTGCTCATCGACTTTTGCATCAGGGCACCCAACGAGCAAAATCAACCAAAAGCTATAGAAAGGCATTTTGGGGTGCCTTATGGAGTTTGAAGTCTGTTTAAAGTGATGTTTTCATAAGCTAGAAGAAATTTATCTGTTCGGATTCCCTAGCTGAAATTTTAATTGCCCGAAAATTTTAGGGAACAAAATCTTCCTTTGAGAAAATGCAAGCTGAAATGAACTTTCCACGAACTTTGTAGAGAACTATTTTCTTTCCGAAAATGCTAGCTGACCTTTTTGACTGTCAAAACAGCAATTACGACCTTTTCGAAAACTTCAGGGGCTATGATTTCCCAATTTCGAATCTTTTAGGCCACGTTTTAGTTACGAAAATCCGAGTGCACTCTTTAATCGACGCCGAAAGTGCAAGGCGAATTACCCTCCACCGAACAGATATCTACCGAAACTTATCGTTGGGTGCCCCTGTTTGCATCCTACTTGACTTGTATTTGCCAGTGTTCTAGGCTACTTTACGCTTTCGGGAGATGGAAGCCCTTTCAGGCTCCAAAAGCTCTGCACTTTTTTCAATTGCAGCCTGGATTGGATCTCTTTGATGTTGTTCTTCATCGGGTTCTTCATTGTCAGAAGAGATAGAAGAAAGCGCCTTGCCGTCCGCTATCTTAGAGCCACGTAGTTGTACCATATTTGGAATATTAACACAGGATACCCATGCGGGCACATCCGGCACATGCTACCCAACCGTTCAATTCTAGTGAAATTCTTGTGAATTTCCAAAAATATCAGTTACTTATGAATGTGATTTAAAAATTGTGAAAATATGCCAAGAATATGCTAACTTTATGAAAAGATGCAGTAGAGTGGCTCATTAAATTCTCCGAAAAGTTTCTCAGAATCGAAAACGTTGGTCAAAATCGTAAAAGTTGCTCAAAAGTGGCCGAGCAGAATCTATCTAGGCCTATGCCTTGCTACCTCAGGGACGGACCATTAGAAAAAACCAGAGTTGGGGGGGGGGGGGGGGGGTAACAATTCCCCCAAAAAAATTCCTCCAAGGGAAACTTGTCTAAAGAAACCCTACAAGCAGTGGTACCTAAAAAAATCATGCAAAGGATAAAAAATCCTGCAGACACGTGGGCTTAAAATCTTCAAGCACCGAAAATTTTAAACCCCCCCTCCCTGGATTTTTTTAATGGCCCGTCCCTTACCTATCATGGTCCGCGTATAATAACCTGAGTATCAGTCCGTCCTAAAGCCTGATACTCAGGCTATTATGAGGAGGACGCGCAAAATGGACAGTTTGGCTAGCGACTGTTAACCTCGACCCGCTTTGCGGCGTATGTCTCTTTTCTTCAAATTTAGTCTATGTTGCCACTTTTCATCCATGTTGCCGTTCCGTTCCATTTTTCTGAGTCCATCCAATATATTTTTCTCGACGTTTTCCTTTAGGGTAGCCTCCCAGGCGGCCACGCTGAGTCGTTTTCAAGAGAATCGTGTTGCGTGCTACTCTTGGGATACAGATTACAGGCAATGGAGGCGCTGCCCGTTACCTCGTGATTAACATCCCTGTAATCTTCCGTTATAACTGCCGATCGCAAAATATTCTAGGCATACAAACTCCTCTAGACGATGGCTAAAGCTGAAAAGGTGAGTGCAGCTCATGCTCTTCGAAGAGATTCGTCTGAGATTTAAATATTTAACTTGAGAAAACTTAATCGGAATTCTTCATACCCATAACAGGTCATAACAGATCAACTTTTTGCTTTGTGAATAAAATTTAGCTTAACCTTCTGCAGTTGTTACATTCACCCGTAACATTTGTTCAGGCATAACAGATGCCATCGTGGCCAGGATGTGATTGTTCTTAGCAAAGTTCTCAGTAAGTTTATTTAATTCTGTAGTATGATGTTCTGAAATCTACCGCGAAATATCGCCTGGTTCCTATCCGACGAGGCCGTAGGCTGATTTGACTAATATCGTGGGAAATTTGGCAAGTTTTAGCTGTTCACCGCTTTATTATTCAGTGAATAGAGCGTTTTCATTCACGTGACTACCGGCCATATTGACTTTCTGAAACAAAAGAAAGTATTTGCATAAAAATTTCTTTGTTTTGGGACACCAACATGGCCCCCATGACGTCATGTGAAAACACTCTATTGATAACGAAGCATGCCCACCGTCACGCGAAATGACGTAAAAATAACTGGGGACTTGTGGCGGGTACATCCATGAAGTCCTTGTCGGGATTTGTATAGAAGCGAATGAAAAATGCAAATAAGCAGCCATTAAAATTTTGTGTATCTCATCAAATGTTATTGGTGTATTGTTTTTTGACTGTCTGACATGTGGGCCGGCCTACATTTCAAATGATAATAAAGGAAACAGAACCAAAATTTTGGGTTAATCCATCTGATCACTCCAAAATTTCACAAGAGTAAAGATCAAAGATTTTGCCTCTCTCACAAGGAGATTTCAAACAGTAGATGTTTCCCAGCACTTAATACATTTATGTGGAATATCTAGCAAACAATTTGAAATTGGGAGGTCTGACAGCATCACTGTATAGCCTGGCCTTGCATGACTAACAAACCACTATGATTGGTCAACAGTTGTCAAGATGAATAAACTTGATTTCCCACTTGGGGGAAAAACTATCCCCCTCCCCTCCTGCCAAAAATAATAATAATAAATAATAATAATAATAATAATAATAATAATAATAATAATAATAATAAAAAAGACAGTCGACGGTTGTAATGCTAATAGATACTTATGTAGTCTCTGTTGATACCATACCTCTGATATGTATTCTAGCAAGGTATTTTGGAGCAGCTTAATGCTGGGGAGATCATAGTAGGAGATGGTGGAATGACATATGCTCTAGAAAGGCGTGGATATGTGAAAGCTGGACCTTGGACTCCAGAATGTACAGTGGAACACCCTGAAGCAGGTCAGTTGTGAGCCACATTGCACAAGGATGCAGAGGTGGGAGGGGGGGGGGGGGGGGGGTCTGAACAATACACTTCCTGCATCACTAGTACCACCTTTTCCAACCCTCTCCTCCCTCTGTAATGTTTTGTACTTAACTTTCCGAATCCATCTATTTTAGCTCCCCTTCTATTCTAAGCGTCCCCTTGTGCCCTCCCGTGAGGATACCCTGGGGCAATTGTGATGGTCTGTATATTTAACAATTAGATCATGAGCTTGAGATTTCTATCATGTGATAGCTGATTCGGGCTGCGCCCTCATCAGCTATCACGCATAGAAATTGAGAGCGAATAATCTAAAATTATTGTTTTAGTACAAATCTAGTAGTCGTTCAAAACTAAGCAAGTAAATTATCTAAATCCTCCTCGCAGGCACTTCTAACATGCGAAGAAGCGGCCGCCATTTTGTTGACAACCCCAGTACTCACTATCTATCACAGAATAGATAGCAAGTAGCCTAGCCAATCAGACAACAGCATTCGTAATAGAATGCTAATAGATTTATACTAAATGTTGATATGATATAAATGTGCTCCAGAACATACCCATCCCCCTTTCCCACCCCCTGGAGGGTCACTGGAAATTCATAAGGGGAGAAAGCAGAGTCTCAAAAGCCAAAGGAAAGTATGGAGTACATTATTAAAATTACAATTGGGTGGGTCTATGCATATGAGAAAAACAACTCTGGGAAGAGTTTGGATATTCTCTGAAGAACACATTAGTACAAAGTTCTATTGTCATTTAGGATTCAATATTTAGAGTCCCGTGAAGCCTTTTGCATAACAGATTGCGTGAGATTTCAAAAAATATCCATACCTATAGAACAGTCTAACTGGGGCGGGGGGGAGGGCAGGATTCCGGTGGAATGGAGATGGAAGTGGTATGGCAG
This sequence comes from Pachyseris speciosa, assembly GCA_016490735.1. Lineage (NCBI taxonomy): Eukaryota > Metazoa > Cnidaria > Anthozoa > Scleractinia > Pachyseridae > Pachyseris > Pachyseris speciosa. The sequence continues at coordinate 801,729 of JAEMWC010000345.1, forward strand.
GAGAGGGGAGGAGAGGGTGGGAAGTGGGAGTTCTAAAAGGGTAGGAGGTGGGGGTGAGAGCAACACAAAACAATGCAGGCTTTCGAGAGAGAAATGCATGGGAGATAGGGGAACAGGGTATGGTAAGTGGGAGATTTTGACCCTTGTGCTCCCCCATGACTTCCGAAGACATATCAATCTGGGTAAGAGGGTGATTGTTTGGTTCCAGACAATGTCTTTACCCTCCCCATTCATGGAATGCCATTGGAATTAGTAAGGGGTGGGTGGTGTGGTGTCAAATGCTGTTTTTTTAAGCTACATATATTTGGTCAACTGAGTCAACAGAGACTCCCCTAAAGAACACATTCTTAGCCTTTGAGCCCTTCATTTTCAGGAACCATGGACTTCACAATCCAGTGTAACAATAAAATAGAATTTGTGTGGGATGCCTGTGGCATCTCACACTGTTGTCACTGGGTTGTAAGTCTGTTAATGCTAATGAATTGCAAAGTTTGCAATGCAATGTGGGCAGTGATGAGTGAATGTATCCCACAGATGTACCCTTTGGGTAAATTTTTTTTTCATTGCACAGGACATTTTGACATAGTTTAATGGATGATGGAAAATATGCAAAATATCAGTCTTCTGCAGTCCATTCTTTTGTCTCCAATACCCTTTTTCCCTTGAGCCACCACAATTTTACACACTGCTCCTGCCTCTGAAAAATGGGTCTGATAACTGACTTCCACATGGACTCAACCCGTGTAGGTGCGCAATCTTTAAAGATTTTTATTGCTCTGACAGAGAAAAAGCTTGAAAAAATGCTTTAGTCATTAACAAGAGCTCAACATTTAATTGCCATGTTTTGTTTCTACTGTTGATAGTTCGCCAGCTTCATCGGGAATTCCTACGAGCAGGAGCTGATGTCATTCAAGCATTCACCTTTTCAATGGATGATGACCTGGGTGGTGAACACGCTAAATATGGGGTGTGTACTGTTGTTTGTTCTCTATTTGCTCCAGAGAATATCCATACCCCATCCCACCGCACCCCTCAGAAAATCCAATTTAGCTTCATATGCTCTTTGAAACACTACAGTCATGTTTTGGAAATCATATTCTCTTGTTGACAGTCCATTGAAACTGCAAGGTCATTTTACTTAATTTCATTAACACCATAATTCTTCTTTTAAACCCATGGGGAGGGGGGTTATTTATTTCAAGCAAATTTGAGGGGGGTGGATTGGCCTGGTTGGGTCACTTGGCAGAGCATGGGACTGCTGAGAGAAAGGAGGTGATTAATAGAGGATCAGGATGTTGATTTAGCTTTCTTTCAGACCACCAAAATAAACCAAGCAGCATGTGACCTTGCCAAGGGCGTTGCCCAGGAGGGAGGGGTACATTTTGCTGGCTCTATCTGCCAGACTGCCTCTTTGTATTCATCTGGAGCTGGTAAAGAGGTTGTGTCAAAGACATTTAGAGGACAGATTGAGATATTTCTCCAAAATGACGCTGACTTGCTCATTGCTGAGGTAAGACACCTTCCTACTGTATAATTGGGGGATTTGCTTCAATAGCAAACATTACGATTTACATTCAGAGTTTATTTGGGAATGGTGCTATAGAAATGTGTGTTATTGTCAATTATCATTGTTGTTAATTGATCTTTAACCTGTTATAATTATGTTTAGATCGAGAGGTCTATGCTTGTCAAAAAGGGACAAAACAACAAGATTGAATATGTATATACCAAGAAGATAAAGATATGGGAAGACGTTGAACATGTGTATCAATTAAGAGACTTACATATACACCAAGATTCATTTTCTTATATCAACTCCTCTTTGAGACTTTTCAAGTGATGTTATATGTAGAGCAAGATGCATGATATATAAACATCATGATATCCCACCTATATACATCAAGTTTTCGCGGAAATATACAGTATGATTTGTGATAATTTTACATCAAGATGATACACATCAATGAGACTTTTCAAGTGGTGTTATATGTACATCAAAGTGAGTGATATATATACATCAAGATTCTGCATAAATATACAACATGATTCGTGATATTTTTACATCAAGATGATACTCATCTATGGGACTTTTTAAGTGATATTATATGCACATGAAGATGCGTGATATGTATACATCTAGATTTCTCATAAATATAGATCATTTTCATTCACTTGACTACTGTTGGTGCGCCGCCATATTGGTGTACCAAAATTGTAAACAAAGCGGCTGCTTCCTTTGAGCGAAAATGGTTTTGTGTCTGATTGTGTGCTGCGGCAATAAAAGTGGACAGGATAAAGGATTGTACTTTGCCAGAGTACCTTCTGTCGTTGTAAATTAAGGCAAAGAAGACATAATTATCCGAGGAAAGTGATCGCGGTAGATTTCGGCAATTAGCAGGGACTACCTCACCGGTATAATCAAATACAACTTTGGCGAATGATCGCATTTCATTTCTGGAAGGGCCGCGAAACTTAATTGGGTCCCGACTTTGAATTAAGGGCATAACACGAACACTGCCCGTACGGATCGAGAACGAGCGTTGACAACAATGGGGTGAAGTACAGGCCTACAAAACTCCTGTCCTGGGTAATAGCCAGCTTAGAATTTGGCTCGAACTGGTATATCTTTTAGGGATCTGCCCCTTTTGTACGAAGCAGTTTGGGGCATCCTTGAATTTTTCGCTAAGACTAAGTAGTGGTTGTTTTAGGGTTAAATGGCACTTTTGCATGAGTATTTGTTTTAGATTAGTCACCCTTGGACGGTATTATTGTGCGTCGTAAAAGGCAAGATTCGCTTATTTTCCTGTTGTACACGATCCGAGCCAGTCCAAGTACATGCGAAACAAGTCATTAAATTGAGAGCGCATAAAATCGCAAGGCTGGTATTCAAAACGTTCTGCCCGATTTGGCTCATACTCACAGTTTAATCCCTCAGTAGCTTCATGCATTGTACTTAACAACGAGCAATCAAAAAAAAAATGCTGGAGGTTTGGTACAGTACCGGTGTCCACTATTCTGGATCTCTTCTCTCCATATTTTCATTCCTAGGCTAGGGCCTAGGGACCCTCATTCCGCTGTACACATGACAGATTCTGTGCACTGTAGACCACGCAGCCTGCAGTCCGCATTACATTTGCCCAGCGGCCCGTATGAATATCGGGGATGTAAAAAGGTTCGTTGGTCATGGTGTATATACTACGCAGATTACGAATCATATCGTATATTTATGCGGAATCTTGATGAATAAATATCGCACATCTTCATGTACATATAATATCACTTGAAAAGTCCCATAGATAAGTACCATCTTGATGTTAAAATATCACGAATCATGTTGTATATTTATGCAGAATCTTGACGTATATATATCACTCACTTTGATGTACATATAACACCACTTGAAAAGTCTCATTGATGTGTATCATCTTGATGTAAAATTATCACAAATCATACTGTATATTTCCACGAAAACTTGATGTATATAGGTGGGATATCATGATGTTTATATATCATGCATCTTGCTCTACATATAACATCACTTGAAAAGTCTCAAAGAGGAGTTGATATTAATAAGAAAATGAATCTTGGTGTATATGTAAGTCTCTTGATACACATGTTCAACGTCTTCCCATATCTTTATCTTTCTTGGTATATACATATTCAATCTTGTTGTTTTGTCCCTTTTTGACAAGCATAGAGGTCATTAGATTTTGTCTTGTACTTTCTCCTACCCCCTTAGTTTTTTGAGTACATAGAAGAAGCTGAGTGGGTAGTTGAGGTCATGAAGTCCACAGGGAAACCAGCTGCCATCACTATGTGTATTGGTCCTACTGGGGATACCAAGGGTGTGTCTCCAGGAGAATGCGCTGTTAGATTGGCAAGAGCAGGTAATTCCGAATTTGCTTTGTACATACGTATTCAGGTTCGGTCTTTCAGCTGTCAACCTCAAGCAAACCTTTCTCTTCTGTACTTTCTTTGTTTTAGTTTGAATACAACTAAGAGAAGAGAAGGGCTGAATCTAAAAGTCTACTTGGCTTTGTCTTGATCAGCTTCTGTTCCACACATTTATGGGAAAAAGAAAAACTTCATCTATTCAATGTTAATTTTGATACCAATAAAGAGTGCTGGTGTATCCTTCAACTTAAGAGGCCATGACTCTTAAACAGGAGTGAAATATAAATTTCTTGTTGTGATATGAGGTTTTTTTATACAAACTTTTTAAAACAGGAGCTGATATTGTTGGACTCAATTGCCGCTTCGGGCCAGACGAGACTTTACAAACGATTGCATTGATGAAAGAAGCTTTAGACAAGGAAGGCCTCAAACCTCATTTGATGGTACAACCAGTCTGCTTTCATACTCCAGATGCTGGGCCTAGTGGATTCCTAAGTTTACCAGAATTACCATTTGGTTAGTTTCTTACATTTATCAGTGAACTTAAGGTGGCTCACACCAGTTTTCAGAACTTTCCAGCACTTTTATTTTGATGGATCATTGCTACAAATCTTTATACATTATTACCTTTATGTCCAATCATTGGTGAAGAAGTTATGAAACTTTTTTTTCCACCATAATCTAGTTACCATAGCAATGCTGTAACCTGTGAAAACACCTCTAATTTTAGCTTTTAGTGTCAATAACTCAAAGTTGAGCTCGGTGACCCCCAGTTTTATTGGCAGGAAATAATTAGCATAATAAGATACATGTTTTTGCAAAGCTAAAAATTTTTTGTAGGAGCTGATTTTAAATTTTCAAGAAGTTAAGATGGCTATGAATCTGCACCTACAAATATTTTTAAACTTACAAAATTTTGGATCTTGGCATGCTTATTACTTTTCAACAGTAAAAAATGGGGGTCACTGACCTTTCATTTTTGCTCTAAGCTAAAATTAGGCATGTTTTTAAGAGGTTATAGTGTGCTATGGTAACTTATTTGGGTAGAAAAAATTTTCATAACTTGATCACCTGAATGATGGGGCATTTGTTTAATACCACTATAAAGGTAATAACATATAAAGTTTGGTAGTGATGATCCATCACAGTACAAGAGCTGGAAAGTGCTAGACTGAATCTTAACAAAATCCCCCCTCCCCCCGCTGCCCTAGTAACACAAACTTGTTTTGGAGATACTTCCTTACCCAAGCCATCCCCACCTAGAAGAGCCTGATAATGAACAGGCCACAGTTGTTCAAAAAGTGGATAACATTATCCAGTTGATAAGTCACTATTCAGTGGATAAACGCATACATATTAATTGAAATACGTTTTATCTGCCAGATAGCGACTTATCCGATGGATAAAATTATCCGCTCTTTCAACAGCTGGGGCCTGGTCATCTCCAAAGAACCAAAAGTGATGCCTCAGAATTTTTTTCATCACACCAGACCTGAAACCAGCTTGCAAGAAAATGCAACTGGACTCAGTGTTGCCACCAAGTAGGAATTGCCACTCTCTGTGATTTCCCTAGTACCTTGAACGCAATGGTTCACAGAAAATTATGGCATAACATGAACTTTGGCAGACTTTTTCCTGTTAAAAAACAATGCCAAGGGTTGCAATAGCCCATTTTACAATCGCATGCTCACTGACCTGGCCTATGAATGGAAACGTGGCTGACGGTGACCTTGTTTCGATAAGACCTCACTGCTTTTCTCATGTAAATCATGTTGTTCTTATGCTAACTAGTCCACATTTGCATGAGAAAGACAGGTTTGTATCAAAACAAGGTCAAAGGCCAGGTAACTGAATACACAACTGTAAAATGGGCTATTAAATAAAAATAACTTTTGCTGCAATTAACGCAAGTTTGTTTTACAAAATGCACAGTCCAGGATTTAGTGTAATGTGATACGTGGTACAAATGTATGCATGTCTGGTCTGGTGCAACTCATCGACTTTGAGCGGTGACTTCGTATAGCGCTTACGATATACTGTGTTAATGTACTTCAAGTAATTCCATTTATGCGTCTTCGTTTTTAGCCTTGGAACCTCGGAAGTTAACCCGTTGGGATGTGCACAAGTACGCTCGGCGTGCCTATGATCTGGGAGTCAGGTATATCGGCGGGTGCTGTGGATTTGAACCATATCACATACGGGCTATCGCAGAAGAGGTTTGTAGATTTTATTTCGGGGAATCAATCATTTATTCATTCGTTTGTTTATTCTTTCATTCTTGTGGAGAAATGATGTTCCGGAACTCGCAGCCTATGCATATAAGCGCTAAACGTATGGAACTGGTGCCAAACGCGGAGAACATGAAACTGATGCAGGGCCCGGTAGAACATACCACCGGTGCTAAACGTGGAAAAAAAATACAACCTGTACGGTGGGCGGGAAAACTGTATGTGGCCGGTGAGACTAGTGCAGAATTCGAGAAACACGCAACCAGTGAAACACGCGGGAAAACACGCAATCATTGTAAAGCGCGGGAAAATATGCAACTGATACCAAATGGGGGCTAAATGGGGGCAAACATACAACCGATACCATGCAAACGCGGGAAAATGTGCAACAGGTGTAGAGCGCGGGAAAACATGAAAACATGCAGCCGATAGCTAACGCGTACAATATGAACTCGGTGCTAAGCGCGGGAATTCACGGGTGACAGCCGTAAGATTGAGTCAAGTTTTTACTTCTGATTGGTTTGTTCGACCTATCAGAGAGTTTTGGTCAAAACAGATGTGAATTGCTTTTACATTTCAATGACAATTATTCTGATGCTATTTAAAAAAACAGTTAACTAGTGATTATCATACTACTTACAGTGCTAAATGAAAGTTTTGTTGTTGTCGGAGTGCTGAGACTGACTGTATATTAACAGTCAGACCTTCGAGAATAACCCCTTCATCATTTAACTACGCAGCAAAACCATTTTTTGTACTACGAAAATTTGGTTGAACAACGGAATTGATTGATAAACGTATAAATGCTGACGTTTCGTCATACGTTGATAAACAAAACTTCTTCGTGTTTCACTCCCCCACCGACGCAGCACCACAGTTCCTTTAGAAACTAACTCCCTTTATTCATTTTTTGTACTATACTAATTACGGCTCCTGTTTGCGTCGAGGGATTTATTGATTGCAGAAGTGTAACTTTCTTCTCAGAAAAAGACATTTGTCATTTCTTCTTTTAGGGGGGGCAAGGGGGGGTCTTGTCACGAAGTCACGATAGTAAATTTTCGATTTCACGAATCACGACTCAAGTGTTAAATTCACTAAGGTCACGGAAAAAAATCTGATCACAATGCAGTGAAATTCAGCTACGAACTCAACTTTAGACATTCACGATTTATTTCTTATCTATTCACGATTCACAGCCAAGGACTTTTGCATTTCACGCCTCACGGAATCACGAATCACGGAACAGTTTTTTTTTATCAAATCACGATTCACAAAGCACAAAAAACCGGATCACGGCGTCACGAAAATACACTTGCCCCCCCCCCCCCCCCCCCTCTTCTTTTTGAGGTAAAGCAACGTTTATGGACCTACAACATGTATAGAACTCTTTCTAGTTATCCAAACCCTTTTGTCCTTTCAGTTGGCTCCTGAACGAGGCAGGTTACCCGCTGCAAGCGACAAACACAGTCCCTGGGGGGAGGCACTGAAACATCATGCGGTTCCTGAAGTCCGGGAAAGGTAAGGCGTGGAAAAACTTGGGTAAAAAAAAAGATGACAAAAATTTATAACACTTTCGAATACCTTTCGCGAAAATTGGGTAAAAAAAGATGACAAAAATTTCAAATACCTTTCGATCCTTTCTTGAAAGAACTGTAATTGCTGCCAAACTCAAGTCATTAAAGAAGACTTTCTTATCTTCCAAACACGTCTGAAGCGAGTGGTTTTTGTTTTGCTACTGAAAACGTTGCTTTCTGAAGTAACAAAGGGGAAAAGCGCGCGCCGGCATTAGCCAATCAGATTCGTTTTCAGACCACGTGATGATAGCGCGCGCAGCTAGCGCATTCAAATTCACACTACGGTGTACATTTATTGAAAGCGAATTGAACTGTAAACTGCCAGCCATTTCGATGCAATTTGTGTTACTCCGCAAAACGAATTCTCTTTGATCTTTCTAGGAAAAAATGATTAGAGAAAGAGTTTATTTGGGTGCATTTTGGGTGCAATATTAGCTGCAATTTTAGTGTAAACTGTTACGAGCGGAGATTTTCGAAACGTCTGCTATTTCGACGCGGTAAATCGCGCCAAAATTGCCGCTGGCTTACAGATGCGGCTTTCATCGCCAGCACGAAGTTCGATTGTGTGCAGTTGGACTAAAACCAAAGCAATCACTGTGGCTAGCCTTAACAGACGCAAACAGCGTAATAAACCATTCAGAATTGGAAGCAAATTACATATAGCCAGTGCTGAGCGCAAGAAATGCATTAGGGCCTGGCTAAACTAGGAAACATTGAAGCGGAAACATTGTCGCGGACGTAAATGTTTCCCAGTTTGGCCGCTCGGGAAACATTGTTGCGGACGCAAATCTTGCTTCTCGGACGCAAAGAAATGTTTTTGGGCCTGGCTAAACTAGGAAACATTGTCGCGGAAACATTGTTTCCCTGGGATTGCTGCTCAGGTGGCTAAACTAGGAAACATTTTTTCGGAAGCGAAATTTGCGTCCGGAAAGCAAAAATGTTTTTGACCTGATTCAAAAACATTTCTTTGCGTCCGAGAAACAAGATTTGCGTCCGCAACAATGTTTCCCGAGCGGCCAAACTGGGAAACATTTGCGTCCGCGACAATGTTTCCGCAACAATGTTTCCTAGTTTAGCAGGGCCCTTAAACTTAGTCGTGATTGATTTTGGTTTTGCTTCTCATTGGCTGAAAAAGTGGTGCGAGTTTTGCAATCATAAAGTTAAATAGAACAAATCCAAAGTAGATGAGAATTACCTTCGGCATTAATTTGAAAACCGCTCTAAAGCGCGAGAAAAATGCGCAAAAAAATCGCATGTGTTATGTGAGTCTTGGTGCTTACAAACCTTGGAAACGTAGTGGTCGTGGTCAATAAGTGATGTATACTTTCTTCCAAACAGCACAGTGATCTATATGTTTGATGACTTTAACTTAGCGCGCGTTTCATTCACTTTGTATTGAAAGGTAAAGACAAAAATAAGTTGTCAAAAAGTAAATTTTGCTGGAAACGCGTGCGCGCCACGCCCACTCTAGCTTGTCAGCTGATTTTCTTTCTGTGGGAAATTTTGAGTTTCAGCCGTTAAAAAATTTGTTCACGAACGCTTGGATTTCTGTTAACTCCATTAAAACCTGATTTTCGCTCTGAGCAAAGGTAAAACCATAACACATTTTGTGGTTGCCTTATTTTTAGAGGAAACCGAGCCTTCTGGGAGAATTTGAAACCGGCCAGCGGTCGTCCATTTTGTCCGTCACTCAGTGGACCGGGAGACCTGGGGCTGTTACATTGACGGGATGATTTTAAGGATAGAGTCGAATTAAGAGTCGAATGCATTGATTGGAATTGAAATAAAATGCGAATAAAATCGCTTAAAATCAACTAAAAAATGAATTAAATACTACATTTACTGACAGATTAAGGGAGAGTGGAAAGCCGGGTTGAAAGTATGTTGTCGTTGAAATTAATTAAGGCAGCGTACATGTGACGATGCTTCGTTATAGCAGACTCGGCTGTTGACAGAAATGCGGATTCTTTCACGATAGAGGTGCAAGAAGATTAAAGGATTTCCATTTCTGTATTGATCAGTTACGGATCGCATTCCTTATACCTGGGGAGATTTTAAGTTTTTTCTTTTGTTGTTGTTATAACGGGGATTTTGTCATACAGGGATTCGTTATATTGCCGTTTGTTTTCCGTACATGATATCAGTATTACATACATACATACATACATAAACTTTATTTTCTCTCGAATTTCAGTGTAGCTTGCAAGAGCTAATATCTTCGAGAAAACATAAAAAGAAAGTATATATATATCTATACAAAACAACTAAAATACACAGTATTTACAAGTATATATTACATATCATTAGAAATTTAAACAGCAAAAGTGAAAATAAGCGAAAGCGATTACACAAAGATACGGCCCTGGATTTCCCTCTTAAAATCAGTAAATGCACTTGTACGGATAGAGTTAGGCAGTGTATTCCATAGCTTAGGTGAGAAGTAAGAAAACGAATTAAGACCATAACTAGTTGTTCTAGGTTTTCTAAGTGACAGTATGTTATCACCGCGAAGATTATAAGAAGAGGACCGAAGTGAAAACATATCTTTCATGTAAGCCGGAAAATGAGTGAAAAATAGGCTCTTATATAATAATATAAGGAGTTTCTGAATGCGCTTATTGTATAAGGAATTAGTATTGACCCTAGTGAGAAGGCTATCATACGGAGACAAGTAATCCCCAAGTATAAGTCTAAGTATTCTCTTGTTTAGCGCTTCTAGCTTATCCGTATTTCGCGTCCCACAAAAATGCCAAACTGAAGAACAATAGTCAAAATACGGTAAAATGTACGCTTTGTAAAGCTTAAATAGGGTGTCCCTGGGTATAACTTTTCGAAAGCGCAGCATAACATTAAATTGATTATTGATCCTTTTGCATAAATTGGATATGTGACTAGTATGACGTCATTTCAAGTCATGTGACGTCACCATCTATAGCAAGAGACCTTAGCTTGCAGAGTACCGTAAAAGCTCTATTAAGCCCCCGGGGGGGTTATTTAATTTCAGGCCTTATTAACGGGGGCCTTATTGGAGGGGGGGGGGGGGGTTATTTCAAACCTTTGAACACGCCGTTTTCGTGTTGAATAGTTTCTTTACAAATCTCAAACAACTGCAGTAAAACGTTAGTTAAATACGGAGCGGGAAACAGTATTGTGTGATTTATTGTATATTTGTTTAAAAACAAACCAACAGGGCCGCATAAAGTGTATTTCGTAAGAGGGAATAGGAGGGAATAATTACAAAATCTCGTGTCCAAAAAGGGGGGGCTTCTTAGAGGGGGGGGGTGCTTATTACAAAAACCGACTCCCAAACGGGGAGCTTATTAGAGAGGGGGGCTTAAAAGAGAAGGGTGGGGGGGGGGGGGCTTAATAGAGTTTTTGCGGTAGGCGCAATTTGGGGCGAGTGAGGGCTGAGTAGTATTAATGCGAAATATGAACAAAGAGATTGGGGAGAGAAGCAAATGTGGTCAAGGGTATGCCCAACTCTCCACGGTAACGTAATGGAAGGAGTAAAGCTGAATTTGCATTTGAGGCTGCAAACATGGATAAATCGATTGGCCTTCTCCAGACTGGGAGCAGCTTTTTTCTTATCCTCAGTTGTGTGGCGTGCATTGGATTCGCTGCGAGCTGCGAAAAATGAGGCGCGCAGGGGAAGAAGATGATAGAGACTGTGAATGGTCGTTTGATCTTCCGATTTGCTACCGTTGACACCCCTTTACTCGGGCCGTAATGCCACGAGTCAAGGAAGGGGCTGTTTTTGTTTGTTTGTTTTTGAATCGCGAATTTGCAGTGCGTGCGGAAGCTTGAGCAATTTTGAGCCCACACGACTGGAGTTCCAGGGAGTGAAAACATCTTTCACATCGGCGAGGTTCGATCTCACGACCTGCGAATCAGCAGGGGCCCGTTTCTCGAAGCTCCCGGTAATTACCGGGCCCGTTAAGCTGTCTTGTTTTCCATTCCAGATGGGAGTTTCAAAAATTATGCAGTAAAGTTATCAGCTAAAGTAAAAAAATGGACTTCATTAGAGGTCAGAACACACTCTACTTTTCTTGAGATTTTGATTTCAAAATATGTTTTCGGGCCCGATAAGTTATCGGGACTTTCGCGAAACGGGCCCCCGATGCGCCTACACTCTAAAACCGACTGAGCTACGGGACATCTGATTTAAAACGAGAGAAGTTAAGGTATATTCATGCGACGATGGAGATATATTGTGTCTAGGACTTCGAATGGATTTCATAAAACTTTACTTCAAAAGACTTTAAAAAGACTTCACTTTAGACGTTTTAAAATAGCTTCTTTTTTCTTTCCAGAGTACCGATCAAATTGCAGCAAGTCAAATTGTTGTTTACGGTACTGTATGGTTTTAACGGAGTTAGACAACTACACGAAAGATCCAGGTTCTTCCAAGCCTTTTCTTTTATATTCGTTCGACACAATTACACGAAAAAAACTGTTTATATGGAGGCAGGCTTCCCCGGCTAGGAGGGTTAAAACATAGCCCGCCTTTACATGCAACTCCCCTGAGAAGTGGGCTATCTCCTGAGCGGTCGCTAAGCACAGCAAGCAAGATGGCGGACAAAAGAAACTGACGGCAAGTTTATTTATTTATTTATTTTATCACGCTTTCCGTTATGGCCACTTTTCAGTGTGTGGGGCTGTTATTTTGCACTCTGCTAATTGACTGACTGTCATTCTGTTTAACAGATTTAACTGGTAAGCGATAACAACGAAACAATTCACCAGCTCGGTAATTTCGCGCCGCCATTTTTTAGCGGCCTTCTCTCCTCGGCTAGACAGGTAACCATGGCAAAAAGCTTGTGCGCCTACTTTAGAAAGGTGCCCTGGGCAAGTAGACTGGGTGCCCCGGGAAGGCTTGATACCTCTTAAGCTTGTAAACGCTTCAATACGTTTTCTAAAGAAACGAATCAACGTTGGCTCTTCCAGGGTAGCTCGATCAGCCGGGACACACTCTTTCCATGTAAACACACCCTTATCGCGCGCATGGGCGCAAAGTTGAACTGGCTTTACGTGCGTAAATAAAACAGAGACGATGTATGGAAGGTCGAGCGTAAACAAAAAGTTGAATCTCGCTCAACTTTGACGTTTACGCGCGGCTTTTCACGCATCGTCTCTATTTTATTTATTAACGTAAAGCCAGTTAAAATTTACGTCCGTACCTACGTAAAAAAAATAACGCGACAGTGGAAATCCACCTTTACACGAACTACGGTCTTGCAAAATCTTCCTAAATTCTGTCCAGAGTCAGTTTTGTCACACAAGACATAGTCTCCTACGCAGCCGTTCTTTGTCTCGTCAATCGTTTACTCAAAATTGAATGACCATCAACTTGGACTACGGTACATTCTAAACAGCCAGCCCGAGTACAGGCTTCCGGTGGCCGTCTGTGTCTTCTGATAGAAATTCCAAACTTTCCGGTTGCAGAGCAGGCACACTGTGTGACGTCCATGGCTGTGAACCGTATATACGCGTATTCAATCGTGACTGAAGTTCGCTTGATTGCGTTATGTTTTTAAAATCCAAGGCACCGAATGATATTGCAAACGCTATTGTGGATCTTGCCAAAACTGTTCAATCTACCTGTGGAGCCGAGGTTGTATTATCTGAATTAATTACGCGCAAAGACGCCCACAAAGAATCAGTAAAATCTGTTAAAAAGCTCCTCGTCAAATATTCCAAGCAGCATCACCGGTTTTTTGGTTCACCGCTCCAACATCACGGAGAAAGTTTTAAACAGAGGTGGTTTACATTTAACTAAACGAGACAACGAACTATTGTATAAAACTTTTGTATCATATTTAGTAGCCAAAGAAGATAATCATTATTGAACTGTTTCCTCGAATGCCGATCGTCTTGAATTTCTTGAACCCCATAACAATAATGACAATAATTGCGAATCGATTGAATCAATGTTGGATCAGCAGAGATCCACTATTAACAATCGCGTTCCTTCAAAACGTGGATTTAAGTTTGCTTCACTTAATGTTAACAAACTCTCCACGCATATCGATGAAATTAGAATCTTGCTTGCTGATAAGTGTCTAGATGTTCTTGCCAACCAGAAAACTAAACTAGACGTATCTAATAATAACTCTGATTTTTATATCTGTGGCTACGAATTAATTCGAAGAGATAGGCTTAGCGATGGTGGCGGAGGTATATGCTTTTATATTAAATCAACAATAAATTCCTCCGTGCGGACTAATATCGAAATGGACGAGCTTGAAAACCTGTGTATCGAAATTCGCAAGCCGAACTCTAAACCTGTTATTGTTGCCAATTGGTATAGGCCTCCTAACTCTCCAACAGGACTATTCTCACATTTGGAAAATCTTATTGCGAGACTTGATTTAAAAAATCTTGAATTTTTCCTACTATACTTGGTGATATGAATGCCGATATGGCCTCAACCAATTACGACAACAATGTCCGTCAACTAACAAATATTGCTGATATTTATGGCCTCCACCAACTCATTTCTGAGTGTAGTGAAAATAAAGCGGGGCAAAGAGCAAGCGAAATGGAAACTTTAAAGGAGTGGCTGGCTCCTAAAACTTTCAGTAAGCTCAGTTTTGGAGCAGTTATCTCTTGCATTGTATTCGAAGTCACTGTGTTTGGGATCTTTGCAGATATTGAACACAACGAATCGAGCAGGCACCGCTGGGGCTTTAACCCCCCCCCCCCCCCCCAACTTTTCAACAGTACAGGTCTCGAGGGCAATCGTATGTTGAGTTGAGCTTTGTGGATACGTTATCAATTGCCAGTTATGATTAGTTAAGCGTAAAGATAATTAAATTCTTGTTTTAAGGTTACCGTGTAAGTTCAGGGTATAAAATTTTCGATTTTTCTTTTTCTCCATAAAAATGAACTTTTTACTGTGATCTTTCAAGCAAAAAACACACGAATAGTCGCCGAGAGATTGGGAAAAACGTATATGCACCGGATGTAAACATGGACAATATGTTAATGCGAATGCAGCCTACCTGAGCGATTTGCGCGGGAAATATTGGACACGAAAAAGTTGCTTTGCTTCATGAAGGTTGTGCGCTTTTAGTTTTTCGGCTATGACAATGGGTCAGGTAAACTTAGTCAAAGCCGGAGAATATGTAACAAAATGATAAACCAGTGAACTGTTTGTAGCATGAAAGTTTGCGTGCAGATAAAAGGGAAAAGCAAAAGGGAAGAACAGCTCCCACTGACCGAATGTCGACTAACTGAAAGCAACCTGTGGGCAACAGTCAGCTGACAACACTATTATTTTCTTTTCTCCTTTATTGCAGCTCTCCACATAGGTCTCTTTCCTAAACTATCCTTTCAAATGTGATGTTACTAGGCCAACTCTGTTTGTTCCCCTGAACCAGTGTCATGTCTTCTAATAACTTAACTGATTCAATTGGAATTTTTTTGGTAATAACTTGTATCAGTTGCAGCACAAATTTAAATATTTACGAAAACTTTCAAAAATAATATAAAATCCATAAACTTTGTCTCTCTGTCAAGCGGAGAACAAATTATTATAAATATCTAAAAGCTTTTCAATACACAATAACATCAAAATTATATATATCTTATGTATCCATGTTTGGGAAATCCAGTAGTGATGGCCTTTAAGCACAATAAATCATATTAAATGTATCATAACTGCATCAACTGATCGTTTTAGCGGTAAGTGCACATCAAAAGTATTGTCCACTGTCTCAAAAGAGCCTTCAAGTGCATAACACGTGCGTTTGCGTTGTTGGTGACATTTCAAAATCGCCAAACTTTAAGTCCATAATTCAGGTAGAAAGCGAGGGGCGCCCTCAGACTTTTATATTGCTGAACTTATTGAGTACATTTTCTCTTATTTTGAGCGATTTTCGATTGTTGGTTTAGAAGAAAGAACTCACTTTGTGTGGACGGGTCTCGCGCATTGAATTACAGAGACCAAATATCGATCATTTTCCTCGATGATTTATGCCACAAGGTCTTTGATGTTTTGCCCTAAAAACCAGCGTAATTAACAGAAAAAGACTTGAACTTTCTTATAATCTACGAATTAACAAAGAAACATTTAAGAATACCACAAAAATAGCCCTTTTCTTACCCCTAAAATTACGGTTGGACGAGTCAATTTGCCGCCATCTTGAAAATGCACGAGAATAATGCTTTGCGATCGTAGTACAAACACCACCTGAGGTGACCGGAAGAAAAGTTAGAGTAAATTGATTGGCCGATCATCGATAGAGGTGTTTGCGGGCGGTGTTTGTTTGTGTAGTGAAGATTTTTTTTAAGCGCTGTTTTCGCAAAGTTTATTTTTGTCTTGAAGAGGACACTTTCAAGAGTTACAACTCAAGGGCGATTTGTTCGATTTCGATCAAATTTGGACAGCCGCTTGATTAACTTATCTCCAACAAAAACGTGTTGGGAATTAGATAATTCAAAACCGTTTTTCGCTGAGAGCCATTTCCGTGCGCCCGCTCCGTCTCTTTTTCTAGCGAATTTGAAAATGCTCTGTAACTTTTGAACACAGTCAAATAAAGGAAAACCCCAACACTTTTTTCAGCTTCTGGGTTCCAGACTTCGAGAAAAATATCAATTTCTCTAAAGACAAAACTTACATTTAGTTGTAGCTTTCAAAAGTTGATTTACACCTCGGAGTTTAGACTCGACGGAGCGTTCAGTAATTCACTTTCTCACAAAATTAATGAAATATTCGAATAGCTAGTTCAATTAGCTTAAATTTGATATACGGTTTATGATATCTGGGATGTAATCGGGAGCCGCTACAACACTTAGATCAGAGACACCCCTGAAGGTACACGGTAACCTTAAAACAACACTTTTTGTTGCTGAAAGTATATAAGTTTCACCACTCCATGTTAGTTTTAAATGCATTTCTAGTCATTTCAGAAGACCTTACTTTAAAAATTTTCCGGGGAAGCAAGCCCCCGGACCCCCCTAGTTGACTCACGCCGACGCTTTCGAAGTGAGGCTCCCACCCCCCCCTTCATTTGTAAACTTGCTGCGTGGGTCCTGATCACTGTGGCGCCGAACTTACAATGAAAGAACTCATCCGAGGGAAATGTTTTGATCAATACGGATTACCAAAAACAATACAACAAACTCAGCATCCCTATCTACGCTTTTGTCATTGTTAACTTGTCCGTGGTTGCTATTGTATGTGTGATTTATTCCGAATGCGTCAAGTCCACAATTGACGTAATCATCGAAGTCCAACACAGCGGAACGATGTCGAAGGACGGATCCAACATGGTGTCCTAACCGGCAGACGGCTTTTTACGGCGTACTGTTGCCAGCTTGCAACTCGATTTGCTTTAGCGATCCCATTCACCGTCTTGCAAGCCCAAGTTACTTATCCCGATAGGTTTCCCTCGAACTTTGCGTGTAATTTAGCGAAAGACGTTATTAATAACAAAGCAAATTCGTCGGCGAACTTCACGCAAACACTGCACAGACATACGACTGTCACAATCAGAGAGCAACCAAGGAAACCTTTTGGATTGTCGCCGTGGCTGTGGTTAGTGAGATTTTTGCCTTTGTCGTTTTCATTGAAATTGTGTTCATTTTGTTCACAGTAAGAAATGGAAGAACATTCATAGAAAACTCGTAGTTTTATGCCGCCCAGCTGAAATCAAGCCCGCAAGCACAACAGCACGAACAAATCCTGGAGCAAATTCCTCGGCCTCTACTCCTCAACTCAAAACCGCCATGAAAAGAATTAAAGACACTATCATAAAAAAACACAACAGCTTATCGATCTTAAACAGCCTTTCCGACCAAATGCAGGTGAAGGCCCAAAACCAAAGGACATGATTGTCGACCAAATTTATGTAAATGTGGCAATTCATGAAGGCAGAGCAAACTGTGAGTTTCCTAAGGATAGATAGGGTAGCTCAAATAATATCCCAAGCCCGCCAATGCGTTCAGCACTAAGCGTCTTCGAACGTGGGCATCCAAACGAGTTCATTGGACAAGAAAATTGATGTGAAATTCAGGCGTTTTAGACCATTTTACAGTTGTCGGTGAAAGCGAGGCTGCGGGTGACCTTGTTTTGATACAAACCTACCTACTTTTCTTATGTAAATCATGTTTTTCTTATGCTAACTAGTGTTTAATCAGCATAATTTTCCATAAGAAAAAGCAGGTAGGTTTGTATCAAAACAAGGTCACCCCAGCCTCGCATTCAATCAAAGGCCAGGGTACTGAGCAAAGAACTGTAAAATGAGACAGTAGAACTTTGTGATGGTGAGGTGTGAGATTTCACATCATTAAACCCAACCAAAGTTCTTCTAATTTTTGATGGACTCGATGAATTTTCTGGAAGGGCAGACATCGCAGAAGATGACTGAGATTACAAGAGTAATGTGGACGAAAAGATGCCTCCTCGCTGTCTTTACAACAAAATAGCATCGGGAAAGCTTCTCTACAGTACTAAAATTATCACGACAAACACGACCAAAGCTTTGTCATGTGTCATGTGTTCTTTATGATTTGTAACAAGCAATGACATGATAAAGCAATCAACAGGGATGATTATTTTCACTGTTGCTTAAGTAGTGTTCATAACTGCAATGGTCATTCACATATTCAATCATTTCAGCTTTGATAGAACAGTTGAAATCCAACAACAACAACTTTATTTATCTTTACATATGAAAGTTAAGGTAGTTGCCCCAAATAGCTGAGAAGCTAGTCGTGGCGGGGCAAGACAAATACATATACAACTCAGATAAGTAGCTTAAGAAACAAAAAAAGAACCTTAAATTAAACAAGCCTTGCAGATTATTACAACTTCAAAAAAATATATAAATAAATAATAATAATAATAAAATAGATAAATAAAACGAAAGATCTAGTTAACACACAGCGCTTACTGACATACAATGAAGAAAAGAAAAGAAAAACAAACATTAATTAAAGAGATTACAAACTGAATCTATATACCTACTTTTTTAATGATCATGGGGATTTGAATATAGTCATCCTCCTTTTCTAAAATATCAAATAACAATTTGCGAAGAACTCGTTTGAAAGTTTTTTTTAGGAAGATCCGTTATATAGCGTGGTATCTTATTCCACAGTTTTACTCCGAGTCGAGAAAAGAATTGTTTAGTATTTCGAGTCTAGAACTTTTTACAGCGAACTTTCCAGATGTAGACGATCGTGTATTGTATGAGTGAATATTACGCGTTTTCTGAAATAAATTTAGAATATTTGTTGGGGCTTTATCATTATTGATATCATACATTAGGTTGATACCGATTCATAATAAAGAAAAGTTATTGGTAGGACGTTTGCTTCGAGAAATAAAGGAATTGCATGGTCATGCCAGTCTGTGAAGTACAATCAGCGAAGAGCTCTTTTCTGAAGAATTAAAATTTTATTAAGATAAGTCTTGCATGCCCCCCAGGCAGCAAGACCGTAGGTTAAATATGGATGAACTTGTGACTTATAGATATTCAAAAGTATTGGTCAAGGTACAGTGTGGCGTAACTTTGCAATCAGCCCAACATTTTTGCTGATTTTTGTAACAATAGAATCAATATGATATTTCCAAGAGAGATTCTGATCAATGAGAACGCCCAGATATTTTTATAGACTTTAGACTCGAGATGAACATATTTATTCTTTTCATTTCAAACATGCAAAGTTTTGGTTGGTAAGTAAGTCGCTTTGGTAAGGATGAAATATTACAAAGTTGGATATTTTTATATTAAGAGTTAGTTTATTGGCTGTCAGCCAGTTATAAAGATTTTAAAGTTCATGGTTGACTGTTGTTTCAAGATCTTTCAAATTTTCTTTCAAATCCTTGCCTTTACATCTGAGAAAGTTAAAGAATATGTCGAAAAGTTTACAGATGGTAACAAAAACGTAAACATCTTTTCCTTGTGCTATATCCCTGTTAATTGCTTTATCATATGTCATTGCTTGTTGCAAATCATAAAGAGCATTGCTGTCATTGCTGGTCCTACACAAATGCTGCCCACAAACCTTACCGACATTACAGCATGACCTCAAGATTTCATTCTTCTTTAACAGAGGCACCCAACGAGCCAAATCAAGCAAAGTCTAGTCAGGTTTTTTGTCAATTT
>JAEMWC010000346.1:0-65000 GCA_016490735.1 Pachyseris speciosa
GTATCACCCTATGCAGAAGAATAAAATGTAGGAATACAGTGTCCTTTATACGTTAATATCTGCATGACTACACATCCCTATGGGAGAAGAGGGGGACTCCCTCTCAACTCGCATGTTGGTATGCTGCCCAACTGGATTGTGTTTTTGAGATCGCCCAGTTGTTCAAAGCACGATTAAGCTGATCCCGGGTTTAGAGTGAACTTTGAGTCCAAGTTAGTTACCATATGAGAATGAATATATGAAAATCATATATTTGACCTGCGGATGAAAGAATGAATATGGTGAACACTACATGTACTTAAACAGCAGTAAAACTAAAGCCTGTACAGGATTCGAACCCACTACACACTACCTCTGTGATACTGGTGCAGTGCTCTACCAACTGAGCTAACAAGCCATCTGGAAGCTGATCATTTTGTTGGTTTGTAATACACTTGTTAGTTGATGATTATATGAGAATGAATCATTTATATGAAAATCATATATTTGAACTGCGAATTAAAGAATGAATATACTGAATGATCATTGCAGTTATGAACAGTACTAAAGCAGCAGTGAAAATAAAGCCTAAAAAAATCAGGCTTGTTTAGTTACTTCTGATAAAGATCGATTTAGAAAAAAATTTCAAAAGGAAAATTAACGATAAAAACATGACGTTTCGACGACCTCATGTCATCATTGTCGAATGTGGATACATTAACTTAATTGACACTGCATACAGTGTATATACAGAAAAAGGTGTGTATGTGAATGATAAGAATGTGAAATAATGAAATAATATCACACACTTTTATTCACATTCTTATCATTCACATACACACCTATTTCTGTATATATGTAGTGTCAATTTTCCTTTTGAAATGTTTAGTTACTGTTCACTAAAATCATTTCCAAAAGATTTTCACCCTTACAGCTGTAAGTACAGATTGGAAATTATTTAACATTACTTTAAGCCTCAAATATGATGTGCAAAACCTTCTCAACGAGCGAGATGAAAACTTCAGTTAACTCCTACTCCACTGTTAGCGTTAATCGGCTTGCAAACAACCAGACCCTGCTCTATACTTGTTAACCACATTCAATACATTGTCTAGAATGGGGTTTAACGTAATGGATTTGCAAAACACACAAAAGCTTCGAGGAATTAAAACCAGAGATGTTTGACTTGTACTTGGAGAATTGGCTTTTCAATAATAAATTCCCTTAGCAGTCTATTTTGCAGCCTAGTAGAAACACAACTGCAGTATTTCAGGTACATGTATATCAGTCATACAAACAAAGGCATAACTTTTTTACCTACCTGTTTTTGAGACCACCCTGTTTTTCTACAAGTCTGAGAAATGAAATTGAGATGCTGATGGCTTTGTACATTTACAGGTTGATTCCAAGACTATGAGATGTGTGAAATATGGCTAAAATTTTGCAAGACACTCTGTTTTTTGAATAACCATTCACCATCCCTAATACTGGAAAAGTGCCTTTATCGTATAGCAAGTATCACTTTGAATGAAAAATCTGTCTAAATAGCATCAATTTTGTGGGCCTGGGCAGCACATATTCACCCAAAAACCTACTCAAGTACCCCCGCTCTCTTTACAAACACCGTGTATGTATCAACATGTTACCATTTGTTAATTGTAGGTGTTAAAATTCAGTATAGAATCTTACCTGTATTTTAATGTTGATTATTATTTTTGTAGGATGAAAATGACTTTATAATTGTCTCAACTGAGCATGGAAGTTTTAAAAGGTAAGGAAAATAAAAATCTTGCATTTACTACCTGTATCGTGTTGTCTTGTGTGGTACCGTCTCAGTAGGCCCACACTTACTAAGTGGGTGTGAATAGCTTCAGTTCTAAAAGGACCTTTATGTTAGGCTTTTTCTCTGCATGCAGTGAGTTTGAGAGCAGTGGTTGGAGGCAGATGTACATGTATGACCAAGTCAAAGTGGGCCATGTCGCTTGTCGGAATTTACCCTCTCAGGGTCTCTAGCATGCATGCAGTAAAGGCTCTTGCGGTGGAATACAAAATTTTCCACATGAAAAGATTCCCCCATTTAAGCCTGGTGTGCAAGCTTGTTCTGCTGATTAAGGAGGATACTATAGGGGTTTCAATAAAATTTGAAGTAGGCAGCGAGTTGGAGTAGAGTAGGCGACGGTATTAAAGGAAAAATAAAGACATTGTTCTTTAAATACTTCAATTTAGGGAAAAAAGTAGCCGATGTCTCTGATCGAAGTAGCCAACACTTTTCGTCGGATGTCGGTGCTTATTGAAACCACTGATACTAATTAGGTCTTTTCCATATCGTCTTATTGTTTATGTTTTGTACCTTCTTCTAACAATAGGGCTGTTTATACGAGAAAATAAGCCGCGGCTTACTTTGGCCACGGCTTACATAAGACGCGAACACTCTGTATAAATGGTACAAAATCTACGTTCACAGCGCTCTCAAGCTGCAGCTTATGCTGGCCTGGGAGATTTTACTGTATAAATGGTTCCTTTTGTGTCTTATGTAAGCCGCGGCCAGAGTAAGCCGCAGCTTATTTTCTCTCGTATAAACAGCCCTAATGTTTCTTCAATTAGGTAACTGTATACTAATGCCTTACTTGTAATGTCATCATCTCTAATTTGAGGTGACCCCAGTAAGCACTGCTTAATGTTATGGCACACAATAAAGACACAAGACCATGTAGTGGGCAATAGTGGGCAGGGAATGTACTGGCAAGGCTTGGATAAAAACCCACCGACCGGAAAAACCACCAGATGGGGGGCCTCAGCATGTGGCGTGATGCCGAGGGGGTCCACCACTCTAACAACAAATTCATGCTTAATTGTTGGAAAGATTAACTAGCATCCAAATTTTGTTTTGAAATGTGGATATAACATTTAAGTGTACAAAAAAATCAATATCATTATCGCCTATTTTCGCTTTAAATTTCCCAGGCACAGCCATTTTGGATTTGATGACATGTTAAGGTTGCCCTATTGTTTAACACAAAGGATTTTCTGCTTCATTTGCTTCCTGGCAATAGCTGCAACCATTATATGTCATCAAATCCAAAATTTTAAAGCGAAAATAGGCGATAATGATTATCGATTTTTTGTACACTTAAATGTTATATCCACGTTTTAAAACAAAATTTGAAAGCCAGTAATTATTTCCAACAATTTAGCATGAATTTGTTGTTAGAGTGGAGGTTCCCCTTAACATAGCAGCAAATTAGAGACAATGACAATTTGTTGTAAGAGTGGAGGTTCCCTTTAAGTCCTATATTTGCTTGAAGTATTATATTGTTTAACAGTTGCAGAATACCTATGATATGCTTCACCATCAGTTGATAGTCAGGATGTCAAAATGTGACCCCTTTTGAGAAGTGTTAAATCTGTGGAGGTGGCTTCCTTATTAGTAGAGATATAAAACATGTAATGTTCTGGATGTTAATATGTTTTTTTTTTTTTTTTTTTTTTTTTACAGAAAACCTGTACAGGGTAATCATGACGATGAGAGAAAAATTGCAAAGGATGACTTGGAGCCAGAGGTTAAATTCATCAGCGATGAGATCAAGCCAGATATTGATACCATGGAGGTGCAGATATTCCCTGATTTACCAGGAGATAATCCCTTTCAGCTGCCCACAGCTCCACAAGAACCAGTTTATCAACAGTTGGCTATAGAGGATTCACACAGTGATGTGACACAAGCTTTAGAAGGTACATGTAGGTAGACAAAGTTTGAGGATGTTTCTGTACTGAACGCACACAAACTAGATGGGGAGCATTCAAGGCTTAAGTCAAGTAATTCACAGTTAAAGCAAATATTCAAAGTTAGATATCACTTCTTTTCCATAAGGATACATACATGGGAATGTTGCTAAGAAAAAAATTGAACTGATTGAAAGATCAATTGAAGACACTAGTGGAAAACCCTCCTAATGACTTTTTTTTGCTTGTGTTTTTCCATAAAACTAAGTACAAAATAGCGGAAAAAAATACAGGACAATGTTTAAAAACAAGCACGTATGCGAGAAATCAGCAATTTTTGAGCAAAATAAAGAAAAACCACCCAAAAAGTCACTTACAGTAGGAGGGTTTTCCGCTAGCCCTTTTCAATTGAGGTGGCTGTGTGTAGAATGTGGTTGTGCTTTTTGTGGCAGTGCCACTACCAGGGGAGGGGGTATGGGAGGTGGGACCCTTCCTATTGGGGTTACAGGAGCCTCCCCCAGGAAATTTTGAAAATTTAAGTGCCATTTGGTGCCCTCTGGTGTAATTTGGGGCTTCTTTTAATGAAACAAATTGGCAAAAACAAACAGTCATACAAAAGCAAAATATATACATGTAGCTGTACAACAGCATAAAAAAATTCCAATTTTGCCATACAAATGCTAAGAAATTGCTGTGTTCATATATTGAAACTGTTAAAGAGTTTACGGAAAAGAAGTGGCTTTGAAAAACATTTCACTATAAAAAATTGCGATAAAATATTTCTAAAAAAACATGATAAAAAGATAAAAAGGTAAAAAGCTACATTGTAATTTGACGACGTTTCAACGTTAACGTAACGCCGTTATCAAGACAAAAAATTAAAATTTTTGGGCGTATAAATACTAAAAGAACAATAGTTGATTAAGAAGTGTAACAGAAATAAATAAATTGAACTAGACAAAAAGTTTAGCACGTATGGAGTCCGTTTGCACGTTGAGATTAGGTTTGAGTTTCGTGATGAAAAGCATCTCAAACACTAAACAATCAAACTTGCTTTCAATTGGCATTTCTTAAGAATCTTGAAAAGGCTTTCATTCAAAAGATTGCTGCCACCATGCGCTTCAGCGAGATGTTTGCCAATTGCTGAATATTTGTGTTCAGCAACGCGTTGGAAAAGGTGTCAGGTTGTGTAACCAACATAATCTGCATCGCACAGATCACATGAAAAATGATAAACAATGCATTGCTGATTAACAATGGACAGCTTGGCTTCCTTAAGCTTAAAGTCTTGCTCCAACTTTTTACTGACAAAAACTGGCTGCACAGTGGGGCCAATCTTATGACTAAGATCGCGCAAATGCCTCCGAACAGCATTGGCAGAAACTTGATCTCTGAATGGAAGACTGATTCTAACTATGGTGGTATCTCTTTCAATAATGTTCGCTGAAGGACCAGAAGGGTCTCGAAGAGAAAAATTGGAAACGACAGATTTGACTCAATCGTGAGACAAAAGATTAACTCAGCTATCAGTGACACAGTCACTTTCTTGTTTTGTATCTGCTTGGCTGTAACATATACAGTTTCTACACTGCACAGTTTTCAATGTGGTTAGATTCAATTCACTGTCTTTATGGCCACTCTGAATGATGGTTTGGGTGTTTGCAAGTCTATCTACATTAATATCGCAGGGCTGTCAATTTAGGCTCAATTACCCACCCCAGGAACTATGAGATGGCTTATATTTAGACTGTGAGCAGTCTCTCTTTTGCTCTGAAATCTGTGAGCGGAGAAGCCGCAAACCGGTAGTTTCGTGGGCGCCAGTTACTACCGATTTGCGGCTTTGCCGCTCACAGATTTTAGAGCAAAAGAGAGACTGCTCTTAGAGACTTATATTTGGAAGTAATGGATTCTCCAACAGGCCCTTGAGTCTCATTTTGCTTTACTTTTCAGACCCTCTGAATGGTGTCCCAGTAGCTGCCGACAGCTCTGTAATTCCAATGCCACAAGTGGCCCTTGGACTGATTCCAACCAAGGATGTATCACCTCCTCAGCCAATGTCTACCGAACAGGTCACTTTGCAGTTTCAGAAGAAACTTGAACAGCTGGAACAACAGGTGCAAAATAGCCTTTAATAATTTCAAACGTTGATTAATAATGCTTCCTTCTCTGTCTCATAACCATTTGGTAAATCACATCACTCTTGTGATTTCAAGCAAACCTGATTTCTGCCAATTTGGCCATGCATGTATTTGGATTGCATTGTACAGGTCATCTTCATCTTGGGCACCTGGGTCTGTTGGACATACGTTCATAGAGGCCCTGCCAGGGAAGGGTCCCGTGTCGGAGGTCTGAATTTTAAAATCTCCCGTGTTGGTGTTTAAATCGCTAATTCTCGGCCTTGATGCCACTGTCGGAATTTTACCGGGACTGATGTCGCCTGTCGGGATTTCATTTTCTGTGCTGTCACTACGTTTTGGGCCATGTCGCTTGTCGGAATTTACCCTGGCAAAGGACCTCTTCATACAAACAAAGGAGATTGGGTAAATAAAATGTTTGGTATTTTATGGGCTTCTGTTCAGGAATGGCTGATGGAGGAGTGGGGCATTTTATGGTTCTCAAATCTGTCAATTGTTTTATTTAAATTTTGTGATACGAAAATGCAACTGGTTTCTGGTAACTACAACAGTCCATAATCAAATTCCACTGAAGTGCATTATTTAAGGTCCAAGTTTAAAAAAGTTTCTGAAAACAGGTCTGCTAAGTTCCCTCCTGTTAAGAAGAGCCTTTGAGCCACCAAAATAGACAGGCAAAACCACTCCTCCATGGAAAAGGTCTCAGTGGTGTTAGATAGTTCTGCTTTGTCAAATATTAGCACATGCTTGACCCTGGGATTTTGAACCTTGTCACAGTGTTAAAGCTGTAGCGCGTCAATGATTTTAAATCGGATTGGGGCTTTGAAAATTGCTGCTTTAGGTTTAATGGGGATTTGGAGGGGGGGTGGGTTCTAACAAAGAACAGGTCCTACCCTTCAGGGCGGGGTTTTGGTGTTGGGCTTATCACCCTATCCCATGGGTTACAAGGTAGCTTAACAGGAAACGCCTTCCTTGAAGAAACACGGCTAAGCTGCGTTTTTATCTTGCCTTCAATCGACTAAAGTATTTTTGTGTCATGTTTTATTTTTCAGATAAAAGTTCTTCAAAACCGCAATCTTGCGTTGGAGGAATCATACAAGAAACTCTCAGACCTTGTTGAAGCGCAGAATCACTTACTAGCTAGTGGAGGTCCCTTCATCCAACGCCTAACACCCACCACCCCTCAGGACACTTCCAGCGACACCACTGTCAAACCAGATTCACCTGTAAACACTCACACAACCCCTACCCCCAAAGTGCCATTTGTCAGCGGAAAGCCCTCGCTTGCCAGCTTACAGCAACCACTGAGATCAGGTCTGCAGAGTTACGAGCTGCCTAGAAGAGTGTCCGCTAAAGAAGTGCTCAATCTGTGGGAAAACGGATGCGATGAGTTCCCTCCTCTGAAAGACTGGACGCCTACGCAAAAGCTCAAGCAGCAGAGCAAGATTTCTCGCTGGAAAAAACTCGTGGACATTTTCAAGGTGGACTATCATGGCGACATGAAGAGCTTCGAAGAAAGCTTTTCCGATGCCAGAGGAGAGGTCCTACCGGTAACAACGATCTTGTCACTTTATGAAACGCAGCAAACTCCGGCTTTTCTTGGTAAAGCCAAACCGGAGCTTGAGGACAGTTTCACTTCCAATGGAGATAAAAGCCTTCAAGAGGCGGATGATGAAAGTGAGAAGCCATCTGGTAAATCTCTTGATTCGGAATCTGAAGATGTTGATGGTAGCGAAGGTCACAGTGAATCCAAAACAGCGGACGGTAGCGTGACACAGCCATCCAGTGAAGTGCGTTACTATCTTCCGAGGAAAGTCTCGCCAAATGACATTGTTCGTCTGTGGGAAGAGGGCTGCGAGGAATTCCCTCCGGTTTCCCAGTGGTCACGCGCGCAGAAAATCGGCCAAGAAACTAAAATATTCCGTTGGCGCAAAATCGTGGAGATCTTCAACAAGGACTGCAACAGAAATTGGGACGCCTTCTATGGAAAGTACGCGAACGACCGCGGCCATCTCATGGCGATTTCGTCGATCATTGCGAAATACGACGCGGAAAACGCAACGTCGGGGCCCATTTTTGACATTCCCGAAGTTCGAAGCCGCTTGAGCACGGCGAGCGATGACTTGGAATCCAGTTTAGTTGACGAAAAATCGCCCACAGATACCCCAGCCCCTTTGAATGGCACAGATAAAGTTAAGGTTGAATCTCAAAGTTCCGGGGACGAAAAAAGCCATATTTTACCACGCAAGGTGACCGCTAAAGACATCATCAGGTTATGGGAAACAGGATATGGGGATCTGCCGCCTTTGCACCAGTGGACGCCTGCGCAGAAAGCTAGTCAGCGGAGCAAGTTTTCGCGCTGGACTAAAATCTACGACATCTACAAGTACCACTGTAAAGGGGACCTGAGTTTGTTTGAGTCGAAATTTTCGGACGAACGCGGCGAGTTATATCCAGTCACCACGATTGTCGCCATGTTTGACGCTTGGGAATCACCCTCTAGCCTGTCCACTCCATTCTCTGGCACCTCAAAGGCCGGTCAGAAAGCGGGAGAAGGGTCTGAGACCGAGATCTACCAGCTCCCACGTAAAGTCACCGCTAAAGATGTGGTGCGATTGTGGGAGGAAGGCTGCGAGTTGTTTCCGCCTGTGAGCAAATGGCAGAAGATCCACAAGGTGGGCCATGAGACCAAACTCTTCCGCTGGAAGAAAATCGTCGACATCTTTCGCAAGGATTGTGGTGGAAGCTGGGAGAAGTTCGAAGAGAGGTTTAGCAACCCCAAAGGTGAACTCCTACCGGTGTCCGCCATCTTGTCCAAATATGATCTGGAAAATGAGCCTCCCTCTTACTTGCCCAAGGGTTTCTCGTCAAGTCTGAATAGCTCAGGCTTCGGGCGGAAGGATGACATTGTTAGTCAGCCGCTTGGCAGTCATCGCACTGAAAGCGAGCAAGATCAAGAAGTTGCGAGTGACTCTGACATGGCAGAAGACGAGGGAAGCGCTCCCAAGAAAGGCTCGGAATTTATTCTTCCGAAGAAAGTCACCGCCCTTGATGTGATCTACTTGTGGGAGAATGGCTTGGGAGATATGCCACCGCTTTGTCAATGGACTCCAACACAAAAGGCCAGTCAGCGGAGCAAAATTTCACGCTGGAATAAGATTGTGGATATCTTTAAGTACGAGTGCGGCAGCGATATACGGAAATTCGAGGAAAAATACAGAGACGAGAAAGGAGAACTGCTGCCGATCACAAATATTTTGAACCTTCATGATGCGCATGACAAGGGCTTATGACGCTGGTGAGAACTGAAAAGTGTAAAATACCTTCCGATGGACTTCATTACGAAGGCTTCATCTGCATAACCAAGATTGTTTGAAGACGTTTTATACAAAATTTGATGGAGTTGAGTCATAAGTGACATATTTTGGATGACTGCGGCCAAGAGCTACGTAAAACAAGACAACATGGCATGACATTTTTGCGTGATTTGTTTTGTTGTTTTTGTTTTGTTTTGTTTTGTTTGTTTTTTTGCCATCTCGCGTGCGCGTGATTTCTGGAAACCAATTTCTGCGGTTTGGAGATTCTGGCGTTTTTCGCAAGAACCAGCAACCACACATCAATTCAAAAACTGCTACAGCTGTACATATCCAGTAGAAATGTAGTCGCAAGGCAAATAGATCCACGATCCATTCATTTCACCATTGTAGTTCGTATTTTCTTTAGACGACACATTCAAAAGAGAGACGTTTGTGGAAGTACATGTACCTATCCAGAAAATGCATCGGTGGAGTGACTTTGGCGGAAAAAATAAATTTCACGAGCACAGGTTTTTCGGGCACTGTCGCGAATCCCAAAAGTTAGAAACCGCACTGAAGGAGAAATGTCATGTATGCAGCAGTGGCTTCAGATTGCCACTTTCAGAGAGATAGAGAGAGTTTGGCTATTACTGTAAACGAGTCCTTGATCTTCATTTCACGAAATGTTTGTTTTTTTGTTAGCATTGTTGCGAGTTTCTAGGCAGGGTAATCTATTAGACTTCCTAAGCACGTCGAGTGTCAGTTCTCAACAAAGGCAAAACTCTAGGTAGACGAAGTGTTAAGGTCGGCATACATTAGGCGACAAGTCGCAGGGACAAGTCTCTACGATAAGCCGCCTTGTGTGCACTGCTTGGTGGACATGTCGCCGGGTCAAGGCGCATGCCAAGTACACACGAAGGACTTTTCGCAAATACTTGCCTTTGGGCGCCGGATAAATGACGCTTTCCCATTTATGTTTATTTCTTTATTTAGTCGCGGGGACAGGTTCTCCTGACAGTGCACACGAGGCGACACAAGAAATTTGTGTTATTTTGTCCCTGCGACTTGTCGCACCAATTCAAGCCAGTTTGAATTCATGCGTGGGGATAAACTTTCATCGACGCGACAGCATTTTCGCGTGAAACAAGGCATGTCGCACGAGGCGACTTGTCGCGTAGTGTGTGCCGACCTTTAAGGATAAACTTCTTTAATTCTTGCGGTTTTTCTAGATTACTTAAACAGATATTATCACTAGGAAAATCTATGAGAACCACGGCAGGTTGTATCAATGCATTTCTTACATTTGAACGAAATGCCTACAAGAGACATTTTTTTCGTAGCCGTGTGTATTATTTTTATTCACTGAGTATTCCTTAAGTAAATAACCTTGTGAATCTTGATTTACGTGTGTTGTTTTGTTTCGTGCGTTTGTTAAAATGACACTGAGACGAGTGAGGAATTGTGCGGTTGTTTTGGAAGAAGGAAGGCTACCACGACTGCGTTTGCACAGTGTTCGGTAGCGTAGCTGACAACGGGTCACTGCGATTTATGACT
Organism: Pachyseris speciosa; assembly: GCA_016490735.1. Classification (NCBI taxonomy): domain Eukaryota; kingdom Metazoa; phylum Cnidaria; class Anthozoa; order Scleractinia; family Pachyseridae; genus Pachyseris; species Pachyseris speciosa. Next base: position 10,685 of record JAEMWC010000346.1, read on the forward strand.
TGCTCCGTGTCTTCCAAACTATCTCACCATCCTTCGCTTGTGCTAGTGTACCCAGGAGCGAAGAATTAGCAGCTACTTTGTGATTGGCTGTGCGAATAGGCGGCAGGCAAAAAGCTATTTAGAGTCTTTAGAGATGCTATTCACTCGCATCATACGTAGCTAAAGGCAGCTTCTCTGCTAAAGCACTATATATTAAAATACTCGAGGGGAGCAGAGAAAAGGAGCTCTTTTCTCGGCGAACAACTTCGTGGTAACGGTTTTCATGTCCGAAGGAATGTTTGTTTGGTTTGATTTCACTGTAACAACAACAAACACGAGGAAGCAAGGGCATATGTGTCGACTCATAAAGGGTGACATAAGGATTCCTACAGGGCGTATGCACGTTTCGTCATCGCCGCCATATTGGTGTACCGTGAACAGAGATTGCTCATTAGCTTCTTTTGTTATTGTCCACCAACATGGCCGCCAACCCATTGTCATTCGTATCTCTGGAGACTGGTTGCATACCCTCTACAGGATAAAAGATGTTCCTTTCTATAAAAAAAAAATTCCTTTCCGCTTTTGTTTATTTTTGTTGCTAATGAAAACCAGTACCTACGCAGCGATGTGACGGGTTTCAACAAAAATCGCGCCACTTTCCTATGCCAGCAGTTTCTTGACAACATTTGTTTCAGCCTTGCCACAATCTTTACAAATAGTAAATACGAAGGCAATGATTGTACCTATGCTTTAAATTTTTTCAAGCTTTACCCGTAAAGTTACAATTTCTAGCTTCCCACGTGGTCATTGCAGGTATTTTTGCATTTACGTTCCAGCCTGGTGAAACGCGAAAATTAGAGTGTCTCGGAAAGTTCCGGAATTTTGAGTTTGATCATCGCGCGTTCCATTTGCTCTCTAGCCGACCGGTTGAACCAAAAATGCTGGCCGAATGGGAAGCACCCCTGGATCTGGGTAGCACCAGGCAACTCGGCGCACCACCGTGAATAAATTTTGTTTACAATAGTTGATGCATGAATCCATCTGCACGCCTGCACGCTGATTTTTGTCAACGCACGTGCTTGCACTCTGAGGAACCAGTTTGAAAATCAGCCATATGCACCTGGCCTCACGACTCTCTAGCGAAGCTGTGATGTCTTCAAGATGGTTTTCTTTGGCGTTCTGCTCTTTGCGCTCGCTCTTGTCCAAGCTTATTGCACAAATCTTCTTGAAGAGAGCCATTTCCACCCCCAAGAATCGTGTGAAGAATTTCGCTTTGGTGGAAGGAGGTTACAAATTGCAGAAGTAATTGTGGGCGAGAAAGTGTTTGACAGGAAAAACTGTGGTGAGGTGGTTCCCATAGACGAGGTCGACAAAGAAATTCCCATTATAAAGTTTTCACAGGTACGTTGGGTGCTTCTTGTATTTCCAGATGCTGTAACTTTCGTGTATTACAAACGTCAAGAAGCGAGATACTCGAGCGCGCGAGAAAGTAGTCAGTCACGCGGTAAAAAGCAGGAGACTTTTACTCCTTTCCTTTTCATTAGTCAACAGTAGCCCATTTTATTACATGACTTGCTCTTTCAGAGGGCAAGATAAATCAATTCTCCTGCTGTGATTGGCTACACGCGAGGTCAAGATGGAGCCATCTTGACCGCTTGGGATAGCCCGTTCTTTATTTTTGCGTGTTATGGACCTCGTCGAGGTCTATGATCAAGCAAAAAAAAAAAAAAAAAGAACGAGACCAACATCCCGCCATCTTGACCTCACGCTTGGCCAATAACCCACATTTACAGTTGTGTGTTCAGTGGCCTGGCCTTTTGAGTGGAAGCGAGGCTGGAAGTACCCTTGCTCTGTCTTTCTCGTGCAGATGTGGACTAGTTAGAATAAAAACAACTGACATGATTTACTTGAGAACAACCTTGTGACATAAGAAAAGCAGAGGTCTGTATCAAAACAAGCTCATCGCCAGTCTCGTTTCGAATAATGGGTCACGTCACTTAGTGAACAACGGACTATTGTACAGGGCCCGCGCAGCAAGTCTGCAACTGGGGGTGGGGGTGGGGGGCTCTTTGAAAGCGTTAGCGTGAGTCAACTAGGCCCCTCCCCCTGGGCGGTCCCTGTTGTACTATCCATAAACAATTTATCTGGTGGGAAAGAAAAAAGTGTCACTTGCTTCATTCCAGAATGTTGCAGCCGTCGTCCCTAGTACTGACTAAAGAGGATGCTCAAAATTAAAGATATTCCGTTTTGAGTTTCACATGCGCTGTAAGAGTGTTAGAAAGGTTTATGAGCAAGCAAAATATTTTCATTAAACCTGTGATGATTTCAGCGGTATCCAATCAGCCCCCTAAAACTAAAATTAAGTTTTATTAAGGTCTAGAGACCAGGGGGTTCTTATGTATACTATTTACACGGAAAACCCAGAAATTCCAGTTGGAAAATCAAATGGCAAGCGTCATTCCATTTGAAAGTTTTGGATATTATGAAGTACCGGTCCAAGTTCCTATTTTCTTTCGGCGCTCCAGTCAATGTCGATACATTTTGTACATTATCCCCCTTTGTTTCGAGCAACTAACTTGTACTCTTGAAATTTCCAACGATATGGTTTGTGTGAATTGCAAGCACCCTAAACTTGCCCACAAGATGAGCTCACTGACTGCTGCCCAACCGGAAATGGAAAGCAAACGACTTTCGGAAAGTCGATAAGGACCCCTCACGTGACTACCGGCCATAGTGGTTTACTGAAACAATAGAAAGTATTTGCATAAAAATAGAGTGCAATTCCCAGAGGTTTAGTTTGGAACACCAACATGGCCGCCGTTTCTTTGTTTTGGAACACCAACATGGCGACCGTGACGTCATGTGAAAACACTCTATTTATGCACTGAAATGTAGCCGTCTCTGGGCGCGAGGTTAGCTCTTGTAATCCGGAACGTGGGAGTTGTATCCAGGGGTAACCCAGAGTTGAATGAATAGCAAGTGCATGATTCTCTCCCTGGCTGCTCTTTTTGTAAAAGTAGCAGTAATTTTTATTTCGTACAAATCATTGTTCCTCCCTGATCAGGATAACGAGACGCTTTACCTTGTTGCCATGTTGGACCCTGACACTCCTTCCTTCCTCAGTCCGCTCTGTCGTCATTGGGTGCATTTCATTTTCGGAAATGTCAAGGTGAGTTCCGATCCTAAAAGACGAAGTTGTAAATATGTACCGTCAAATAGTGCATACACCTTCATCTGATATGATGAACAAGACATTATTAGGAAAATCAGCATTTGGATCCAGTACTAAGGATAAAACTAAGTGGTCATACGAGTCATGTTCAGTCATAGTTTACGACTCGGACTACGAAAGCAATGTTTTCGATGCAGTTTAACAGGGTACAAAGGGAATATTCTTTGTGCGGATTCACTAAAAGGGAATTCAGATAGAATAGTGACTTTACAACGCTTGCTTCAGTTTCATTCAATATGAAGGTTCTAGGCACGGCTGTATTGCATTTCAGGCTTTAAATTCAGTGTTGCTTCGCAATTTTTTCTAATCTTATTCACAAATTGTTCTGTTGTTGTGATTGTTTTGTTTTAATATATGATCGGACGTTGAAGAAACAATAACAGGCACCTTGAGTTATTCAAAATTTTATTTTTGAACCACAGGGAAAGTACCTGGTCGATGGTAAGATACGGGGAGGAAATATCTACGGAGGTTAGTCGATATATTGCGAGCAAGCTCTCTATTGGGGTCTTACGCGAGATTTATTTCGGGCCCCTCCAAATCCTCACGCGGCAAGCTTTGCTCGCCACTCCTGCATACAGCACTCACGCAGGCTAATAGGCCATTTCCGAATCAAAGTGAGGCCTGGTGCACAACCATTCGTATGGAAATGAGTGAAATTTGCGTGTGAGTGAAAACTTGTTTTCATATCAAAAGATGAGCACCAGGACTTGCTTTGAAAGGCCAAAGGTAATTCGGAAATGGATATTAGTCTAATTTGGTAACTACACTGTATATCTAAAGGTGTGGTCAAATGACAAGCAAGCTACTATTGGAGCTCTTTGAGATCGACAGATAAAAATGTTCACATGGTGTAACATTGCCAAGGAACTGAACATGAGTATTACTTGGTACGGTGAATGGGAACGAGCTGAACCGTTCACACTCTTGGTCAGCAAAATGATGGAGGGCTTGGTTTTCGACCACGCTGAAAAGCTATGCTTATTATTTCTTTGGATTCCTTTGAACTGCTAATTGCTTACTTTATACTCTTTTTTTCCTAGAATACAACCCGCCCAATCCTCAGCCAGGGCAAGGAATTCATCGCTTTTATTTTTTCGTTTTCGAGCAGAAAAAAAAACTCGTGGACGGCATTCATATTGCTAATAGATGTGGTTTCAATATTGACGGTTTCATGAACGACTTTGGTCTAAAACCGGTGGCTATGAACATGTTCAGATCAGAATTCCAGAACAATGTAATAACTGAAATAACCATAATGTAATATATACATGTAAGAACATAGAAACAATAGCCCTGCTATTACGCAGTAGAGGTTTGACACAACTGGGTTATTCTTGATTGCCTTGACTCGACCCAACCGTATTTCAGGATTTTCTCGCTATTCAAAATAACGGAACGAAGAATTCCCCTTTCCGGGATTGTGGAATCGTTTGGATAGAAGGAACATGGCAAACAGTTCAATTCTTTTGGTGTTTTTGTAAGTAGCTCTTGTGAAATCTGCTTCAACCAAAAGAACGTCTCCTTCAAAACACACTACTTCTGCCATTCGTGACAGTTCAGTCAATTCACTGTCTACCCATCCTCGGAAACCCAGGGGGCAGATAGTCAGGATGGGACGAACAATTCATGAGCACATTCGGGATTGACGACTGAGTTTACAAGACGGGCGAGAATTGTTCGTCCCATCCCCACTATCTGCCTCTGGTTCCGAGGATGCTGTCCCACAATCCCTCACTCGTACCAGTCTCTTCGGGGGTCTGTGGAGTGAGGAATCGCACTATCTCGAAAAATGGAACAAAGTTGTCATTTACCCACCTTTTCACCTTTTTTCTAGCACGTCTTCGTAAACAATATATTTGATCGTAAGCTCAATGGTAATAGATATATAACCAGTTAAAAAGAGACCGAAAATGGACAACTTTTGGTTCTAAAAAGATAAAAATTTAAAAATTTATGAATAAAAATTTTTAAATTTTTAAATTTTTATCTTTTTTGAACCAAAAGTTGTCCATTTTCGGTCTTCGACCGAAGCGCTTCGAAGCGCTTTCGATCGTCTCAGATCAAAAGATCAAAAGAAAGACTTCGCAATCTCCTGGAAAATTCTAGCCAAGGCCAAATCTTATAGCAATCTTACCAAACGTTGTAACCTGTGTAACACCGAGAAATTCTATATTTTATATAAACCGGACATGGCAACGTTCAACAAACGTAACGAACTCGTATCAAATTGCAGGCACAAGCGAAAGTTTCTCCTTAAATTCAATCGCATCCTCAAGGACCAATCATAAGCTTACAAATGTATATTACCATTGTTATTTAAGTTTGAATTTTGTAACGTCATACTGCTGATGTATATAAACCTTAGCGATGCTACAGTGTATATGGAATTTAACTGATAAGTGGACTAACTCTTTGTTGGTCTACGAAACAGACCTGTATTAAAGTCCATATGAAACGAGATTGAGTAGAAACACATTGTTATATATATATATATATTACAAACAGACAACCTTGTCTGTTTGTATTTCTCAGAAATCCCTAATGAATCGCCATCCAAACGGGAATAGGCTAGTGATCCTAAGTAATTAAGGCAATCAGTTGCTAATATATCCCCTCCCTACCTTACTGTACTTAATTAATTTCCAGGGGGATTTGGCCGTGCATCGCCGATCGACCGGGGAGTAGTGACGTGATCCTGGTTGCAGAAAATGTGTGAAATTGTCTCCTCGGACCTTACCATAAAAATAAGGCCACACTGTGTATGTGTTGTACAGTAAAAATATGTGTTCCCGGTGTGGTTGGTTCAGTGGCCTAGTAGTTAAGGCATCCGACCGGTAATCTGGAGACCCAGGTTCGATTCCTGGCTGAGCCACATTTTCACTTAATTACTTAGTTGTTGATTTCTGTTCCCAAATTAACCTTGTCTATATATATATATATATATATATATATATATATATATATAGGGATTACTTAAGCAATATACCACAAGTTTCTATGGTTTATAGGCTGATAAACCACGCGGGATGTTGGAAGAACACTCGAAGAATTCGTGAATCACGAGCCGCAATGATGTTAAATAAAGTCTTTGTCTAAATTGTTCCAGATGTTGACTGCTCTGTAGAGGAAACGTCGCTGGCCAGACTTTGTTTTACTTAGAGGAATATCGAGGGATTCTCTGATTCTAGTGTTATGATAGTGAATAGACTTGCGCTTTCGGAAAGGTTCACACAAGTATGTAGGGGCCAGTCCCTTGATGCACCTAAATGTCATTACTGTGTGTCTGTAGTGGAATGTTATTCATCCAAAATCATTTTAACTCGCCTCGGCGCGCAAAATTTCACCCCAAATTATTCCGACTTGTTTTGTTATTGCTGCTTATTTTTTGATTATGATCTTGTCAATCTAGCCTTCAAACTTCTACATTGTTTTGGTAAACCCTGTGCTCATTTTTTTTTTTATCCACCACCCTACCGCTTCAAATTCCACCAGTTCAGGCCCTCCTATAATAAGACTGGACTATGGTGAAAAAGAAGGCGAGTTACAGAAGTGTATTTAAGGGAAGATTTCCTCGTTTACTGAGACAATTTCAAACCCCGGCTCTAAGCATATTGCAGCGAGCATAAAATTTGACTTTTAATGATATTCGACTTGGATTAATTTGACATATGAAAATGTGCATGTCAGAATAGCATGTTCCTTTGCACGTGCATTGGTCACGTTCCTCGTGCTAGCAGCTAACTGATTATGGCAACAAACTGCGCCAGAAATAACGAATAACGTTTATCAGTTAAAAATCGCTTTTTTGCGAATTTGAATATAACGCCTTCAAAAACCACACCATCGATTTTCAATCTGTAAAACATGTTTCATCCGGCATCAGTTGCTTATCGTAAAATAAGTTTGAATGCGACATACAAGTCATACGCTTAGAAAGTGTGATGAAGACTTGTCAGAACTATTTTATACATGCTGTGGCAATGATAAGCTAAAAGTCGTTTGCATTCAAATTTATTATGTGATTTTAGCCATCTGACGATGGATGAAGTTTTAGCGTCGTTTCATAAAACACACGATAGTACTGCTTCGAGCTGCTGCAACTTTGGCGAATTTGAATATACCTCAAAACATAGTTATCCGTTAAGCTCCAAATGGTCATTTACTCTGTCTCTATCACACACACACACACACACACACACACACGTAAAAAATATTGGTTTGGATTTTTCATTTATCAGATGGGCGGCCATAAAATTGCCCATGTAGTTACATGAAAAAGCGTACTACGTCATGGATATAATCAAATATTGTCACTGAAAACTTCTGATAGAGGGCACGTACATTTTCGGAATTTGAATAATGTCCTGACGTCACGCTGAAGAGTATTTCGCAAGACGGAGTTTCAAACGGTATGTTGATAGAGGACTTCACGCATTCCTGTAAGTAGGGTGTGACGGAGTACGGAACTGAAAGATTGTGTAAGAGATACGTCAACATGTCGGATATACGTGATTTTCGCCATGCAATACTACATTATACCCCTGGGTCCCCACCCTCAGAAATATTTTTTTCACGAGAGGGAATAGTCCATTTTACAGTTACATGCTCAGTGACCTGGCCTATGAATGGAAATGAGGCTGGCGGTGACCTTGTTTTGATACAGACCTCACTGCTTTTCTCGTGTAAATCATGTTATTCTCAAGCTAATTAGTTCACATTTGCATGAGAAAGACAGAGAGGTTTGTATCAAAACAAGGTCACCTCCAGCCTCGCTTCCACTCAGAGGCCAGGTCACTGAACACACAACTGTAAAATGGGCTATTGTGTCACGTGATTACTGTCGCTCCTATCCGAACAAAGATGGCGGGTTGTTCTTGTGGACTACGTGGTCTATTGTTGTTGCTTCTCCTTGTTTTTGGTCTTTCACCCCTTCACAGCCTAGAGGGTGATGATGGCGAGTGTGGCAGTCTTAGATTCGAAGATGTAGATTTTGGAAATTACAAACTCTCGCAGAAAAACGCAAACTGCGGGAATGAAGTGCAACTGGACGAAGTAAACGGTCAAATAGCACCTACGGTTACTTTTAAAGAGGCGGTAAGATAATATTTTGAACTTTGGAAAGTCTAAATTTCTTGTATGCCGATTGAAGTTTTAAAATTAAGCTTAAGCTTATCAAGAGTCATATAGTGTTAAACTTGAATCTGATCCCCAGTTCTGGTAGATAACACTCTCTTCATAGAGGGTTTGGTGGCATTTTTTCCAGCCAACAGTGATTTGTACTTGTTTCTTTGTTTTTGTGCGTACTGTACCCCCTCCCCCCACCCCTCCTCAATCCCATGCAAGACATGGTGGAAAAGGGGAAGCAAAATTGAAAAAAATTGAAAACACAATTTGAAGACAGTCTGATCAACTGAAGATTTGACTGGGTGTGGACAAAATGTGGGGTAGGCCATTGTTGGGTGGGCCATGGCCTACCCTATGGCCCACCTTAGCCTATGTAAATGTGAATGTGAAAATGTGAAGTTCCCGTTGTTGGAACCGTCACCCTAGCCTATGGCCTACCAGTGGTGATTTTTTTTAACTTGCCTCAGTACTGCTGTTAAAACCTTGTAAACAATGTGTATCTGCGAAAGAAGATTCTCTCTCAGCACTCATTCTGTGCAGATCAGCCAGTCAGATCAGTCACTTGCGTTAACCCTTGCTTTGTCATGACTGAAGAATCCAAACCAGCATGAAATAATCCAGAATTTAATGCATCTAAACCTTTACTACATGAAACACAGTTATTTTAATACTAAAGGGCTTCATGTTTTCCCATCATTGGAACCATCAACAACAGAGTGCTAATTAAGTGTGATGTCACAAATATTAGAATTTTTGTAGACTGTTCACAGTCCTCTATTTTTCTGTGAGATCGTCGAGATTGTAGGTGGCTTGTTAATGGCAGCCATCTTGATTTACACAATCCCTGAGGCCCACTAACTTGGTATGTTTGAAAATCAAGATGGCCGCCATTAAGAGGAAGCATACGATTTTGACGATCTCACCGAAAAATAGGACTGTGAACAGTCTAGAATTTTTGAAATTATGGGATTTGTTGAGATTTTCAGAAAGAGGAAGATGGAAAATGATAACTTGCCAAAAATCAGCATTTAAAGGCAAATTGGCTCTGAGATATTAGCACTGTTGTTCTCTGCTGACTCCATACAAATCCTTCTAAATTTTGACTTGGTTCATAACGTTATGAACTAAGTAAAATTTAGAAGGATTTGTATGGAGTCATCAGAGCATAATGGTGCTAATATATCTCTCTCAAACTGTAAGAAAATGCTGATTTTTTGGCAGGTAGGTCTATTTTATGTTCTTTCTGAATCTCCAAACAAATCCCATAATTTCACAAATTTAGTTTTTGTGACATCACTTTAGTACTCTATGTAAACTTTATAATATTATGATTCATTAATAATTATTGTCAACTTGTGTTACACTGCATTACGTCTGGTGGTAAGAGCACATAGAGGTATTCTTGTATACTTTTGAAACAAAAATGGAAAGTAAGTTCAGCTCCGAGGTTTTTTTCTCTCCTCAATCTTTTACATCAAAGAACATTTTGGACAGTGCAACAGGAAAATAATTATAATTATTTGGAACAGAATCAACAATCAAATGCATGTGCATACTGTGGGGACGGCAAGCAGTGATTGGTTTAAGTTTTCCCAAGATTTATATATCTCAATAATGAATGCCACTCGGTAGCCTACGAACACAGCTGCCTGTTCACAGGCTAGCCACTTGGTGATTGTCTTGGAATTTTGGAAAACATTTAATTTAAAAAGAATTAAAGGTATACCGCTAATAGGCCATTTCCAAAGTCAGTTCATCCTCCTGTAAAAAGAAAATCCTTGTGGAAAGTTTTCCTTGTGTTTTGGTGTAATTACGTATCTTAAATACCTCGTAGAAATTGCTGCTACCCACTTCACTGGCTGGGCTGCACGGAGCAAGCACTGAGAGAGTTCAGGGGAGCTCCTTTATAATAATTGCTCTTCCTTACAACAGATGCCCAAAAGTTGTGTTTATGCGGCATTGACTGGTTTTCCTGATTCCAATCTACCATGAGTCTGCTTACAAAATTTGAGCAAATGCCTCCTAGAGAACAGAAGAGAGTCATAGGTATGACAGATTGATGGTGCACATTGGTTACAAGGTTTTAACAGCAATGCTGAGCCTAGTTTAAAAAAAAATGACCACCAGTAGGCCGTAGGGTGGGCCATAGGGTAGGCCATGGCTTACACCATGGCCTACCCCACATTTTGTCCACACCCAATCAAATCTTCAGTTGATCAGATTGTCTTCAAATTTTGTTTTCGATTTTTTTCAATTTTGTTTCCCCTTTTCCACCATGTCTTGCGTGGAATTGATTTGGTGCTCCGCCATGTTGCCAGTCAAAAGTTTTGCATGAAGGTAAGACTGATGACATCACAGCCTGAAAAGTTGCCAATGAATACTATGTTTGTTCCCCTTGACAACAACATGGTTTCAACAGCAAAACTTAGGTGCCAAACTTCTCTTGGTCCAAACTCAACTGATAACCATAGCATTCAAACAGATTTGTTTTTCAAATTTTCTCTGTAGAAGAGTGGAACAGACTACCTGATTGCAATGATTGATCCCGATGCTCCCTATGCAGACAAACCATCCTGTCAGAGTTGGCTTCATTGGATTCGTGGCAACATCAATGTAAGAGAAATTGAAGGTCCTACTGGTACTGTCTGTAAAAGGATGCAAGTGGGGATTTGGCCTTGGAATTGCAATATACTGTAGGCCTGTTTGGCGTGATCAGATTGTGGCTTGATAAGATTGTCAAATTGATGCACAACTTTTGCCAAAACTTGAGAAACAGAAACAAAACAGTAATGTTCTGGTGTGTGGTTGATTCCTTTAATTTGTTCAGTTCAGTTCAGTTCAATTTTTTGCCATTTTTCTTTCACATTGATATGCAAAGGAAAGAAAAATCATTCATCACTTCAGCTGGTTCAGTTTTTGGTTTTAAGTTAATCCTCTGGGCCTTTTAAATGTAAAATAAAATAATGTGGAAACTTGTTTCTGACACAATAACCTATCTGTGTGCCAAAATGATCAAATTGAATTCTAAAGTGGAATAACCTCACATGCTCTCTTCTTTCAGTAAGCCCTTTTATATCACTACTTTTGTAAACACTTTCACTGAGGTTGATCTCAACCCACCCAAAATCACATCTCTGAAGTTCATCCCTTTTAACAGTACTCAACAGACTCCACTGAAGTAAAAACAAAATAAAACAACATTTCCTTCTGATCAACATTTTATCTCCAGTTTGCATGAATTAATACATTATACTACTTAATCCATTTTGACTTCCAATGTGTTGTGTGTGTGATTTGTCAATCCAAATTTCATCTTTTCAGTGATAGCTGAGTTAATCTTTTGTCTCACGATTGAGTCACAAAGATGTGGATTGCGACATTTTGGCCGCTATACTGCTGGTCTTTATCAGGCGATGGTGTCGACTGGCTGCGTGTGAGTATAAGAAGCACCGTGGCTGGTGGTGATTGGTGCATTTCGATCCTCACGTAGGCTGTTGTTGATTGGAGGATTTCGATCCTTGTCGTTCAGACTAGAAATTTTTCCCTCAGCGGTCTGCTTTGGTACTGATCAGCTGTTGTGTTGTTTGATTGTGGCATCCACGCTTCAGGAATTTCAATTCCACTGTCCCTGTTGATGTTGTTAGGGTGAAGTCTTATGTGAATAGCCTCTTTAACCCTACGGGTGTACCAATGTGGGTCTCGGTCAATAAATTTAACTTCGTTCCAGAGCGGATTGGATCGGATCGGATCATGGATCGCATCACGGACCGGATCACGGACCGGGTCACAGATCAGATCACGGATCAGATCATGGATCGGATCACAGATGGCAAAAAAAAGTAATAAACAGTCGAAAGTATATTACAATGAACATTGGAGAAATGTTGACATACTGTGACATATTGCGTGACATATTGGAGCTCAGGAACCACTTAAAGTGATTTCCCGCCATGTAGTCACCTTTACGGCTGTCGCCATGGACGAAAGCTAGTGGAAGGTACACATTATTTTATCATTCAGTTATTATTTATTTTTTAATATCGTCTCACGCGTTACTTTTTTTATATTTGATATTATTATAGCAAGGGCAAGAGAAGAGACGAAAAAAGAGGTGGGGAGTAACATTTAGTTTTAGATGTGACAATTAAAGTGTAGTGTATCTGAGCCTTTAATTTAGTTAAATCCACGTTGGCTTCTTCTATAAACTCGCTCAGCTCCTCTTTACCTAAATCGCAGTTATTACACACCAAACGATTTAAATTCCACGAGTATATGAAACTCAGTGATGAACTTAGAGATCACACAAGAATTTTGGCCATCTAGTGTGAAATCATCATGTATCTTTCGTATTGTAATATTATAATAATCTTTACAAACCCCTTGGCTCTTTTAATAATTATATACTATAACCACTATGACCAAAACTATAATGCTCGTTGATAAATTATTTTATATGGAAAGAGACAAGTATATTTTTCAGCTGCACGAACGACCAGAACGGCATCAGAGGTCGAGGGTGTGCATTGCCCTTACAGTCTGGGGGGCTTTTGTCTGGGATGTTTAAATGATGGTTGACCAGATTTTAGACTTTAAGAAATTTTTTTGAAAACCTAACACCATAAATCGAATTCTATTCTACACTGAGAAAACTCATACTAGCCCTCCAGGGGGATTCCTTTAACAAAAGCTCTGCTAGCGAATTCATGCTGCTGAAAAAAATACTTGTCACTTTCCATATAAAAAAAAATTTATCAACGAGCAAAGTTTTGGTCACAGTGATTATAGTATATAATTATTAAAAGAGCCAAGGGGTTTGTTTAGATTATTATAATATTACAATATGAAAGATACGTGATGATTTCACACTAGACAGCCAAAATTCTTGTGTGATCTCCAAGTTCATCACTGAGTTCCATATACTCGTGGAATTTAAATCGTTTGGCGTGTAATAACTGCGATTTAATTTACTGTAGGTAAAGAGGAGCTGAGCGAGTTCATAGAAGCCAACATGGATTTAACTAAATAAATCGCTCACGTACACCACACTTTAATGACTTTAATCGTCACATCTAAAACTAAATGTTACTCCCCACCTTGTTTTTCATCTCTTCTCTTGCCCTTGCTAAAATAATATCAAATATAGAAAAAGTAACGAGTGAGATGATATTAAAAAAGAAATAATAACTGAGTGATAAAATAATGCGTACCTTCCGCTAGCTTTCGTCCATGGCGACAGCCTTAAAGGTGACTACATGTCGGGAAATTACTTTCCATGTCGGGAAATCACTTTCCATGGCAGGAAATCACTTTCAGTGGTGCCTGAGCTCCAGTATGTTATGCAATATGCCACCGTATGTCAACATTTCTCCAATGTTCATTGTAATATACTTTTTCTTTGTTACTTTTTTCGCTATCCGTGACCAGGTCCATGATCCGATCCTTGATCCGATCCGTGATCAGATCCGTGATCTGGTCCGTGATCCGATCCATGATCCGATCCAATCCGATCTGGGTTTTGTCAACGCCGCAACCTTTCTGCAAATTAACCATAACATTTTAGTCTCAGTATGTCAATTTAATGCTGTAATTATTCTCCAGGGAGATGACCTGGCCAGTGGAGATACATCATCAGGTGAAACCTTTACTGGTAAGCATAATTATAGTCACTCAGTAACTTGCCTTGAAATCTGCAGTACAGTTGAATCAATAAGAGGACACATAAGCCAAGTTATTCAAGTGTCTACAGAGGAGAGGTGTCCACTTATAAGCAATTTAAGAAATTGTGGTAGTTGTATGAAGCTTGGATCTTGATGTATTTGTAATCCAGGTTCTTGAAAGGGGAAAATTTGTGTTTGTGTATGGCTGTGACTACAACTGAATGTCTGGGGAAAAGAGAAGCTACTGTAGCTCACTTGTGAGAGATTTAAAGGTGACAGAGACCACTTTTGAGTACACGTTTAGGAAGAATGCGATACCAACAATGATACAGAAGTTTTCATGTTTTTTTTCTTTTTTCATTGTTGTTATTTTTAATGTTTATACTTTTGTGCTCTCTCTTTATATAAATATCTTTTATTTATTTTATTATTTCTTTGTATTTATCAATTTAGTAGTACAGTAGGTTCATATTAGCCATTTTGACTAACCTGCTTTAGCAAATATAGTATGTACGTATGTATGTATGTGGCAGGACTAGCTGTCTGCACACAGGTGGCTTTATGGTGCTTGGATGTCCAGGTAATTAACCTTAAGGGACAAGGAGTCTTGACAATTTGGTACCTTGAAAAACTCTTCTTGCTACATGTACTGTAATTCAGTGATGTTTCGTTTAATTAGCACAAGTTACAGTAGCAAAAGAAAATGAACTGCTTTTACATAAAATTCTGATGTTGTTTATCATTTTGCAGACTACAAACCTCCTAGTCCCCCTAAACCCAAGCCTGGAAAGACCAATGATCACAGGTACTTCATTTACGTGTTTGAGCAAGGTGGCAAGTTGGACAGACGTGCTAAGGTTGATGTGCGGTGTAGATTCAACATTGATGACTACAAGGATAAATTTGACTTGAAACCTGTGGCCATGAACATGTTTAAGACTCACAGTTGAATAATTTCACCAGATGGCGATAAGAACACCAAGGAAAAAGAAATATATTTGGTATGGACAGTAGTGCCGCTGAGGAAAAACCACAATGGTGAACTACAGTCTGTATATGAATATTTACAGTAGAGACTGTTCTACTTAGAGTGGAATTTAACAGAGTGTATCTGTATATTTATTTTAAGTAAGTTATGGTGGTCTTGCATTGGTTATACAAATAATTCAGAGCTGTTTGGAAACTTTGGAAGGAAAATAATGTACTTGTTGCATTAATTCTATGTTTAATAAGAACAGTGAAGACACTTTAAAGCACCATAATTATTGCAATGACAGTGAAATTTTATGAAATAATAAAAAATATATTTTTAGTAGAAGTTTGTGTTATTGCTGCTCAAAGATCAGGGCAGACACTTCACCAGAAACAATTAAAAACTGTGTACTAAAGGGAAATGTAAAAGAATTCAAGATGAGATGGACCATTGCAGTTATGAGGAAAATGTTTCCATGGTTTCTCTCATTGTGGTACATTCAACAAAATTACTTAATTCTGATTGGTTGAGAGCAAGCAGTACAGTACCTATTACAGATGCTTCCATGCCAGTGGCATGACTTGTGAGCACAGCCAAACATGGTAAACTTGAGTGTTTTGATGGGTGGTCTAAAAGGAACAAACTGAATTTGTGATTTTGAGTAACTTTGATGAATATGTTGTGGTTCAATAATATTTTATCCTTGGTTTAAAATTTTTCTCCCTTTGTTTTAAAATAATTATCTTACATTGCCTTACATTACCATACCCAAAATTAACAAAGGGAGAAAATATTTAAACTAGGATAAAAATAAATATACTACAAAAAAGCATGACCTCATCAAATTGATTTGTACTTTTAATGTACTTTAAGTAAAACATTGCACAACCTTGGGCAATTCCTAATTAATATGTACCTTATAATTTGAAAGTTCTTGGAATTGATGAGCTTTAGTCACTTGTACTTATTAATCACGAATTGTACTCAAGGCTGTGTGATTGCCTATACTAAACTCGATGGAAAGTTCATTTAATCTTGAGACAAGACTGAATTAACAGCTGTGGAATCACTGATTTTATTGACTGCTTGACAGAAAAGAATTGTTCCCCAAAACCTAGTTCACATGTAGATACTCAAATTCCACTCCCAGTAAAGTAAAGCAAATATTTTAAATCACTCGATAAGACAATAAAATTCTACACTGCAAGAAAAAAGGTTTTCGCTATCCACTACCTCCTCCCCCCTCTCCCCTCTCCAATGTTGATGTGTAGAAACCTGCCATTGCACTGAAAACATTCTAGACACTAACACTACATTGATCGGGGGTAGGGGGGGGGGGGGGGAGGGGTCCCACAAAGTTGATTACTGTTTAGTTTCCGACTTGAAAGTGCCCTAAACATATTTTTCTCAACAGTTTTGTCCAAGATTGTAGTATGGGAACATAGCAGTTCTGTAACTAGATATTTTAAAGTAGCCACAAAGTTGATTACTGTTTAGTTTCCGACTTGAAAGTGCCCTAAACATAGTTTTCTCAACAGTTTTGTCCAAGATTGTAGTACGGGAACATAGCAGCTCTATAACTAGATATTTCAAAGTAGCCACAAAGTTGATTACTGTTTAGTTTCTGACTTGAAAGTGCCCTAAACATATTTTTCTCAACAGTTTTGTCCAAGATTGTAGGACGGGACATAGCTGCTCTGTAACTACATATTTTAAAGTAGCGTCAAAAAATAATGTCCATAATAACTGATGACCAAGCCCCTAAACTATGGTTAACCTTGTGCAGAATTTTCATTTTGTTAGATCTCAAAATTTTATTTACCACTGACAGATACATAAAACCATAGATGTTTTTCATAAATAAAGAGTACAAGAAAACAACATAATTTCAGAACTTTCTGAAAGGTTTTTATAGGAGAATAATCATCATTATTGAATTGATACACTCAGACAATTTGATTTCCAAAAAGAATTCTTAGACATGTTCCACATTCAGTAGGATAATTAAGCATTGATGACGGCAATGGCAATGAAAATGTCATTTCAAAATGTAACTTCTCATTACTGCAACACTTTTGCAATTTTTCCAACTTCTTTAACTTGTAAAACCAGTAACTAAATTACTATGGCTGCATCAAAGTGAAGAAGAAGAAAGAACAAATTACTGTTATGCGCTCGCGTTCTCCACAGAACCTTGAATTTGGTGATTCACATTGTTGTTTTGCAGAGGATGGCAAAGAAATGTACCCAAACATAAAACACACATGCAGTGAGATTGCTTTTGCTAATTAAACCTGTTGTTTTGTTGCATTTCAGTTTCAGTTTATTCACACTTATTCAAATATAATATTAGCATACAAGAATAGAAAAAAGTAAAAGAGAAACAAGGCTAGCTTCCATGTACATTGGGCATTGATAATTGTTGCTGCTGCCGTCGTCATTGCTTAAGCTCCCTTGTGACATTAATCTAAGTTGCTTGAGTTTGACCACTCATGATATTCCGTTCCAAAGCCAATGGCTTTTGCTTGTACGCTGGCCAACGACAAACAGGACAACAATAACGGCCAGTGCTATTCCCCCCACATAGCCATACCTCAATACACTGCTGATGGTAACAATGGCCACATGGCAAACCAAGTAGTAAGCAACCATCCCTGAAATCCTCAAGGCATATAGCACACTCTTGTGCCACCAGCATACCAGCTGGTTTGGAAGATTCTTCACAGCATGCATTGGTCTTTCTGTGTTTTTTAGCACAGTGCACCTGCTTGGGGCTGCAGTATTGGTTTACTTGAGAACAACAAAATTTCCACACAGGCAGCTGGTTGATGTAATCAGTAGGGATTATCGGGCGTAACCAAAGTTCGGGGACAGCAAGGCGTCTGATAAGGAGCTCAAATCCATCCTCCAGACCTGAAGCACTGTAGTCAACTTGTGGCTGTCTAAGGGATGGGAAATTCTGCACAACGTTTGTCAGGTAATGTAGGTCCTGGGAAAACCAATCACTGACCGACAGAACGTTGTTGTTTTCATCCTCGAGACCAAAATGACACTTAAACCTTCTTTGAATCCATTGCACAAGCAGACCATATAAAACAGAACCTCCCAATATGAGTTCTTTCTGTTGCAAACCAATAACTGCATAATGTCTTATCACTGCTGCAGCATTTGATATCATTATGTACCTACAATACTTAAGAATAGAATCAAGGAAAGTACCAAGGAATGGCACCTGAAATATTGCAACAACTGGGAGGAACAAGATTATAAGACCAGTGTTATAGAACGTCAATAACCACATAAAATGAATAATCCTTTTCAGTATGCCTCCGTTCATTATAAACAATTCCATAAAGCAACTCATATTTACTATAAGCAATACTGTCACGAAAACGTCATTGACTTCTGGATGAATCGTTTGTAGAAATAGTTCAAGCGAACCATATTTCAGCCATTCTCCCTGTCTGTGACCGTATGTCCAATTTCCCTCGGGTGTAAATATCATGAGGCTGGGGAAATTATCGACGTTGTAATTTTTCAGGATGTGCCTTTCTGTCTTCCAATCGGATATTCGAACGTGCCCAAATCGGGCCCTTCCAGTGAAATGAACAGACAATGAACCAAGGTACATCGGAGGTTCGGCTAACTTTGAAAATAACACAACATAAACGGGATTTTCTCTCATATTGGCATCAAATGTGTCCACGAATTTCTCCACAGTATTAAACTTAACTAGCTTGGACGATAGTTCTCTGTTCATCCACTGAAAAACAAGTTCCACCGAACGTTTAGAATCGTACGTTTTCATGATGATGTTACCTTTGGGTTGATTTCCCTGAGGCATAGAGATGACCAATGATGGCTTATGCCAGCCGTATTTTATGCACAGTCTAGGGTCATTCTCACAACAGAACGTTCCTATTCGAATACCAAATCGAGAAATCTTTCTTTTAAGCGATGCCCATTGCTTGCTACGGAGTAAAGAAGAGTGACCCTCGGGAATGACATCAACAAGCCAAGTCCCTGCCTTCGTGTCTTCGACTTCTTCGAAGAAGTGAGATGCCCCAGTAAATTTGAGGTTCTCACCCTCTTCGTTACTGTCAGAGGAAGTCTCTGTGCCAGTGGAGCAGTTTTCAGCTTCGGTTACCGCTCCACAAGCTTCTACCAGCTCGACAAGTTCTTTCTTTTCAACCAACCCGGAATAACTCACGCCCCGTTGCTCCAAAATCGACTTGAGCTTTCTGACGCTCAAGGCGAACGGATTTAAAAGCTGACTTGCCAGGCATCCTGCTCTTAGCCATGTCGATGAAATTTCAAAGACTCGTGCAACTAGAAAGATTAGCAAAAAGTAGCTTACCAGCAGGACAAAAAGCCTTGCCAACATGGCGATCCTTGCTACTTGTACACAATAACAAACATGCATCTGATCAGGTGCTCGCGCGCCAATTTGGCGGCAAATTTTCTTTGAATTCTCGATTTTAATTGGCTCGTTCGAAAACGAGTCGAAACTGCAAACTGGCGGAGAAGTGCGAGACGTTGTTCCCGAAAAAGTTTGTATTTTTCGTCGGTAAAGTCGACGGCATTTAGTTAACTAGAAAATAAGCAGCTAAGGATAAGGGAAAGGAATGGAGCTGAGTATCTCTCAGGTAAGGTTTATCTTAATTTGATGGCTTATTTGTTGGTGAACTTAGGAAGAATATTATTTTATAGGACGAATTAGCATGGCCGACAGGGACTGTTTTTCTGTGAATCAAACTTTCAAATAAAAGTCCTTGAATGGTACTTCCCTGTAGTGTCTTTCAATATTCTATACAAGGTGGTCCTAACTTTGAAAATCCTGTGAACGATGTAAATGTTTCCTTTTGAGGAAAAGCTCTTGACCATTGATCAGCTTGACCTAGTGTAATTGTGTAATTTAATTGTACCATTTATCACTGAGGAAGTCTTATACGATGCGATATGATGCTGATTTGTTGTAAAAATATACGGAAAGATCCGCCCAGGCCCATACATTAATTATACATGCATCGCTGTCATACTAACCCTGCCGTCCAAAAATGGCGAGAAGGAATAGAGTTACAGCCACCAAATGTATACATAATGTGCGGAAATCTTGCCAAACGTACGTAGCTATACTAGTAATAATCAAAGCTCAGAAAGTGCGTTCGAAGTGGTGCAAGTAAAATTAATTTACAAGCTGTGGTTGCCTATCAAGTGACCTTCGATTACAACTTCATATACAACTTCATATGTTCATGTCAACACAACACATCTTCGCTTCCGGCTTACCGATCACAGCTAACAAAGAAGTTCTTCCAACCAAGAGTGTATTCAAATCAACATTAAATTTTGCTTGTAGGGGCAAAAATGCTTTCGGTTTCTTGCGTACATGCAAACATGTCTGTGCACATGTACATGCTTTGCCTCCCTGCAAACGATCACTCGGATGGCAAATACTCGGGCAAATAGTGCCGTTTTGCAAACATTTGCAAGCTGGCCAAAGTACAGGACCCAGGGGTTTCATTAGAAGCCGGCAACCGGTGAAAATCGCTGCCTACTTTGTCAGAATTTACACTTTACCACCGCCTAATTGGTCTGTACTTTCACTCAAATTATTAAAAAAAATTATCAGGTCCCCGCCTACTTTAGTTCACTCAGACGGTTATTTCAAAACTTATTGAAACCCCTGAGGACCATACAGATATCATACTATTTCAGCTCAAATCATCACTCAAACAATTCATGAAAAGCAAATTGAAATTTTACTGTCCCATAGCATCCCTTAAGTCCACAGTTAGGAATTTTGTAGGTTGTGTTTTGGAAATCAAGGGAATCTAAACGCGAAACGGCCTTTCGCCGCTTTTAAGACCTCCATGTCCTCTTTTCTGACCGCTGATTAGTCTCTAGCATTCCATGTTTAAACAGCAAAGATCCCTTTTTGTATACAAGAAACCCAAGAAACCACAGGACAACCAAGAGATTAGAAAGCATTTTCCTTCGTCGAATGCAATAATGGTGTGCTATCACAGATGTAGCTGGAGATGTAGTCTGTATGTATGTAGGAGGACAGGTTCTTTATTTTGCTGGTGTGGATAAAATTAATTATAAAGTGTTGCAGTTGAAATGAAAGGTAGCTGATGCCGACATGTGCCTCCTTTCTCAAATTCTAGCCTCACCTTTGTAGCCTGTCTACATCCGCCTCCTCCCCTGAAACAAAGGAAATAGGAGACGTCTGCATACAGGCTACTGCTATGCCAAGACATTTTTATTTGTTGGTTGTAGTTAAGTGATCAACACAAACAACACTAAATGTATTTGAAATTTTTTCAACTTTATTTTTATCATTTAGTGACCAGCACTGAGATTATACAGTCAATAACCAGCTTGACTTTTACTTCGTTTTTAATATTCTTTAAAATTTGAAAAAAATTATTCTCCTTGATAAATAGGCGTAAAATCTATAAATGTTTGTACACTGGGTTTTACCCGTATGCAAGTACATGTAAATATTAAAAAAAGCTATGAATTTGTAATTTGGTCTCTATTAATGAAAAAATTATATTTGATAATAATAATATAATAATAATAATAATTCTCATACCTTCTGTACCAAGGAGAACAATTTGGAAAAACATCATGTCTTTACATAAAATATCTTAACAACTTATTGAATACAGAAACCTGCTGTATCTTTTTTGTTCATATGTTCAATGTATGAAAATAGGTCCCTTTAGACCAGTCGAACTCTTGAGTGCCTAAAATGTCTGCACATCAAAATATGTACATTAGGACCAGCCTAATTCTTTAATATATTTTTAACTTAAATACTAGATTGTACACTAGGCATACCAATGTACACTGCTTTTCAAAACATTGAATGTGGACTCATCATTTTGTTTAGAGACCTGTTTTTACGAAAAAAATTATCGTAAGTTAAACAAATACAGAGACCGGCTGTATTCTATAATTGTTACTTTCAAATATGAAAAATATGTCCATGTCCACCATAATTATGGTACTCATAGTACCTTTAACAAAATCTGGCAATGAAAATATGTACACAGGACCAGCCCACTTCTTAAAATTTCACGTTAAATATACACAAATATTCAACATAAAAGAGTTCATCAAAATTGCAATGTCCAACAGTGCCTGTACTGTTTAAAGCAAACATCTTAGAAAGAGTTCACAGAGGTCACTGGGACCTGAATTGGTGAAGGTGTTGACTGAGGTGACCTACTGTGAATTGGTGAAACAGTTCCATTGGATTGAGAAGCCATGGCCTTTCTGGCTTCTTCCTCTTTCTTAGCTTGTTCTCGCAAGTGAATCTTCATGTGGCGGCGGCGTTCATCAGATCTTGCAAATCGTCGACCACAGGTGTCACAAGCAAATGGCTTCTCTCCAGTATGTGTACGGATGTGAGTTGTCAAATGGTCTGATCGGGAGAAGTTCCTCATGCAGATACGACACTGGAATGGCTTCTGTCCAGTGTGTGTGCGCATGTGGCGTGTCAGTTCATCAGACCTTGAGAACCTCCTTGGACATGTTTCAACTGGGCAAGCATATGGTCGCTCACTTGGTGGTGTTCGCGACCGTCCATCAGTTGGGTTGTTGCGCTTAGCTTTCAGTAAACCAGTACCAGCTTTAGCAGGGCGACCTCTCTGAACAGGCTTACTTGGTGCAGTCAGAAAGTCTGTTGGAGTTGCTGTATGTAGAAGCAATTTGTCCATCATTGCAGTGTGATCAGGAGAGATGGTGCCAGGGAAAGGAGAAGGTGCACCAAGGATTGGCCACTTCATGTTCAGAGTAGCTGTAGCTTGCATGAACATTGGAGCTGAAGAACTCACTTGCTGTTGGATGGGTCGCTGGTATAAGTTTCCCTGTGATGGGATTTTAGCTAGCCCAGAGAGGCTGTTACTTGAAGACACAGGAACCTGCTCTTGCTGGAGGTCGTGTGGAGTGGGTGGTTGTATCTTGTTTGGGCCTGCGCTGGTTTCGTGTGACATCGGAAGTTTTGGTTCCTGGAAGAATGAACTCCAAGGAGTAGTGCCAGTTAAGGGAGTGAGAACTGTGCGGTCAGGAATCCAAAGGTTGTGAGCTGGTGAACTGTAAGGGGAGGCTTGTCCGCTTGGTGGTGGAGTTGATCCAGTGGGTCCCGAAATCACATCATGCAGACTTGGAATTTTGAAATGGGCCAAGCGTTGGCAGGCTTTGGTAGACTGGCTAACTCCTTCCTGCTTAACGTCTGGTACAGTGTACTCCAAATCAAGATCTCCTAATGAAGCGAAAAAGACGAAATCAGCGTTAGCGAACAATGTAAATAAAGGTAGTGAAATTACATCCAACAGCATTAATTAATGATCGTGGGTAGGAGAAAAGCGCAATTACGAAAAAAAAATCGCGAAAACTACATTTGGAGAGAATTCCAGAAGGAATAGCAAACTTTTAGTTAAAAATAACAGTCGGAGTCTAATGCTTGAAGGATTAAATAACACGAAATTGATGAAATCAATGATGTTCGAACGTAGTTGTGTAAACTGATTCGAAAAAATTAACCGCAATCGAATGGTTTTGGTATTTCACACAAATGCCTACGACCTTACACAGTTTGTTTATAGGAAACCCAGCGACAGCGGAGGTGGGTTCGTTTCCGACGATAACAAACTGCATCGACCGATTGATGTATTAGGAAATTTTAACATTTGTTAGTATCTAAGTACCTGAAGGGTCGTGGAAATCAACCGGCTCACCAAAAATATTAGTGGGTTCATCCATGCCGGCGTGAACGAAAGAAAACTCTTCGGCGTTCAGTTGAGGGACTTGGCGAGCTAACTGTGGTGTCAAAAGACTAGCAGTGTCGAAACCAAAAAGCTGGTCCGTAGCAACTTGAGCAAGGCTGTCCAATGCTTCTGTCATTGTAATCATCATGTTAGAAATATAAACTTAAGGTTCTCCAAACGGTTGAAATGTTCCTCTCGGTGTGGTTTTTGCGTTGTTAAACTGATCAACAGTATAGGTATAGGTCGAGTTATTGGCCAGCAATAACTACGACTCGGCTTAGACTTCGGTGGTCGTTGCTTTCCGTCGGGATTTACTCCTTCGCTTCGTAGAGCTTTGACGATTCTGGGTACGAACCGAGTGGGCGACTCCTTAAATCTAAAATTCATTGTTTCTTGGAGCATTCGTACGTCACCAGAAGGTTCGAACAATCTACAGGAGCCAATCAACTTGTTGCTAATTTTAGCCCACTTGCGTCAACGTCTTGACGCAGATAGCTATTGCGTAAATGCGTATTATTTATCAATAACCGGTATCGTCAGAGCGGTTTTGATCGAAAAATGAAGCTTGAGACGAATTATTTCGCTAGTCAGTAACAAAGAATGACTTCTTTATCCAGTATAGAATTTAAGCGAAGCAAAATAAGTGGAATTCTCGGCTAAAAGGAAAATTTGAGCGAGTGTTTTGTTTTTGTGGCGTTACGGAAACCGAATCTATAATTTACATACGCGTCATCGCCTGTCACTGTGGTTTATATTGTTCAATTGTTCAATTATTGTTTATTTTATGACGTTCGTTCGCTGTTGGGTTCACAGTCAGTCGGCCGTGACAAAATGGGAATTATCTAGACATATTCATGCAAATTCGTTGAGATCAAGTGCTATGCTTTCTAAATATTGCACAATTCGTACACGGAGCGTCCTGCCTAAGAAACAGATATTCCTTAAACGTGACTTATTAATTATCCCCCAATAGTATATCGTTAAAAATTTATAACGTAAAATTCAAAGCAAAAAGTAAAGAAAACCGCTTAAGATTGGGAAGATTTTTTGTTTTTAATAAAACATCAAACTACCTGCTATCCAAAAATATACAGAACAGATTATAAATGTACGAAACAGTTTTATTTTGGGACGCGGTAGTCCATGCTTATCATAGCACAACTTACAAACAAAAAAATCCATAAAATATATTGAAACGTTACTTAAATTTCGAACTGCCTCTGTTACTCCAATCCCGCATTTCAAAAAGAAATAAACTTTTTTCCATGTCTAATTTGGGAATTCTCAAAAATATTTCGTGTTAAAAATAAACCAAGAACTAAAAAAGGACACCAATTAACGAGCTCGTGGGTGTCCGTGACAAAAAGAGAGGATTTGCCGAAGGCTGAATAAGAGCGGCAGGTGCTGTGGTTTTTCTTAGCCTGCCGTGATAAAAATAGACCTGGTCTGACGTCAAATACTTGCTGAGGATCGCTGTCTCGGGGAAACAGGTGAAAAACACGGATATCATTAACCTTATACTCATTGCTTATTCATAGGATCTGCAAGGGAGAAAGCAAACTGATGAAAGAGCCGACGTTATCGAATCGTGAGAATCGTGAGATTTTTAGTGAACAAAGGGGTCGTTAAGGATTGGATTTTTTCAAAAGCTCGGGGAGGTTGCCTTGATGCAGTTAGAAATATCTCCCTTTTGCTTTGTATGCGATAGCAAAGAGTGTATTTGCATTGCAAATAGAAAAGCAGTGCGAATTTGACGATGTTTTTTAATCAAGCGATATCAGTGTTTGGCGGATCTGCCCCTGTTAAACGAAGGCTTATCAGAGAAAGAATAATCAAACCGATCGAACGCGAAGACCGAAGTGAAAAGATCGTTTTTGTAGATTGATTTGCAAAGAGTACGAAATAGCGTCGAAATTGCTTTGATGCATTAAAGACTCAGTAGTTGCCGCAGTCTTTTTTTTTTGTTTTTTTTTTCGTTTCTGAATATTTCTCAAAACGCGGTTCTTTTATAGGTGTATCTTTTTTGTCCCTTCTGTTTTGTTTTCTGAAAACACCGGCACTGTTCCCGCGACCCTGATAACGCAAAAACGCTAAAATATACAAACTCTCAAGAATAACTGTATTCGGTGTACCCGATGGAAACACTGTGTATAAATAAATATTTCCTTGCTATCCACACACCCAAATAAACCGTTTCAAACGTTTCCAACTTAATAACGTCAGAATGTACACCAGCCTTCAGTTGGTGATTACCCACATCTCCAGTTTAAAGAAACAGCGGAAAATATAATCCCCGAACGAAGGTTTGTGTAAGCGATTTCATACGACAGAAATGAAAAATTTTCTTTATCGTCTTGGCCTTTGAGAATGAGTTACTAACGCGTTTTTGTCATTTTGTCAACTGGGATCTCGTGGTCTCCCACAAAAACAAGAGTCTAAGCGAGCTATTCTAACGCTTCAGCATTCTTGCTGCGCCATATTCAATTTTGTAGAATTTTTCGCCATTTAATTGACGCCTTTGACTTAATGTGGCTCGCTTTAAAAGAAGCTTATGAATATTTAACATGCAGAAAACTCCCAGGATTCATTCCCGGCAGGAAAGCGACCGGCTTTGAAAGTCAAACATGGAGTTATTCCCGTTTTTGCTAGTTTTGGGCGGTTTCATAGCTTTGTTTTGCACCAGATGAAGCGATATGAACGGTAAAG
Source organism: Pachyseris speciosa (assembly GCA_016490735.1). Lineage (NCBI taxonomy): Eukaryota > Metazoa > Cnidaria > Anthozoa > Scleractinia > Pachyseridae > Pachyseris > Pachyseris speciosa. Next base: position 37,139 of record JAEMWC010000346.1, read on the forward strand.
AAACGGAACAAAAAAGACAGCGGGAAAGAAAAATATTCGTATGAAACCTTGTAATAACATCAGGTGGGGCCTTGAAAAAATTACAAGCTTTTCGTCTGTATAACATTTTTCTGTTGTTCTTAAGTTGTCTAAAAAAAACTTCCTTTAGAAATTTATCAATGTGTGGTTTATTATTATAGGTATTTTTGACCGTATTTAAGTGGTACGGTAGTTGCAAGTCGATGGTATTCGTCTGCTGTAAAAAGACAAACTTACGTCTTCCTCAAAATGGGGATAAAAGGAGGTATAACGCACAGATCATTGCCTAAAAAACAGCGAAGTACTGGAAAAATTTGGGAAAGCAGCCTTCTTTTGAACCTTAGAAAAACGGAAACGAAAAAACAAAGGTACAAAACTGTTTTGAATTAAAAAAAACTAATCAATGTAAAAATAGTGACGAAATCCATTCCAGTTCTTGCTTGCGCTTACTCGCGCGTGATGGAAGAACAATTCATGCGTGTCCAGAATTTTCCCGAAACATCTAGCCATGCGCCAGTACATAGCTACGTGACATGCATGGCAACAGGCCAAACGTGACTTCATGATGGCGCACCAGACACTTCAAACTCACACGATTGAGTGCACATAACCTTTGTCCCGACACGTTTGGAGTGGGCACACCCTGATTTGATTTCATCGATTACGAAAGTCACGCACTTGGTGGCTGAGTGTTCTGTTTATGTCGCGCTGACAACACGAACAGTCTCTGTGTACCGGAATGATATATTAAGCTGGTCACGCATCAGTTGAGTCTCCTCTGGAAAGATCTCATTCTTCTGTTCCACGAACAACCACTTTCATAGGACAACTAGATTTCCCATTGGGCGCATCACTTTTGAAACCCTTGTTTTGTTTTATTTCATCGCTTCGCTACTGCAAACTTTACATAGTGACGAAATCACAGGTTAACCACGTAAACTTTGTTGACTTGGTGTGAGTGCCTGTTTGCAATGTCGCGGTTTTGTTAGCTTGCACAATATTTATTTGGTTAATTGCAAATACCGAATTCCTTATGTGCAAAGACTTTTTGCATAGGTTTGGCTAAATAAATCAACTAGAAGTTCTGTACTGGTATCCTCGCAATATACAGCTGGTTTCCGTCCCTCACGTAATTTGCAGGCAAGTTATTACAATTTGATGACTGCTGAGTTGATCTTCTTCCCGTGTTTCCCTGAGAAACGCTGTGGTTTCCAAAAACAAGATATCTACGCTATTCTTTCATACAAGCGCCACTACCATGCATGTTTTTCTGCGGTCAGCCCCAAATCGCTCACATACCGATCATTGTTAAAATTATTCAACGACTTGTGAAATATCTGCACCAAGGATGACTCGGAGGACAACTAATCGTCCAATTGTCTAATCATTTAGATTCAAATCTGTCTTTGCTGTTCGGAAATCGTAACGAAGAGGAGAAACACAAAAGAAAGGACAGGGTTGTTATAGTTCAGATCATTCAGTTAAAGAGATGACGCACTCATAAACAATCATACAACATTGCACATTAGCATTAACCAAGCTTAACGTCGTACAGAATGCTCAGGACGCAGACGTTTGCAGCTCAGTGAGAACAGGACTATGACGGTTATTCACTAGTTTTCGCAAATTGGTTCATCCTATTCCGGCATTAGTATAACAAGACAATTTCGGGTATTTGCTCCAATAAAAAGAGAACGAAAATCGATACAGAAGGTATTCAAATAAGATTAGGCAACGTAAACGTCGATAGAGTTGAATCGTTTAGATGTTTTATGGATTGCTATTGAAATTTTAGCCAGTATCTGCCCAAAATATCCAACTATAGGGGCCAACTTTAAATTAGTTCATTTTAGTACCATCTTTTGTTTACGTGTATGATACGTATTTGTTTTCTTTGTTGCTAACTGGTTAGAATAACATTGATGATGATTGTTTCTTTTACTGCTAGAGTTTGTTATCTTTTATGGGTTAAAGCAAACCTTTGAACTCAGGACAGTCGATTTTCACCTCAAACGATTCTATTTATTGTCACTTACGGTAGAAGAATAGAGGTAATGATATATTGATCGGTGTTATTAATCCTTCACAGGTGTGGACGCACTGGCTCAGAAAAATTGTAATCACAACTCGTCAAGACTTCAATGACGCAGAGTTAGCACGATTAGTGTGGCGGAGGTAGAGCGCAATTTTGGGGACCTCGCCGCAAAACCTCGTGTCTGCAACAAACGTGCATTTTAGGCCTAGTGTTTATAAATAATCTGCAGCTATTGATAGTTTCCTTTCTTTCTTTTTACGTCACTGATCATGAAAAAACGTGGTCAAAGGGTCAGAGCCTGGTTTTTGTATCATTCGGTTAACACACGCATGTTTCCATTCTTCGGCGTTCGTCGTGCAGATAATTCTTGCCTCTCTTTATCTCTACGCAAAAATCTATTTCTGTCGGACACATTATCATACAGAATAGCCTTGGGGTGGAGTTATATTTAGCATAGCGTATAACATTTTCCTTTGCCTTTATGTCCTATGTATTCCACCCGCAGACGTCTCTGCTTTTGCCCATGTGAAGTAGCTATTGTTTTGAAAAATACAATAAATCTTTGCTTCCTCACAACGCTGCAGAATAATGTTCCTAAACACGGGCCCACATATTGTTTTCTTCTTGTACCAGTAATGCGAACTTCAGCTTTTAGCATTTTGTCCCGGCCGGCTTATTAAGGGGTACGATGAGAGGCAGATGTATCCACAGGCTGATATCACGATACGTATTTAATCGTAATGCTACATGAAAACACAGTCGTCTGTCCCCTGTGTTCATCTTATTAGTAACCATGTGCAATAAGTAGATAACAACAGACCCTTTACCACAAAGTACTACGGTTACTGAAGTACAGTTTACCAGCTGTGAAATTTTTCCCGCAAAGTGTACTGCCCAGTTGGTCACCAAAAGTTGAATCGTTTTTTTCAAAATTACTAATTGGTGATTTCTTGAATGTCATGCATGCATGTACACACTATTCATACTTCACGCCATGTTACAGACGAGCAAAAAAAGGTTCTCAGGGAAAATGAAACGGTATATCGATGTACTGTGGTCGCGTTAATAGCTACATAAATAATTTGTGTTATCCAAATCTTCTTATCCCACTCGTACCCACTAAGAGAAGCCTGTCACACATTTTTAATTTGTGTGGGGGAAATATAATAAACTTACGACATAAAATGCAGATGTAGTGGGAGGTCGAGGGAGGAGGGGTGGGGGGTGGGGGTGGGGGTTGTAAATGACAAACACGGGTAAGGGGATGGTCCGAGGAGGGAAGATATACGAATGTGTAAAACAAAGGTGTGTAGTTTAATGTTTTACTTTTTTCCCCTTATATTATGTTATATCAGGGCTCCATTTAAACCATGTTAAATTAGACTGATGTCCCTGAACAACTATTGACTTACTGAATAAAAAATATTTTAAAAAATATAAAGGAAAGCATTTTTATCGTCACAATAAAGACTTAAATCAGTTAAGAGTTTCCTTGTAACCGCTAACCTTCTTTTTGATTTTGAGAAGGAGGGGCTAATAAAGTATTCCAAAACCCTTCTGTGCCCACATGTATGGCTGTTTTCACACTATCGATCTTAGTTCCATAAATGATTTTTTCCTCTAGTGGATAGAATGTTATTACTACCCTCCGTGCCACTTTTTTTTAAATAAAGAAAGAAAGAAAAAGAAAACGAATGCATATCGTTATTAGTGACTGAAAAGCCGCATGATGCACCTTGTGCCAACGTTTAACAGCTCTTAAGAATTTCTTAGGACATGATGAACTGACGTTTAAATGAAAGTGCTTATAAAAGAGCCCGGTGATGCTGGTACGGCGGCCGCTGAGTATAAGTATTTAAAAACAATGCATGATAAGGCAAAAGACTCAAGAATGCTCACTTTGCTCAACTTTGCTGACTCTGTCAGTGATAGCTGGACTTCCATCGCACCGGGTTCTCTCCCTTTGTTCATACTACGCCGTCAACCGTGTCCTTTTGTTTGACTTGTTTAGACTGATGATGTCAATCATATTTTGCAGAGACTCCAGTTCAACACGTGACTGAGATCTAGTAGTAGTAGCGAACTTCTCTTCGTATTTGCATTTAATGCGCTGAGGTCCTTTGTCAACATGTTGTTGATTGAAATCTATTACTGCTAGTTTTCGTTCTGAATTTCAAGATCCCGTTCTTTGATCCTTACCAAAAGCAAATTTCTCGTCCAAAATACTGAAAGAACTGATGGCATGGAGGAAACTATCGCAGATGTGTTAAAGTATCACTTGGTCATATTAGGGAGCCATTTGCCTGAACTAGCCTGCAAGTCAGCCACTGCGTTTGTTGTGGGAATATGGTCAATTCGGTTATATCCTACAATAACTGTAACAGCACTAAACTTCATGGAAGACAGTGAACGTCGTCGTTGGGATGACAGAAATAGACAACATTCCTTCTCTTGAACGATAAATGAGAAATACACGTTGTGGAATTTTGTCGTAAAAGCCTAGGTTATCAGGTAGGACTTGGATCCTGCTGGCCTCTTTTTAGTCGATGCATGTACGATTCAGAAACATTAAGTTATGTATTGTGAAACAGGTCGGTCTGGTATGTGAGAAAATGTTTCAGTCTCTCGTGCTGCGCGCGGGATGGCAGTATTTTGCTCTATGTTTTTATTGTTATGTATTTAGGTTTTATTAACAACGAATAAACTGTGTAAGAGTAGTTTGAAAACTGAGTGTAAAACAGCTGTTTGTATGTACCTTAAGTAATCAAGGAGACTTAGCTAACTCCCCTGATAACTGATCACTGAGTACAACTAGTGTAAAGATGCTTGATGGAAGGTACTTTTTGTCCAGTTGCGAAACAAAACATGTCGTTTCGTGTTGTACGAGGGGCCTAAAGCTGCAGCTTTTCATTCTTCTTTTCTTCACTTCTAATAAGCTAGAATAGTGTCGAAGCTATTATCTGAGAAGGTCTAAGAAGTCATAAGTTTTCAGCCGGCATGGTGGCTTAGATACATAACTTGCGTTGTGTTAGCTGCAGCTTATCGAAAAATTGTTGACTGAACGCGAAGGTGTTTATTGTCTCATGGGACACCTTTGGACATCCCGAATACTCTGAATAGTCACGGTGATCAAAACGAGATTATTCGTCAGCAAGTTGTGGCCTAACTTTGGTATAGACATTCTCTTTCGAGTGTATCGGTAAAGATACTGTTTCCACTTCATAAATTGAAGACAACTGCAAAGGCAAACTTCACTTGGGTCTGCTTTAAAGGTACGGTTACTCGTCTCTATGTCGGCTTTCTCAGGGTTAACATTGCCAACGAAAGCCACGTAATTATTATTGCCTTATGTTTACCTTGACTTAGCGTTAATACGGTGAGCAAGTTGTATTCCTTTATGATCGAGATTCGTGCAACCCAAATGCCATTACGGGATGAGTGGAGTCCCTGTTTGATGCAAGGTTTGCTTTTATGCATGCCATCTGCAATTTTGTATTTAGTTTTTTCCACCTTTTAGAAGCTTTGAATCACTGATGTGTTTAATTCCAGTTGATGATAAGGTTTGCCAAATTCCTGGCTATAACAATGAAATTTGGAGCTTCAGTTTACGGTCGACTCGAGGGTTAAGAGTGTCCGTGTTTCTGTTATGATCAAATCAAAGCGTTGCTCTATTGACTTGTTAAGTCTTGAGTGAACTATTGTTTTTCACGAAGCTAACATTCCCAGAGATTGACTAATATGCTGTAAGTTACTTCTGAGAGAATTGCTGATTTTTCTTCAAAGTAGTAGAATGCACAATCGCCCTGCATCATGGATACAACCAACTTGAATATGAATAATATCACTGTACCCAGATCATTGATATCGTTTCATGCATGCATAATAGCTGCTTCAGAAAAATAAATACAATAACAACCGTTCTTAAGAACGCTAGAATTTCCTATTGTGACATCCTTGAACTGAGGTTTATTATCTCAGTCTTTCATGCAAACAGCAATTGTTCCTCACAAGAAATACTGGTGCGGTGTTTGGCCGAATCAAGACCTGTCTATGTAAACGCCACGTTGATGTTCTACAGGGGGGTCGAAGGAAAAGACAGCTAAAAGAAGTTTCTCTTCTATATACACCCACGTATTTAGCATAAAAGTGAAATAGACTCTACATTGACATTTTCAGTCCTCACAGAAGTGAAACTCAAGCGACTATGATTTCACCGCTCTGGGTCTCAAGGAAAACTCAAGGCATTATACGCTTACTAATTATATCTCGACCACAAACAGTGATCAAGACCGAGGCAAAAATGTGGAGTAAAATCAGCAGCGATGGTTTAAAGCTATGAAGCCTCGAAGAATATGTTTTAGAGACACATAACTGGAGTGCGAAGGACAAGAAGAGCGAATCTGTTCGCTGTTTTGTGCTGTCGTGGCAGTCGAGAATTGAGGGTTAAGAACAAGTATAACAATGTGGAGCTTGCTATGTTATATCCGGCTGGGCCAGTTTAGTAATAAATTGCTGTTTCCAAATGACCAGACTGTATTTTCTCTACTTATAAAACGGAAGCATTGTTCGTGTGTTCTAGTTGTGGTATAAAGTGTACAAAGACTGAAGTGACGTGCAAAGATGACCAAGAAATTCAAACGTGGCTTGAGGGTTTTGTAAATCCGTCAAGTTGCCAACGTGGACGTAAATGCATTTGTTCAGTGGGTATCAGTGATCATGCACGTCTTCTCTGTAAATTTAGCCATGGTACATTTGTGTACATTTTTGTAATCAGTCAGATCACATGATATGCTTGTAAGCAACGTTCTTTCAGTTTTAATGGCTTTTATTTTGAAAAAAAAAAAAGGAAAAAATTAAACCGGACTAGGTTATTTGTTTGGGGCCAGTGGGGGAACTAGTGCCGGCAGTGGACTGTAATTTCATTTTGAGTTTGCGGACGATTAAAACAACCTCAGTTTTCAGTGCGCTTTCATCCTCTAACAGGACAGAACTATATTCTGACTTAGCATAACGGTTATTTACAGAGAAGGTAAATTAGTGATTTGCAAGCAAAAGTGTATTGTATGAAAGTGAGATGTCATCTCAGGATCCGGTTTAATAGGCGGACAGAGTGATCGAACGGCCCGAAATTTTAGTTTAGGGAATGTAGTTATCGTTTACTGCTGAGCGGTTAAAAAGTCCCTCTTACATGACGTGGAGTTTGTCCTTAAAGATTTGGATAGTTCACGTCAGTTTATGCTTCACCTCGACTAAGAAAAGTCTTGCGAGAAAGAGTAGTTTACATTGGTGAATGTCATTAACACAACACTTTTGATCTGTTGCAGTTAAAGGGAATCAGGCTCAAGTCATTACTTTTCTTCCGGTTTTATCAACGCGGTATTGTAATGGAATTATAAGCCTAGCTCTTTCATTATCTTGAAAACAACATAGCCGGGATATTGATCACTGTGCGAGTATTTTTACGCCCATCTCGTATTGATTTGAAAACCTAATTTTCAGTCAGTATCCAGTCAAGTGGTTACTAAAGATTGACTTGCATTTCACGACCTGTCGACTAAAATTACCTTTATCGATATTATAGAGGTTTTTGCTCTGTTCATTTTGAGGTAACTTAGCCACTCGGAAGCCGTCGCCTAAAAAACCCATATCGTATACTGGTAACACGTTAATACAACCCGCACTCGGTGAGATAACACCTCAACAGCAACTGAGAATCTGCTTTCATATGCAAAAGGAGTGGGAATGCGTCGACTGGTGTTTGACGAGCATTGTGCTAAATTAAACATTGTGAGTTATACAGCTGCTTGACCAAAACAGGTGTCAAAAGACGCACGACTAGTCAATGTGGCAGTAAACTCCCGGAAAGAAACACTTTGAGATCATGACGTTTGCATTTGACCGGTGATTTGAAGTAGTAGAGGAAAGCACTCCTTGCTTAAATTACATGTTCGACACATGTTCGACACATTGTATGCGTGATTCTGTTTGAAACTCTTCTGCTACAGAATAATTTTTTGTTATTCTAACATAGTGAACGAAGTTGAAACAGCAGGTAATTATTGACAAGTATTACCAGCGTCGAGTTCGAATCCACTACTACACCGATTTCAATAGTTTGCGAGCAGAAATTGTTTCGGCGGAAAATTATTTACTAACCTGTTCTTGGTTGTAAGCAGCTTGCGTCAGTATCGTACATGTATTAGGGCGGACTTGGAGTTGTTTAAAAATCTATCAGTCGTGCACTCAGAAGATAAAACCCAATTGAAGGGTGAGAAGCCAAAACTTTAGAAAACAATTCTTCCACAATAAAACCACCGCGTATCTAACTTGTTCCTTATAGGCATATGTCAATCGGACCTCGTGCTTTAGCGAGTCGCGTGACCTGTTGACTGATTACGATTCCGTTTAACGGTCTTTAATTCTACGTGCTAAATTATATGTTGTTTTCTGTCCCTCTGGTTGTCAAAAGTGTTGATCATAGGCAAATCTGGTTTTCACCCGTGCGATTCTCTAGTATGTAAACTTTGTGTCGAATAAAACATGTCCCCGGCCCTGTGATTTCGAATTGTGATGTGGGCCATTAAGCCATTGACACCACGGGAAAAAGCACCTAAATTTGGTTAACTATATCTTTGTCGTTTAAAAAAGCCATGACTGTCGATGGATTTTTCTTTCATGGCCTATTTCTTAATTTAAAATTATGATAAGGTCTCACATCCTCAAAGTGCCACAGAATAGTATCACTGAGGACATCCTCGTTTTTATTTAATTTACTGTTAGTACACCTTAACGATTCAGCTTCAGCGAGCTTCAAATTTGCAGTGTTTTTCAAGCTGTGTCAATATTATTTGCGTGAGTCAGTGCACGAAAGCATGCAGCCATGGCCATTAACATCAGACCTAACTGACAGCGTTCAATATTAAGCTTCATGAAATGATTTCGAGGTAGGTTTGGAAAGCTTTCTGTCTGACGTAGAAGTATCATTTTGGAGCAGAGCCATTCCAGCTAAAATGCTAAGTCATCAAATTTCCCTTTTAAACAATATGTTTCTTTTGTAAGACACGTTGTTGCCTATAAATAGAGCTAATTCTGATAAAGTAAAGGGTTTTAGAAGAGAGCAAAGAAGTACCTTGTTATATCCTACACATCACACCTAGTATCATGGGGTTGCGGTTCACCCGATTTGATTCAACATCAACAATTCAGTGTTTTCGTGTTTACGTTAATCGGGCGGGTGAGAGTGCACGAAGCCAGAGGCATCCGAGCAGCAGGGCAACCCGTTGTTTCTTTTGCTTGAAATTTATGTTTTACGATTTCATGGCTGTATGATGGTTATCTGATTATAAATAGTATATTTTGGAGCAGTGTCACTCTAGCTCACGTGTCAAACGATTTAACTGCCTCGTTGAAACAACTTGTTCCTCTTACAAGTACTAAGCACTTTTTACACATACTATAAATGTCTATAAATGCAGCTAATTAACCAGAGAAAGGTTTTTGGAAATGAGCACAGACGTACCCTATATATCCTGCAGAGTCGGCTTGGAATCAGTAACGCCTTCGGTTTATTTGATTTGTTTTAGTAATGCCGTGATGATTCCATAAAAACTGACCTCACTGTCTCAGCGTTTGCCATTACTTCATCAAAGCCTGAAGCATGGTCAATTACATCAACAGCACAGCCGATCATCAGATATTCACTGTTTCTGTTACGTGAAATGTATATTTCGGGATGGTGTTTTTCAGAATTATTTTGATTATCGCCTGAGCTGTTAACATTTTGGGGCAGTGCCCATCCAGCTAACATCTTAAACAATTGATTTGTTGCTTCGGTCAAACTGCTTGTCTAAAATGTTTCATCCTGCACCGAGAAATGGAACTAATTAAACAGTGAAGGGTTTATGGAAGTCTGACCTTATATCCTATAAATTTCACCGAGGATCAATAGCGCTGCGGTTTTGATTTATTTTTCAACCATATTGGTTGGCAAACATCAGTATTAAGCTATATTAAGAGATTCTGGTCTCCAGTAAAATTGAGTGCGTGAGTTTGTCCGAAGCCACACATTGCTGGGCAGCTAAAACTAATTGCAAAGAGAATTCATTGTTTCCTTTAACACAAGGCCTAAACCCCTGGTAGTTTTATTTGGGTTAACTGGCGCGTTTGTTGATGTAGACCACCTATGCCACAACGTTCCACGAGTGACGCCGTTTGCTTCTATAGTATAAATAGGGCTAATCAGTAAAGAAAACAAAAGGCGGAAAGAAATGAGCGAAAGAAAAGCCCAGTTATATGTTCTGAGGGCCATTTAGAGAAACGGTCGTTTGCCTTTATTTCTCATACTCTGTAGCGTCACTGATTAAACATAAGCTCGGTAAAATGAAGCTATACCTGGTAGAACTGGAAATATACACGGCTATATACTTGCACGGAGCCACACATGAACTGCACCGCTAACACAAGCCATTGTCAATCCCTTTTGCCGCCTCCAGCTATGATTAACAAGCGTGGCAGGTTATAACATGTGGACTTGCACAATTATTTTGGAACTCTTACACTCTTTACGTCAGAGATAGCTCAAAAAGCCTCCTGAAACATGGCAACGAAATATTCTTGTAGCCATATATCACTGAAAACCAGGGAGCCAAGCGATACCCGTGAGATCTACCTAAAGCGCCTACTGGGCGGGTTGCCTGACATTAGGATAGAAAAAATCCCCTGACTTTTCGCTGACCACAAACCAATTTTCACTGACCATTCAAAACAATTCCTCAGGCAAAAAAGCCGCGGCAATGAGCCACAGAAATCAACTCCTTTGTAGAACATTTTTGAAACCACATGACCTTTACCTACGACGAAGCTTTTCCACAAACCTGGTGGGTAAACAACAAAAATTCTCTAACTTTTAATTTCACCGACTTTCAGATAGAATTTAGAATTTCCTTGACTTGATGCACCGGCAATTCCCTGACCGTTGACCTGACTGTGGCAAGCCTGTGAAACGGTTGATGTCGGTCGTTACAAGTTTTTGTTCAGTAACATTTCCCTCCCATGTAATGATTCAGGGGCACCCAACAACAAGTTTCGGTAGATATCTGTTCGGTGGAGGGTAATGCGCCTCAGGTTTTCGGCTTCGACGAAAGAGTGCACTCGGATTTTCGTAACTAAAACGTGGCCTAAGAGATTCGCAATTAGGAAATCATAGCCCCTGAGGTTTTCGGAAAGGTCGTAATTGCTGTTTTTGGCAGTCAAAAACGTCGGCTAGCATTTTCGGAAAGAAAATGGTTTCTTAGAAAGTTCCTGAAAAGTTCATGTCAGCTTGCATTTTCTCAAAGGAATATCTTGTTCCCTAACATTTTCGGGCAATTAAAATTTCAGCTAGGGAATCCGAACAGATGAACTTCTTCTAGCTTATGAAAACATCACTTTAAACTGGCTTCAAACACGATAAGGCACTTAAAGATGCCTTTCTACAGCTTTTGGCTGATTTGGCTCGTTGGGTGCCCCTGATGATTGAACTAAGACTACTATAGCGTTTTGTTAGATGTTTTGTTTTAAGTCGAGAGGTTTTGCTATTTTTTCTGCTTACTCTTAGGTTCACAACTGAAAGAGCTTGCAAGCAAAGTGAAACCTTGTGAAGCGTTATTAAGGTCTAGCTTCTTTCGCATTAATTTTCAATTGCGAAATTTCTCCAGTTGCGTGTTCGTCAGTTCCCACGAATCTATATTGCAACGTAGTGTGACTATTGCTTTGGTTACCTGTGGTTTGTAACAAAGACCTGAATACAGTCCTTGGTGATAAAGCTTTCAGCAATTTGCGTCAAAGGTAAAAGGTCCTGGCGGATAGTCACTCCTACACGAATTTCTTCTGTAAAACTCCTTGGAATTCCGTTTTGTTTAACTTCTTTAACAATGTATTGTTATACACTTTTTTCTCCTTATTCTATGGCACTGTTAGCGATGAGATACACTCAAGAAGATGAAGGCGAAGGCAGGCGAAAGTTGTCCAAATTCAAAAACGCTTTCTGTTTTCTTCCTCCCCGGTAGCAATTTAACTGTGGCCATTCTTTGTTCCCGCCGCCAGTTAACGGTTGCGTCCTCAGTCGCTTTTTGATGCAAAGATGAGTTTTCTAATGATTATTTGAGTCAAATTCACTCCTTCAGTCGTCATCAACAACAAAGAAAGTTGTGTTATGTTATGATCTTATTAAGCCTACGTTCTTGGTGTCTGAGTCAAAAGCCCTTGAACAGCTGTGTGGTAAATGTAACTCGTGGGCGCAAACCAAGTCAACTTGAATTTATTATAAATTTATCATTGCAGTGCTGTGAACTGGATAAAGGATTCGGTTGCCTTTGTTTTAATATCTTATCCCTTCACAAAAACTGCAATCGAAGTCCACTGTGTTAAAATAACACAAAAAAAGAGCAGAAAGAGAAGTCCAAGGAGGTTACCCCTTTAAACCTAATGGGCGGGACAGGTAGGGTTTGTACAATCTTCAGTTTAGATTAGAACGGTCCTCTCCATTTGGTTTTCTAACAACGCTTGTTATAGCACGTTCTCCTCTTGGCCTAAGCCTGTGTTTGGCCGTGGGATTTCAAGGTAAAAAAGGATTATGATAAAAAGTGATGGTTTGAGTCGAAGTCACCAGATCTTCATGACACCCACGCACCTCGGTTGGATGGACTATGACCTAAGCTTCTGGACAAGGAATTCTGTCTTTTGTGAATTCGAAACTTTAATGTTTCCAACTAATACCCGGAAGAAAGAACTTTAAAATAAACTTTAACTGGAGTACGAACATGTGCGTCTTTACCCAGTTGATTAGCGAAGATTGCTGAAAGTGTCAAAAACGTGTGGGCGATTTCTGCATATATTTCTAATTGAACAGAACCTTCAAAACAGACTTCTCTCAAAAAATAGCCTCGCGCTCAAGTATCGGTTCTCACGAATTTCTGGAGGTTTCAGTCCAGAGTGCACAGCCTCGAGTTTTAATGGTCTTAGACGATTGTTGATGAGTTCTCAGCTTGTGTGCAAAGGGAAAAAAGAAGTCAAGCCTCCCAAAAATCAGCACACGTATGAGACGAGCAAAAGTTAAAAATACAGGTGATGTGCGTAGGAAAACGTTTCCGATGTGACACTCCAAGCAGTCCACGGCTTCCAGAAACTGTTGTCATTTACTACATTGGTGCTTGTGGAATGCCCTACTTTATGTTAAGTTTCTGTTTACACAAAGCTCAGTTCATTCTATAGGGGCAAATTATATACGAAGGTGAAGTATGATGCTTACTCATGCGATGAAGGGGCAATTTAAACACCGTGTAAAATGTATCCGAACAGCGACAAATCGCGAGAGAGAGAAAAATTTTTTCGCATGCTCAATGTTTTATGTTTTGTGGTCAGAGGCATGCTTCTTGCTCTGCCGTACCAATGTCGCGCCGTTCGTATGAAATATGTTTAAAAAATAGTTACCTTCATAAGCGGGAAAACGTGGATTTGCCATTGTTAACATGCCCAGTTCGAATTGAGTGGAAAACTCCTTGTAGGTTTTTGGCTTCAGCGCTTGGTAACGGGTTGATAAATTCCAAACTGCTCTGACACCGCAGAGCCGTGAATCTTCGGTCAGCAAACACTGTTCGAAATGAGCTACCGATAGGTGAGCGTACGGTTTTGGTGTTGTGGCCAATTATGCATATAATCGTAGGCGTTACGGCTCGTTAAACATTCGTAATGACAAACGACAGAAACTGCGTGATACGTGCGTGGGAGTGCAACATTATGCCACAACATAACCATGACTACCATTTCCGAACAAATACGAACCAATCCCGAAAATTGTCGACAAGTGTCGATAATCTGCTTGAGTGACTTTATATGGTGGTAATGATGTAAACCTTTTCATCACGGTATTAGATTCCGTCTGGAACAGGTGGTCTTTGGCTCTGTAAGGGAATCGAAGGATAAGTCAACTTCAGTCAAGCGAATCCAGCGTCCCAGATTTCTTTGATTTTCATGGAAGAACGATCAATTTATTTTATGTCTTAATGCAAAAAAATTTTCTTCATCTTAGGCTTGTACGGATGCGTGGGTGGTCACGTGGTTAAACATAACTCGCTATGCTGGGCGTTTTTCATGCAACAGCTGAAACCGGAAGTTAATCCGGATGCTTCCGGAAACAACTGTCTCAGAAACAACGGTTGTTAGAGTTAATTGACCGTTGACAACACAACCGACAAAGATGATTATAGTTTCCGCAATTATTTATTTCGACAACAAAAATGCTCTCTACACTCGGAGAATAAAAGAGCAAAAACCGAATATTTGTCAGTGAAAAGAGAACCAGAACAAAATTGTGCCCTTCGTATAGTAGCCTTTCATCTATGCTATGATCCTGGCTATTCGTATAGTGGTTTTAACGGAAAAAGACGTTTCAATGAGTTCTGTACCAGCGCTATTCGATGGCAATCTTTGTTATTTTTTCGGATTTGGTCAATAAATACTCTTCATTTTATTTTTGTTTTCACATCCAGGACTGAGCCGCTACACAAAGAAACTTCGATTAGTCAGAACTTTGCTTCTGTACATAACTAATAAATCTTCCAGGCTAATAAACAGTTCATAATGTGCACTACTGCATAATCTGACTTATCTTTACGAATCGCCCACATGCACAGGTGAGTTAACAGACCACGCGCCATGCTCTTGTGAGCATCACGTGGTTAGCGAAATGAACTTGTTTTATGTCAACAACTGGCTGGGGAAGGCAGAATGGTAAAGTGGGGTTTCATAAAATTTTTGATGTACGAATAATATCAATGCATAAAGACACATGTAATTTGTTCTGTTAGTTGTTTACTTGCCTGCTACTGGTGGCCAGAGATCTTCGCATGGCCCACGCATGCCATAGTTCAATGCGTTCGACGTGTGTAGTCTCTCAGAACGCGATGTACGTCTAGAATATTAGTGCTATATTTGTTTTGTCTTGTTTTCTTCCCTTCAGTAAAAGATCTGACAGACCCATGCCTACGATCTTGCTTAGTTTCTTTGTTCGACTAGTTTCGTTTATTCCGCCCAACTCTCTCGTAATAGATACATTTCTTGACTTCCTGGCGCATACAAAAGTGAAAGAGAGTACGTGCCTTGTTCATTAAAAATTAAGAGATAACTGTCAAGGTCTTCTCAGATAACCCAAATCCTCTTGCAAAACTAAACAACAAATCAGATCTTCGCACTATGATACTCAAATAGAAACATTTTTATGTCGTAGATACAATTTTTTTCCCTTCTCCCGTTTCCCTTTTTCCTTTCTCCCGTTCTCTCATATTTTTTAAAATTCTTTTTGGCTGTTATTTTGTCGAGTCACTGTCGTTGTTTCGCTTGAATGTTACATTACGTAACGCAAGTTGTTAAAGGTTCATGTTATTTAATCTGCAGCTTCAAAATTGCCTTTTATTATAAACGTACTTGTGAACTCTTGTACAGCAATCATCGCGTGTGCGATCTCCGCCCGTTATGATCGCTGAAATTAAGGTGTCAACGTTCATTTCCGCTTCCGGAATTTTTGATTGTGACTTGAGATAAACAATTATCTGCTGATTGCCGTACGCGTTATTTTAGTTATTTTTAGGTTGGCCAGGTGCCTTTAAAGCATATTGTATTTATTTATTTTTTTAAAAATGGACTACACTTTCGAACAAGTTAAGGGTATATACAAGTTGTGATATTGCCTTTTGAATGTGAACTTACTAGCATATTTAAGAATGAATTGCATATATCAAAAAATTAAAAACAAATACCAATAAAACAGAATGATGTAAGTTCTCTGGGCTCGAATGCTCTGAGTTCAAACGGGCCCTGCAGTTATTCATTTTTGAGTTGATTTGAGGAAGTTTCTGTTCATTAAAATCAGTAAAACTTCAGTTTTAAACTCAGCACCTTGCTTATCACTGTGAGCAAAAAGACTTCAGATTGTAAATATCTGAAATATCAGTCAAATCTATTATTGTCAAGCGTAATTTTGGTCAAGCGTAATTTTGGTCTGTTCATACTTTATATATTTGATGTTCCGTTCGGGCCTTTGATGCCCTAAGACGGGCTATTTTTGGTTACGACTTGGCTGAAAATTATTTCCTCGGAAAGGGCACTCAATTTGGACCTTTACTGTCATTTGATTGTGATAAGCAATTAATTAACCTAGGAACCTTTGAAACGTCTAAAGATGCCGTCAATAGTAAGGGGAAGCGACGTTTTTCGTTAACTTTTTACAAAAGGTTTTACAAGCACCAAGAAACCTTGCATGTATGACCTATTCAAAGGGGAGGAGGAAATGCGGAAATTGCCTCTCAACTTTATCGTTAGAAACGATAATCTCACGCATGAATATGATTTAATATCATTTTGGATTCCCCACGCTTGGTGCATCTAAATCACAAATTGCTTCAACAATAAGCGAGGGAATGTATAATCTTGCCTGAATTATTTTTATTTTTCCTGCTCTCTTAGCCAGAATTATTAAATTATTTTTCTGGCCCTTTTTCAAATGATATGTAAAGGTTATCTTCTCCCAGAACAGGTCATAATTTTGCACGCGATACACAGATCTTGAGATATGAACACCGGCTTCACTGAAGATTTGGCCCCAGTTGTACCAATAACTTTATACAACGGGATACGTTACTATTCATCGGACAAAAATGCATTGTCTGCAGTAGATTTTACTCCGCGGAATAGCGAGTTATCTACTGGATAAAGTTATCCGCTTTGTTGAACAACTAGGGTCAAAAGATAATAGCCAAGCTGTTTTGTTTTAAAATGATGCAGCAGGCACTTTGCCATATGATTTTGAAAAGCATTTTGTGTTATTGTAAACGATACTATCTGTATGTTCGTCAAAATGTTGCGCGCTGAGCTTAGAAAATGTAAAGGTTTCATTTACAAAAAGAGTAATCAATGTTCTCGGAAACCACACATTTTCCCTAAAACACGAGAAATCAATGGGTTTGTTGACGTTTTGACGGTTCTGCTTGATTTGTGTTAAATAGAAGCAACTTACAAAGCTATGATAAGTTGCTTTTCATTCAAAGTAAAATTGATTACTTTTCGGTGATATTTCTGTCTTTCGTGCATATTGTGGGATGGTATTTACTGTTGTCACGAATTTCTCATCAAAGTACCAGAAAATGGAGGAAGTCAGGAGACGAGCGTTTCAATCACCTTGTTATTTTATATAATCTCGTTGGCTGATACGTGAGCCAGCGGCAAGCCAAGGGATGACCTTTGGTCCTTATAATAACTGTAAGTGATTCCGTACTCTTACACTGTTCCAGGTCAACTCTACGATGAGGGGCACTTCTGCTGCAGGATTGGATTACTCCGCCCTTGCGATCCCGAGTATCAAGAATAATGACATGTTTTGTTTTGTTAGAAGGTCAGATTTAGCAAACGTGTAACTGTAAAATACTAAATTATCACGTAACTCCCTTTCAAGTTCTTGTTGTGAGTACGTAACTATTCGACTGTGTGTTTAGCCTTCTCTAATTTTTGCAGGAAATATTTAAACTTTTCGACTTGTGAACAACTTCCGGATTTGAGAAATATCACCGTTAAATTCATATCTGACTACCGAGGTTCATTTCTCCAAAGGAGAGAGTTTTTAATTGCAACGAATCGCTCTCCTTCTGCTTCTTTACCGGGACGGCTCAATGCAAAAACGCCCTTATGCAAAAAATATTAGTTGAGATAGCGAATTGATACAATTTGTCGTGCTACTCCACTGAAAACATGTTGCAAATTAACTTCCTTTGATTTTCTTAGATCCTTAGTGCAAAATAATAACTGTAGGTCACAAAAAGAGTGACTTGCACCTTTAATAGGGGACGATGGTGGTGGAAGAGTAAGAAATATCATGAAATATTAGCAAGTTCTAGTTTAATAACTTACTGGTCTGACGTATACATATTAGGTAATACTAAGGCTGAATTCCTTGGTGTAACTTTCTAATGCAGCTACCAACTGAAAACGCGATTCCCAAGCTACACCGTGAGAGAAAAATACCGATTATTTGCCTTTAAGATCTCCATAAAGAAGGAAACCCCCATTCTCCCCACTCTCCCCACTCTCCCCACCCTCCCGGGATAAGAAATGAGTAAAATACATCATAGAATTTAACGTATTGCTCCAACGACTAAATATGAAAGCTTATTTCTCTTGGAATGTTGTCGGTTAACGAATTTTAATTCGTAAAATAAATAAATGAGCAGGAGTGTTTTATCAAGTTTAAATACGAGGCGCAGCCTAGTGTTTTTTGGAGTTGATAAAACACGAATTGCGAATTAATTGAACGTCTTAAAAATCTTTACTGTATATCTATCCATTCTTACACTAAATTTAGATTTTGGGTTATTTTGGCGTAGAAAATTGGAGTCAAATTTAAGCTGTGTCTATATCAGATATAAAGACCCTCGTTAAACAATAATTTCTTTTGTTTTCCTTTCATGAATTGTTAATGAGTTTATTAATGGCACTATAATACAAGAAGGGGACTAATTGAAGTGGCCAACAGATGCTTGTTGTCTTCGTAATGAGGTGTTTGAGAAAAACCGTTAGACAATATGTCCTCTTTAAGTGCTTACCTCTTGTTTCGAAATTCTTTCGGTTCCTTTAAGCGCAGCAGATAGGGTTAACGTTAACAACGTACATAACAATAAGCCGTGCTTGAAAAAGGAAAAACCCACTAAGCCAGAAAATAAGATCCACGTTCTGTCAAATCTATAATGTGGACTCTCTCGGCACTTGACATCAAACCAAGCAAAACGCAGCGTACCTGGGGGCAAAGGAAACCCCCAGATCGATAAGACATAAAATCTGTCATATTTTCCCCACCTAGTCCAAGATGGCAGGGAGGGTCGGTTTTCAATTACTGGATAAGTACATTAGCTGACCACAGTTATAAATATATTATAAGTTTGTTTTGTTAGTAAATACGCAATGTTCTAATGCAACAAGTCAACCTTTTTCGTTTTCTTTTCTTTCTTTCTTTTTGATTGATTTTACTGCCGGCCATTCGTCTTGTACGAAAAGGCTTTCCACGTTTCAATATTCTTGTTTACCTGTCCCTGAATTCACCTATTCCTGGTTACCTTTTCGTAAAAAGAAAGTTTGTTTTCTTTCATTGAGGACGTGCAAAGACAATCAAGAGTCGCTTTGTAAGTGTACGCACAAGACAATGGGTGTAGGCACCGGTAGTAGAAGTTTGCTCTTTCCACCGCCCATGCGATTTGTACTGCCGTCTGGATATAGGGATTAACTTAGTGGTGTTTCCGAAGCAAAGAAATATTTAACTTTAAATAAATTGTACATGCATGTACCGCCTATTTGCATCCGGTATCCGCTTCGTTTTATCTTGGTATCACAATTTACGTTTAGATTAGAATGGACGGCTCACTAACGACTGGGGCTGGGGGTTGGCAATGCTGTTTACCTGACAAAACTACTGTCTGAAACTGTCCTGTCTTAAATGGTGTCTCTACATGATTGTTTAGTCTTCTTTACGATTTCAGGTCGCATAAGTCGTTTAGCCAAGTGTGGTTAACAAATGTAAGGTCAACGAGGCAAACATCGAACTGTTGTGTATGATTAAACGACTTGTAGCTTGTAATCGAGAATTTTCCCCTTTTTTCTCTCTCCGTTTAGTCACTGACTCAATCGAAAGAGCCTGACAAAAGAAGGAGACAAAACGGAAGGTCGAGAAATGTAGAAATAAACGTTGAATTGTTTCGCGATTAATAAGAAAAGAACAAGAGCTACGCTTATTTTGTAGCAAGTGGAAAAATGGCAAAAATCCTGTGGTCATAGGAAGGATGAATTTATTCTTCTATTTCTATCTGTAACAGCCGGCTAAATTCACCTATTCCGGACTAACTTTGCGAAGGAAGGAAGTCGTTTTGAATTTAGTCCAGTGAGCTTTTCAGTCTAGACGGTTTTCATTGAGGACGTGCAAGGCCAGTAATAGGGTAATGGGGATGTGCCACTGGATGGGGTCGCATTTTCACGACTAGATTGACTAGACTGAGGCAGTTTCTTAGGGGGGAACGATTATTCCGGCTTCGTCCCGACCCGACAAACCAAACCAAACAGAACATATTAAGTAATGCATGAACAAAACATAGAAAGTAGATGGGTACAGCTAAAAAAAGGTTTGAGCTCATAATAGGCAACTTCTCCAACGTCCTTCTTGTGAAACGTGCGCATTACTATAGGAATGTTTAAACTGGTTCTAAATATACTAAAGTAGCAGTGACCGTACCAGTATGTTGTGTCGCTTCTACTCAAGAGAACATACCATTTACTTGTCAGGTCGACTGCAGGTACAACGCCTTTTCTGGATCAAACCCCGGGGCATCGAACAAACACCGGGGCCTCGATCAAACGCCCCCGGCGTTTATTTTAAAATTACTAGGTTTCACCCGGCGTTTATACGAGGCCGGCGTGTAATCGGGGTCCGGCGTCAAATCGAGAAAATACGGTATGTTAGTTTTTCAAAGTAGTTTGTAGTGAATGCTAGAAACAGCCTAGCAATGTCGAGCGATTCAGGGTCATAAATGTTTATTACTCAAAGCAGTTTTAGTGGCGGTACAACGAGCAAGCAGTTGACAGACAGGTGATTCGGGGGTTATGTAATTTATTCCTCCCGAAAAGAACAAAGGAATCCGAGCTCATGTCAAAATAAATGAAGATCGTTTTAATTTGAGATTCGGCAATAATTACATTAATGAATGAATGTGAATGATCGTCGCAGCCAACTGGGAGCTGGCCGTTTTGTTGGTTCGTAATATACCCGTGAATGATGAAAATGTGAGAATGAATATATGAAAGTCGTATATTTGAACTGCGGATTAAAGAATGAATGTGAATGATCATCGCAGTTATGAAAACTACTTAAGCAGTACTGAAAATAAAGCCTGAAAAAAAATTCAGGCTTGTACGGGATTCGAACCCACGACCTCTGCGATACCGGTGCAGTGCTCTACCAACTGAGCTAACAAGCCTACTGGGATCTGGCCGTTTTGTTGCAGTGCAGTAACTACGGCCAAATGTAAGAAATAAGAAAAACTACAGTCATGGACAAAAATGTTGACACATTTGAACAAAACAAATGCTTTCAGTTTCAGTTTATTTTTGCCATTTTTCTTGCACATCATTACAAGATAAATATATATTAAAATATAAAAGATAAATAAATAGAAACTTAGAAAGAGAAACATATGGCGAGGATGCCCATAGCGAAACCATTGGGGCTTATACGAGCTACAGGCTCCTAAAAAAATCATGATTTTTAGGCGTATAGTAGCTGATTTAATTTATCAATACATTTAGGTTAAAAAGCAAGCACACAAACAAACACACACCGGCAGCAAAACATAAAACGACACGTTCAAAATAGGAGTCAGCGTAGTTCCGTAATTGAAAGAACGTCGTTTTTGTCGATAGCCACCCCCCTTCCCCCTTTTCAATGTTGAAATACGCCCCGTGGACACTGTCAGGTGGTTACAACATTGCAAAGGGGGGAGGGGGTCGAAATATGTGAGTTGAAAGCTGGAAACCTTGTTTTATTATTATTATTATTATTATTATTATTATTATTATTATTATTATTATTGTTGTTGTTGTTGTTGTTGTTGTTGTTAATTCGCCCATCAAAATACAAGTATTAATATTAAATCACATGAATAAGTAGACAGGAGGCCTTAGCAAGCCCTGCGTTTATCGGAAAAGTTTTTATTTTTTGAGGAGCCTCTCAACTACTTTTGTCCATGATTGTAGCGCTTAAAAAAAGTTCCAAGGCTTTTATAGCGAAGTATGGGAAAGTGGTCGACGTCGGCGCTATGTGTACATGTATTTGCTTGTGTTTGAATTCGCCATTTTAGGAAAACCGGTTGATATAAAGGTTCCTGTAACTTTTTAGTATACCGTAAAAAAAAATTAGGAAAATCACGGACTCTCAAATTAAACTGAAAACGTAGCTTTAACTGACTTAACTTAATCTTGAGTTTGAACGCAGGCGGCAGCTAAGAGAGCTAACCAAGAGAGAGAGAAAAATTAAGATTGCTTCACTTTGTGTAAGCATACACGACGTAGCGTTTCCCTCAATGTAATTATATGCACGCCCTGAAAAGGCGTGGTGTGGTTGCAATCTTCGAAATTTGGGAGCTTTTCCTTCCTTTCAGGTAATTGTCAGCATTCTAGTTCCTTATTTCATGTACAAAATACCATCTCTATGTCATAGTGTAATAATATCCTCTTACTGTCGAAGTTAGACGCTATTTTAGAGCAAAATGCGAATGTCGTTACTGCTTTACTTTTAGTGCGTGCGACGCCATGTTTATGAATGGGTGTTTTTGTCTAGACGAGGAAAACCTTCTAGAGTGTGGAGGTTTTGTAGAGATTTCTGCCTTGTTAGGACGCACGTTTCATTCTACGTTGAACAAGTGGAAAGGGCTCTGAATCAGAATTGGCAATTAGAAGTGTTTCGGATGGTTTTGAGAATTGGTAACATGCAGGATTGTAGGTGATCGTTTGTAAGCTAGAACGAGACAGCAATTTTGCACTTCTTTAATTTCACCTCATGCCTTGTTGTATATGTGCCGATCAATTTTAACGTGATGGATTGCAGGCTAGTGATCTTTTTCGTGAATTACGTTGTGCTTTTTTCTCCTCTGCCTTGTCCCAGTAATTATTGTACTATATGTATGTATAGTAGGCTAGCTGAGGTCTTGGGTTGATGTCCTCGACGAACAGACGAGTAGTAGCTGTGGTATTAGTTGTGCATTGTTGCCAACTGCAGTTCATTTTCGTGGCTGCTGGTTATGAAATCGGTGTGCTTGACACAAAACACGAATCTCTACTACATTACCATCAGTGGCAAATGTTCTTTCAGAATGTTTTGTGACCATATTTTGTGCAAATTTCACCAGTGCTACAGTATTGATCTTTTCACAAATCATTCTCAGATCCTTGATTCGTTTAAGGCTCATAGAGGCCCAAGCTTACTACAAGATTGTAGCTTTGAATTTACCAGTTGTTAACCTTTTGGTGGCCTTTTGTCACACTGCATGATACAACTCTGGGTCAAAACTGGTTTTTAAATTTCCAATTCAGGGCTTTTTCCTGTTTGTTTCGTTTGCTGTGCAACTTCAATTATATGAATGGTGGATCAAGAACCATAATAATAATAAAACAATCTTTAAGGAGGAAGCACCTGTCACGCAAATACCTGGTTTTCAGGGAGGTCCTCCATAAAAAATAAAAAGTATTAAAATCTAAAATAAGAAACACAAATGTCACAAATTTAAAACTATCAAAAACTACGTACCGTCCCAAAAACTATTTACAAATAATTATCTATCAACAATATGGCGTTCATCTAAAATATTTATCCATTATCTAAAACTGTTTAGCCATTAAGAATGCAAAGAATGCAAGGCAAAGAAAAAGTTTGGAGACCTTAATTCCCACTAAGGTCTAAGTTGGAACTTTTTTCTTTGTCAATTGTGGTTTTCCATTTTCTGCAAGGGCTAACACTCAGTTAGAAATTCATTGGTTCACCTCATCAGTTTCTTTCACAGCCGATTTAATTCTTTGACTCACTATCTTTTTCCTCATTAATTGAAAAACGATGCACATACATTGATAATTGTCAGACTTCAGTCAAACCTTACAAACATTGTGGTCAATAATATTGCAAATCATGATGTGATTATTGGCTTGTGCCTTAAAGTCCCAGTTTTTGGAATTGTTGACTGGTAGTTTAGTTTGCAGCACCTCTCAATAACATTTAAAATCCACTCAGCAATTGCATTTTCAACTGCCATTGATCATAATTACAGCAAGAATCAAGGAAGCATGAAAATGGAAAATCATGTGGATTGAAAATGGCTAATTGTAGTGTAGGAAGTGACCTTTTGACCTTCTTAAAGTAAACCTCATTGTTTTCTGAGAGGTTTGTTTCATTTTAAGAGTTCATTTTGTTATTGAAAAGTGCAGTATGATAGTTAGGAAACAGTTGGCATCTCATTTGTTAAATCTTGAAGGTAATTGTTTTTCACTTTCTTACCTTGTTGGAAAACAAACAGTGAAACAAGCATGATCACTGGTCAAGCTTAGCATAGACTTTTTTGCCACCATTTTACAGTTTTTCCTCATTCACTCTCTCTGTTATTTTTAAACAGGTTTGTCAACCTCGTACTTGCTTGTATCACATAGTTGTTTTCTTTTGTTGGCACCCTTGAAATGGATGCACTTAAAAGGAAAGCGAAAGAAACTCAGGAAGACATTCAGCGGGCAGAAAACAGACAAAAGGATTTGCTGCGCTATCTCAGGCTGGCAAAGGAGAGGGCAGACTTGGCAGAGGAAGAAGCTGATGCACTGAAAGTAAAGATTAAAGAGAAGAGGGAAGAGCTGGAAAACACTGAGAAGGAGGCCACAGATAAAAAGCAAGGACATACTGCTAAAGAAGAGGAAGCCGAAGAAAGCGAAAAAATCAGAAAGGCCCTTGAATCAAAAGAATTTGAAGTTGGGGATCAACTGGTAATGCTTGAGATCAAGTGCACAGATGCAAAAAAGCGTGCAGATGAGCTAGAGGAGAAGCTTAGTGATGCCAAGGTCAGATACAGCAAGATTAAGGTGGAGCTAAGTGAATTCTTGGCAAGGTTAAATACTGCTGAGTCCAAGATCGTCAAATTGAGGGAAGAATGTGATTCTGACACAATTAGACTTATTAATATGGAAATCAGGCATAGGCGGTATTCTCAGCGTGAGGATTATTTTGATGACAAGATTGAGACAACTGAACAACAGATCAGGAACCTGGGGTTGGAAGCAGTCAGCAATGAAGCAGAAGCTAAGTTGCTGGTCATCCAACGTGACAAACTGAAAAGTAAGCACTCATAAATTTTGTTTGTCCATGCAGCTACTGAAGCATTAATCAACTAATACTTCCTATTGCCAATAAGAGAGAAACCCTGAATTGATCAAGGTTATCTTCACTGAATTTTTAAACACGCCAACAGATAAGTCCCTTCATTTTACTCAAGAGTTCAATTCTAAATCACTGGTGGAACTTCTCTTCTAAAAAACATTAAAAGATGCACCCACTTTTTCCTCATGGTAACAACCACACTGTACAAGGTGAGCTCAGTTGATGAGACACCAACATATGGTGTAGAAGTGTCTCTTTTACAGTAGATCCCAGCAGGAACAATAGACCTTTGGATGACCAACATCTGACATTACAATGTTACATTGTGCAGTTAATCTCCCTGTGTATTATTCAACACATAACACTTTCCAAATAAAATTATGTACATGTTCATGAGTCTAAAACGCTCAACAGATATCCTGTGATATACAGTCAAACCTTGATTATCCGGACTCAACGGGACTGGAGTAAAAAGTCTGAATAATCGAGAGTCCGGATAATCGAAAATATGAATATCAATGAGATAAACATGAATTACAATGTAACTCATTCACGACGGACATTTTTTATGTGTTTTTCTGTAATTTTCGAGGGTTTTAGGTCAAGTTGATCTGGGTATTCCAAATAAGGGGTTACCACAGAAATTTCTGCTGGTCCACAACATCAAAGACTCTATCTTTCATGTCACGCCTGTCACGCTAGCTGTTGTTTATTTGTAAACGAACAGTCAGCTACAACTCGGTAGGTGTTTTACGAGCCATTTTCCACCTCAGAAGCCCCCTGCCTGGCATCATAAAGCTGGGTTGGTGGGTAGAGGCAATCCTCTGGAAGAAGACAGAGGTGAGAAGCAATTTCACACCAAGTGAGCCGCCAAAAGGTTTCGATCGAGTCATGGTGATTCACGAAGTGAAGTTGTGTTCCTAGCCAATCTGTGAGTAGATTCAAGGACCTCGTATGGCAATTTTGACAAGTTTTGACATGTAAATAATGCAATCACTGCAATATTTGCCAGCAGGACTGGGTGGCTTGACACTTATAAAAAATATCTGAAATGGAAATTGGCGGACTAACACGCAGCAGTTATCCAAGGATATCCCAGAATTCCTTTGGGTCACAAAGCGAACATGTCAGACCAGTGAGAGCAACTGAAATCAAATAGCGTTACCCAGGTCGGGTTAAAGAAGTGAGCGGGCAAATTGGAACCGATTGCAAGAAGTTGAGTCGAAGTTTACTGCCAATGTGGACTTTTAGCTTGAAGAGGGTTTTTTGTCTTCAAAACTTGAAAACAAAGTTGCTTATATTTGGTGCTGTTCTAGAGCGTTTTTTGGTTTTGCAACAGAATAAACAGTCATATTCAAGGAAAATCGGGACTTTCAGTAGGTTTACGGGGTGATAAAGTCTCAGAAACTCAGTATTTGGCAATAATAATCACTCATTTCAAAGATAGTCCAGGATTTGGAAAAGTTACAGGTTTTCAAAGCAACCCAAAATTGCAGAGCCCGTCGTGAATGAGTTAATAACGAAACCAAAGTTTCACTTGGCAACAAAACAAGTCTTGGCTAATCTGAACTGAATTGAATGCACTGTACTTAAAACTTGTGCCAGTGCTTAGAAATTCCAGTGACATTTGAAAGGAAAACCAAATCGTTTTAAGCACACTTTTCAGTGCCTATTAATTCAAACAAATTCAAAAGAATAGAGTTTTAGGAATCTTCATTATACCTTATTAATATTCACCAAAATAATGGGACCAGAAGAAATGGTCCGGATAATCGAGAAGTCTGAATAATCAAGGTCCGGAAAATCGAGGTTCAACTGTACATAATTCCATGTGTTGGGAAGAAAAATGGCAGTTTTTCCATTTTTTTCTGTAATAAACTCGGTAAACTTTGCTTTGTCGTTAGTGTTGAATAATAAAACAATCCTGTTCAATCTTGCAGAATATCCCCTGATTTTAGCCAAGTCAACCTACGGCCTCTTCGGCTAAGTATCAGGTTATATTCCGTAGTATTTAGCAGGATAATTGTCAATTATTCAGTTTAGCAAGATGAGTTTCAATAATTCAATAGTTCAGCACCCTTTTGGTTGCTTTAGTCATCAATAGTGACTTCTTTTTTCACTAAAACGTTTGTAATCCTTATGTTTTTACTTGTTCTCTTTTCAGTGCAAGTGAATTCCTGGAAAAAGCGTGTAGCGAACCTTACAAGGGAGCTGGAAGATTGCAAAGCAGACCTTAAGCATTGAAAAGTTCACCCTTTCTAAATCGAACAATTGAGATGTTGCATGTAGCTTACATTCAAAGGAAATTATTAATGATATAAAGACACTTTGCAAAGAAGGTCATGATTTCCATGGCATTGTCTAAGAAAAATCTTTTTAGCTAGGAGAGAAGTATTAATTGCTGGAAATACAGTGTGTGTGTGTGTGTGTGTGTGATTAACTGCATTTCATGAAATTTTAGCAGGAATTTTGTTTTTGTAGATTGATTTTGCAAACTCAGAGAAACAGGAGATATTTGTGAGATTAATTACTCCATCTGGAACTCTTGCGGGAGAAATGTTGTTCATGTGTGTTCACTGTGCATGCATGTTTCATGAGTAGTCCTTTTTTTGTGGGTTCTTTCTCATTCAGATCATACAAAATTCCTGCAGAAATTACATAATGCATGCAGTTTTTTAATTTAGGGACCAACTGTATTATTTTTCTGTGAAGTGTTCCAACTGGACTTAGTTATTAAACTAAATGTGAACAGGTCATTAATTTTTGACCCTTTAATTTAGTTCTTGTGAGAATATTTCTCCATGCTTGCTGCAAAGATATATGTGGCATTTATTTTG
>JAEMWC010000346.1:70000-97500 GCA_016490735.1 Pachyseris speciosa
CCTAAAATCAGAAGCTGAAAACACCAAAGGGTTAATGGGCAACTCGGCTAATAGTTTAGACCTCTTTAGCTTGTACATTTTGTTTTCCCAGTGTACGTCATGTGATGTTTCCAAGGGATTTGCCTTTTGTCTTTTCGTAAAGTATGCGTACATATGCACGTGAACAAGACGAAATTTCAAAGAAACAGCAGCTGAAACAGTTCTCTAGGGTCACATGACCTACACCGGGAAAAGAAAGCATACAAACTAATTGTTATAGCATATCAGTCAACACACGCGCGCGCGCTAAAAAAAATCGTTAGGGGTTGTCAGTTTATTGGGTAATGGTAACGAATCCGATCCAACCAAAGCGTTTCTTGCGAGTCAGTGGTAGTCTTTACACTAGGCTGTTAAAAGTAAGACTTAAGAGCTGCTAAGTTTACTTAAACCAAAATTGTGCGTGTGAAGGCCTAAGTAATATCCCAAGATATTTTACTTTGCATCTCATTGTAGTGGGAAAGTTGAAACGATTCAAGAAAGTTTCAAGTGACTTGAAAACCATCCTTAGAACCGACTTAGCCAACTTGCGGTTTCTTGAGCTTTGAGGTGTGCGTAGGCTAGATTTCCGCCGCTCACTCGGGTCCGGGCTGAGGAAAGCCCGGACCCGAGTGAGCGGCGGAAATCGAGCCTAAGGTGTGCGAAGCCTCTCAGTCAACCTTAATTAACTGCGTGGGAAAATCAACGTAAGTAATCTTTAAAGTAACATCGCTTGTATGTGAAGCGTTAAGTCGGAAAAATTTACTTGGAGTATCAAAAAATTACTTGACTTGAAATATTCCTAAGTTTACTTTGTCTCTAGTGTAAAGACTACCAGTAACTAAATTCAGCATTTTTCCTGGGGCGCCCTCACCGGCAGTCTGTTGTGAAGGTAGGCGGCCTTTGCTTTGTTGCTTTTCCCGTTGGAGTTCGAGTTTGCCTAATAGTCAGTTACTCCCGGGTCATGCTGTTAGTTGTTATGGCTCGTTTGAGCAGCGTATTTCCTAATCACAGTGTCCACTCTATGTAGAGGTGAACTTAGCAAGACACTAAGCGCACGCCACCGAAGCGTACACTCTGGGATGATTCAAACACGGGGCAGGGGCTGTAGAGGAATCCGCAAACTTCATGTTCAACTTTTTAACCGAGTTTGAAGCTCCGTTGTGTTTATCATGACCTCCAATGATGTACAGCTCTTGCGCTCCTTCCTCATCGCCCAGCACCACGGCCGCAGCTGCCCCACTCCTCGGATCCATGGTATTTCGGATGATCAGCCAGAGGTTCAAATCAGGATTGTACTTCTCAATGGAGTTCAGAATTTCTACGCAGTTGCTTCCACCAATCACGTAAAGGCGATCACTGAACGTGACAACGGCGTGGTTCATCCGGGACTTGTTCATACTGCTCATGTCGCACCACTTGTTCGTTATTGGATCATAACACTCGACATGCTCGATTTCTGAGATTCCACAGTACCCCCCAACGGCGAAGAGGCGTCCTTGCAGAGGTGCCATTCCGAAGTGACTCCTTGGCAGACGCATGTTGGCTACCTGGCTCCATTCATTTTTAATAAGATCGTAACGCTCGACACTCTTCAGTGCAGAGCCGTTGTGGGACCCACCGGCAGCATACAGCCATCCCTCCAGAACTGACACTGCTAAAGCACCTTGGGGAAAAGAGTAGTGACAAAGGGTTAAAGAAGTTGGAAAATAACCAACGTGGGAGATCTCCAGCACCGTAAATCTTTTGTTGAGCAAAGACAGTTTGCAGGGTAGGGAGGGGTTGCGAGAAGGGCTTGTTTAGTTCAGCAGAACGCAAATAAATTAACAGTTGTTTTATCATTCACTCTATCTCGATAGATTCCCGAAAAGAGGAAAAACTGTCAAAACTAACTTGAACAATACTTATAACGTCACTCAATTCCTCCCAAAGCTCAGGAGTGCTGTGTCATATGCTGCTTGCATTTTCAATTTATAATTTGCACGTTGCTAGCTCTTCTCATGCTTCAGTACTGACGTATTTCCTCTCACGGTCTATTTTTGCGACCTTTTCGCCACCAAAACAGAAGCTTTAAATTTTGCTACCCTTTCCCACAGTACGAGAGTGAAAAAGGCACCCCTTTCGGGCATAGCCTGCTCCAGGCTCTCAGATATTTGGGGCGAGCGAAGAGCGAAACAACGAGCGAAGAACAAGGGAAAAACCTACTATTTGAAGGCATCGTAACACCTTTATGGGGGACACTAAAATAAACTACAGTAAAAATCTAAAATCTAGAATCTTAAATCTAATACTAAAATCTAAGATCGGCCAAGAATAATTTATCAAGTTGACCTGCTCCCAACGTTAGTGGCCTCATAGCTCAGTTGGTTACAGCATCTCACCGGTAATCGCGAGATCACGGGTTCAAACCCGTTGAAGTCCTGAATTTTTTTTAGGCTTCTTTTCGCAATGGCATAAATTGCGTTCACAACTGCGAGGATCATTCATCATTTGATTTCATTTCCGCAGTTCATATATGATTCATTTCATACATCATTCACAAGAATAATTTAGTTAAAATGCAACTATTTACAATTAAAAGGAACAAGCTAACTATTTGCGATATGAATTATTTTGCTAGGCAGAAGGTACCTTTGCATTTGTTGAGTGATGCAACTGAAGTCCACTGTCCCACACAAGGATTGTAGCTCTCCACGGTGACCAGGTCAGTGCACTCTCCGTTCAGTCCTCCCACGGCATACAGCAGGCCATCAAGGATTGCGGACCCAGCGTACTTGCGAGGGATGATCATGGGTGCAATTATCCGCCATTTCTTCTCATTGAAGTCAAAGCACTCCACGTCGTTTAAGACTTTGCGATTTTCTGCCATTAAAAACCGAATATTAAGTAAGTGAGTAATTGAAAAGTAAACCCCAAAACTGACATTTAAATTCGATGATTCTTGTACTGCTTCGGTTGCCCTCAAAAATGATCAAATTTCAAAGTGCTGTATTTGTAAAGCACAGAAATATATAGCCTGCGTCGCAGACGTAAACTAACCCCGGTTAGTAACGTCTGCGAAGCAGCGCCAAATTCCTTGTTCTGTACCAGAATTTGATTACATGCTGTGATTGGCTCTTCAACTAAAGGCTTTTGTTGACGAGCCAATCATAACGTGTACTCAAATTTTGGTACGGAACGAAGAATTGGGCGCTGCTTCTCTGTGGTGTTGTAGTAGTGGATATTGAAAGAGGCCCTTTCCTGGAGTTTTAGAATATTCAATTGTGATAACATAATATAAAAAACAGCTATTTCCTGGAGAGAGTTCGGGAGTAATCATGGTCCACTGGTCAAGAAGGGTTTACTATTTGAACATAAGGCCTTAGGCCCGGTTCAAGAGTCGAACTTTTCATGCGCCGAATCAAATCATTTGATTCGGCACATGAGAGGTTCGACGTTTGAATTAATTAAATTCGACGAATTTGATTTGGGTCGACCCAACTATTAAATTCGACCGGCTCGGTCGAATTTAATAGTTGGGTCGACCCAAATCAAATAGTCGAATTTAATTGATTCAAACGTCGAACTTCTCATGTGTCGAATTTAATGCATAGATTATTTTAATGTATTTTCGGAAAAACATCAAGGAGGCCCTTTGAGGGGGGGTCTCTACGTCCCCCGTCTGAATTTCAAACCTTTACATGTCGCAATTTCGGAAGGGCCGCATGCCGCTGTCGGAATTTCATGCTCCTGGTAACACTGAAGTCGATATCGCAATTTTGGAAAGTTCGGAACGTTTCTGAGGTCGTTACGCCATCAAAATTCAGGGGGTCGTAACTCAGAAGACTGACAGATCGATTAATTTTTGAAAATACAAACCCGTTTTCGACATTCTCCTCTGCCCGAATGCTATCAAGGCACTGTCTTATTTCAAATCGCCATTGCCGCTGTCCATTTTTCTTTTATTTTTGTCGCTGTCGCCATTTCACGGGAGCGGTCTTGTCCTTCGTCGTCTTTTCGTTTTCTTCATGTCGCCGTTTCAAAGCCGTGTCGCCGGCCGGAATTTACCCTAACAGGGCCTCATCAAGAGTCACATTCAATTCGACGCATTTAATTCGACCTTTGAATCAACGTCGAATTTTACTTTACTCAGTGGGTCGACCCAAATAGGCATTGGATTCGGCGCATGGAAAGTTCGACGTTTGAACTGGGCCTTAGAGAGTTCCATAAGTCTGGGATTAGTCTTTAGGTCAGCTTTGGTTTGAGTTTATCCGTAGGAAATTGTGTATTTATGTATGGCGAACCCATCTTTTGTCCTTTACCAGTTGCGCGTAACGGGAAAAATTTCGCTGCTGGCAGTTGACTGACGGACAAATCGATTTCGGGAAAAAAAATTCATTTTGGTGTCTGCTTGACTGATACGAAGAAGGAACTACTTTCTGAAATGCACTTTGGGCATTGGGCACCTGATTTTTTTTTCGTGGTCTCTCCAAAATACGTTAAAACTGGGACTGACTTCCGACTTCCTCTCTTGACAAGGCAGGAAGACGAAAGGCAGGAAAATGAAAACGAAATACAGTTTGCACGGAAATTGATTAAGTAAACGTTTGTGCTTGTAAACTGTTAGCTTATTGAAGATCCAACTCTGGGCAATAATTTTTTATATAACTGTCAAAAACACATAAGTGAAGTGTGATCGTGCTCGTGTGACGGAGTGAAAAGTTTTTGTTTTTGCTACAATAGTTATATTCATCTGTCAAAAGACGGTCAAACATTACAAGCATTCAAATTATTTGTACACAGCGAAGGAGAATTTGCACGTTGGTAATTAACACTTAATATATATTCTCGATAACTGAACAATTTTTCAGGTAAGCCTTTGTACCTTTGCCTCCGATAGAATAAATTGTTTCATTGCCTTACTCGATGTATTGTTCCGTGATATCATGACGGACGGCCGAAAACCATTCGCGCCAATGACGAAATCAGATCAAACTAATTTGAGAATCTTCTTTAAAAAGAAGAAAGAAAAAACGGGCAGCTGGCAAATTAGTCTGCGAGACTGAGAAGTAATTTTTAGCAATTATTTGACGTTTTTTCGATCATCTATATCAAGTGTACATATCCTGCCGTAAGAAATAACAATGAAATATGCACAAATTCTAAGCCAAGCCTTTCTTAATCTATTAATGCACATTAACCGGTACAACTGAAGTGAGAAGCAAATTGAAATTGCAGACGACGACGAACTGTGATTAGAATTGTTTCGGGTAAATGAATCTTAATCGTGGAAGTTTGAAACATATTTGGAAACCTTAAGACCATTGAAGCTACGGTGGAAGTTGTATACAGCAGTGTTTTGCATGGGTCCGTTACGGAAGTCACAATCAAAACTGAGTCGGTAGCGTCCAAATAGGCCTTTTCCATTCTTCTGGAAGGTCTTTAGGGACTGGCAGAAGTTCGATCGGCCTTACTAAAGATCGCAGTTCAGGGAAAAAAAGTGATCCGCTTTTGCACTTTGGGCTCTCAATAAGGGAACAACATAACTCAGGGGCAATAAGGCATCGACATATCTCAAGAGCATTTGTAAACTCGTTAAGTATTGTCAAGAATTGATTTATTTTTAACTTGATTGAGGTATGTCTTTACGTCACATGTAAACAAGCCCCAAGGGGTGAAGGGACGCGTGACGAGAGCTTAGAGAAGGATCACTACTTCGCAATTTACGAATTACCAATTAGAGAGGAAACCCTACCTTTGCAAACCACCTCTTATAAGTGACCATGTCCCGTAAGCGACTACTTTTCTAATATACCAAAAATTTTCAGTTTGCAGTCAAATCACTGTACTGAATGGCAACCTCTCGTAAGCGACTGCGATCAATTTTGGAGCTGATAGTTTGGAATTTCCTGTTGTCTGCGACCAATCGTAAGCGACCACTTATCACAAAATCCGATTTCCTCTCTTGGAAGCCAACATGTTAGCTCTCGGTATTGGCTTTCTTGGCAAGGGCCGCAAAGGTACGTGCCCACAAACAAGCAGAGGTGACAGTTCCCAAAATAAAAAGGAATTTATTTGGAATTAATTTGTGCATGACTCAACCAGTAAAAAATTTGTGGTCCTCAAAGAGACGACCTAAATTGTCTTAAGAGTATTAAAGCATTACGTTTCTAACATCAGCGGAAAAGCACGCAACAGCCTAATAATAAATGCACTGGATCGAGAATTCAAGGAATTTATGAATCCATTGCACAACCAGTTTTTGATGCCAGCTGTTAATGTATTTACCTAAGTTATCGCTGTCTTGTTTTCTCTATAAAGAGAGGGCGGAGTAAATCTCTATTTAATGCAGCCCCATCCAAGTGATGCTACGGCCTCAAAATGTAGACTCCCCGTGGTCATACCAAGTAAGCGACCACCCGGAGTCCCTAAAGCGACCACCCGATCCTTGACATTTTGACTTCTCGCCTAAGGGTTGTTTTACTGTAATGACTCTAATTGAAGGGCTTGGTGGAAAACTATGCTAAGTGGATTTTTGGGAGTTTTTTTTTTTATTTTGCTCCAAAATTGCTGGTTTTTTGCATACAGGCTTGTTTTTATGTAGTAAACATTGCCCTGTATTGTTTTTCGCTGCTTTGCGCTCAGTCTTCGAGAAAACACAGGCCAAAAAACGCGTTCACCTAAAAACCACTTAGCATAGTTTTTCACCTAGCCCTTCATAAGTCTGCCTTATTAACATTCATGAAGCAATGCCAAGGGTATTCTTTATTGAAAACTAAGCGCCAAATGCTCGTAACTGAAGAGTAAAACTGAAACTGGACATGAAATGATTGACAGGTAGAAAGGATCGTTCCATAGTGTGACGTAGACTAAAAATTTTGGCGGTTAAAACATCGATACTTACGCGACGTGTCTGCTGGAGCTCCCGACTGCATCCGCGCTAGCTTGTTTGATTTAATCGAATTATGTCAGTATGCCTGTTCGCTCGGTGGTCGAAGGACATCATTAAGTCTATAGACCCGCAAGATTAACACTGCTGAAAGAAGCCAGTCGTGTTTTCTCTGCTTGCCAAATCATGAAGAAATATATTCATTTGACTCTCCGGTTTGGGAGTAGAGATTAAGAGCCGGGCAGAAAAAAACTCTGAAAGCATCTCTCATCTAAAAAGCGCCTCTCTTTTGCTGGTCTTGGTCCATTTCTGAAAGGTTGCCGTGCTATAATTTGCGAAAAGGAGAGGTGTTTTTGGAGTTTAGGGCAAAATCTCAGTGATGTTTGCAGAGTGTCTTTCGCTCGCGGAGGGTATAACATTCCCACAATTCATTGCGGCCGA
This sequence comes from Pachyseris speciosa, assembly GCA_016490735.1. Taxonomy (NCBI): domain Eukaryota; kingdom Metazoa; phylum Cnidaria; class Anthozoa; order Scleractinia; family Pachyseridae; genus Pachyseris; species Pachyseris speciosa. The sequence continues at coordinate 77,325 of JAEMWC010000346.1, forward strand.
AGTGGGCGCTGTCTCGCGGGCCACTGAAGCCGTGAAACAGTTCATCAAAATTCGGAAACATTACGGAGAATTCATCCGAGAGGGAAATCAACATGACGAGAAGTCCGTCCGTTTTCGATGAGTATCTTGAAAACAATCCAGGGAAAAGTTGCATTGGAGCGCGTGGCAAATATTACCAAGTGCGGAATATACTTGTGGTCGGTCGTCGAGTTGTTTCGCAAGCTACGAGTTGTTATGTAAACACCGATAGACATGCTGCCGAATTTCAACATATTAAAAATCCGCTTACCATAGTTTTCCACCAGGCCCTTCAATTATATTTAGAACTTCTGTGCGTAATGTTGATCTCATTAACCTTACCTTCACCACCGACCACGTACAGCAATCTATTAAATCGCTCCCGAGGGCTCGCGCGCGGAATTCGATTCTTTACTCTTCGTTCCGGGACCAGATGATAATCTATCGCATCAAGAACAAATTGGCGGCACTTCGCGCTGCTCATGATCAAGTCTTCTCTGGCCGCCGTATCCATGAGAAATTTGCGCGTCATAAGAGGAAATCGGACATGCGCCATTAATTCTTCGAGATTTGCCAGTCGATTGGTCAAATCATACCTGATCCACTCCAGCGCTCCAAACAAAACAACGCTCTCGCATGGGACGTTCAATTTATCGTGGCAAAAAAGTCGCAAAAGTTGCTTTACCGAGAGCAAATTGAAATCACCGACTTTTAAAATTGCCACAAAGTTGGCGCGAATAAAGTTCTCAGCGAGATCTTGAAGCTCTTTGCAGCCGTGTAGATCCGCTAAGTTCCATATTTCGAGACTGTTATTGACATTGATACTGTTCCGGAGAAATTCATAACAAGCGTTTTCCACGGGTAGAAACTGAAGCAGACTGGCCGCTGAAAGCAGAGAGTGGACGTTTGAGAACGTGATTCTCAATGATGAAGTGTAGGCGAAGTCTATCAAAATTCTCAGCGCCTGAGAATCCACTCCTCTGATTGTAATGTTTGTTTCGTGGCTTTCTTTCATGCCGGTCAGAAACATCGCACGAAAATACGCGCTCACAGAGGCCAATACGAGACGATGAGAGTGAAATTCTTCTCCGTCATCCGTTGTGAGAACCACATCGCAGAAACACTTCTCCATTCGAAAATCGTTCATCTTTTTCAGGGCATCACCCGCTCCTTGTTCATCGGTAAAATCGTATAGCACGTTACTTGTAGTTTCCATTATGCGTGACAGCCACTAGTCATAGGTCCGATCCGATCAAAATAAAAGCTTCTATCAAAAGAACGACCTAAAAATACGAGCTGATTTTCTTTCCAAGGACATGAAATTCAAATTAGGCTCATTCCTTTTCAAAGAGCTTTGTCTTTTCTGCGTGTCAGGCGCGTTTTTCACACCTCTTTTTAACCGCGGAAGTATATTGTAGCCAGTGCTATAATAGGACCGTTTATACGAGAGGAAATAAAGCCACGGCTTACACTGGCTGCGTCTTACATAAGACGCGAGCGGGCCATTTATACGAGTGCGGCTTACCAGGGCGCCCCTGGGCTTACATAAGACACGAAATACTCGTATAAATGGTTCGCGGCAAAGTTCGCTATAATAACAAAAGAAGCGCATGCTTGAGCAAGCCGCGCACAACGCTTGAGTACATTTAAACGAACACTTTCACGTCCAAGGTAAGCCGCGGCCAAGTTCCTTGGCCAGGATAATCCGTGGCTTGAGCTAGCTGCCGATGGAGTAAGCCGTGAACTTTGATTATGTACCATCAATTAAGTGTTCGCGTCTTATGTTAGCGGCGGCTTATTTTCTCTCGAATAAACGGCCCTATTGTGACCGAAACAATCAGCTGTGACCGCTGCTTGTGAAAAAATCCTCAATTTAGTGTGATGAGTTTTTTTAAAATCAAAAGGCTTGCAGTCTTTTGATGAAAACTTTATAGCTCGGATAACATTAAAAATTGTGATAGATTTGACAAGTGGATGTGTGGTACAGTAGATCTTCACCATACGGTCACCTCGCCACACCGTTAATACGACCATGCCTTTTTTGTCGTCTCGGCGAAACGCCCTTGTATTTTTGTCATAAGAAAAGCCCGGTAATGAGCCCAACGGCCAGACTGTGAAACCCCAACGTGAGTATGCGGTTAAGTCTTGTAATTTTCCGAAAAACTTTTTTTTTTAAAATTTTACTGTTTTATTAATGTAATATAACATAATATAATTAACAATTAGATTATGAGCTCGAGATTTCTATCGCGTGATAGCTGATGAGGGCGCAGCCCGAATCAGCTATCACGCATAGAAATCTCGAGCTCATAATCTAGTTGTTTTAGTATAAATCTACTAGTCGTTCAAAACTAAACAAGTAAATTATCTAAATTCTCCTCACAGACACTTGGAAAACGCGAAAAAGCGGGCGCAATTTTGTTGACTACCGCTACTCACTTTCTGTCACAGAATAGATAGCGAGTAGAGTAGCCAATCAGAGAACGGCATTCGTGATAGAACGCTAGTAGATTTATACTAATATAAGATATATGATATGATATGATATGATATGATATGATATGATATGATATGATATGATATGATATGCCGGATGTGATGCAGCCAAGGAGTATTTTTGTCCGTTTTGTTTATGATATGATGGCATGACATGACATAATACGATATGTGATATGATACTAAATTTCGCGATTTTAATTTTTGCGCGCTCAATTTTGTTTTACTAACAATGTTTCTTTTAACCTTACAGTGTTTCTACTTTGGTAGTTATACAAATAGGTTACAATGTTTACACTTCCCTATTCCCCCTTACAACACTTTAAATCGCACATTAGAAAATTCACCAGCTACCCTGATTAACCCTTAATAGTTAAACAAATAGCCTACAATGTTTACACTTAACCTGTTGTCTCTTAAAATACTAATACGTCCACGTTACAATTTTAACCCCCGCCCTACTAACCCTTACTTACAATACGAATACAAATAAATTACGTTACACATCACCACCCTATCAACTTGCGATACTTATACTTAAGGCTTACAGAACAAACAGACAACCACAATAAAAAGGAAAGAAAAACATCTCGACCGCTTTTTGAGTGCATAACGCCTTTCAATATCCTGACATTTGAGAACTGATTGACATTTGAGAACTGATTGATATCTTGATATTTGAGAACTGATTGTGATTGTGAGTCGCAGGTTTGGCAGGGTCTTATTCAATTTCGAAGTATAGATATGAAATCTGCCTAAGAGGAGGGCGTGGTGAACTAGAAAACCGTTTATTTCGTTAACAAAACCTAGACAGGTGAGTTGGGGCAAGAGGTAATTTTGTGATATGACCTTATGTTCAATCAGCCAAGATCGAACCTTTTGCCAAAATATTTGAACACGGGAACACTCCCAAAAAAGATGCACCAGGGTTTCAACCTTTTCTTCACAGAAGTTGCAAGCATCTGTAGAAGACAAACCTATTTTATAAAGGTAGTTATTTGTTGCGATTCTTCTGTGAAGATGCCTGAATTGGAAAACCCGCAATTTGGTTTCACTAGTACAGTGAAAAGGTAAAGTATATGTTAACTTCCAATTTATTAATTTCTCATCTATATTGCAATCCTTTAGCCATTTGTCTTGGCTTTTTAAGGGAGTAGAGGTGATCTTTTCGAGAAGACGTTTGTAAGCCACTCTGGAGAGGTTCGAGACTGAGAGAAAGTTCATTCCTGTGGACTCGTTTTCAGAATCGTCTGCGACATGATGTTGGTCCCGCTTTCTTATGTTTTTAATCGAAGAGATAACACCATAATATTTCAGAAAAGAAGTCCTAACTTTGTAACGGGCTTTAAAATCAGTAAAGGATAAGAAATTGGAGTGTTGGTTTAAAATGTCCTTCACGTGATTGATTCCCGCATTTGACCAGTCTCGGTAGAAAATCGGTTGATCTGCAACCCTAAAAAGGGTTTTCCTTTTTTTCTGAACCTTGTTCGTTTACGAAAATTTATTTTTATCATTGAGTTCGATCGGTACGTGCTAGCAAGGGGAAAAGGCATAAGCCATTTGGACGCGCGCCCTCCGCAACAGACCTAGAGGCTGACTTTCGTTCCACCTTACTCAAGCGTCTGCTGCGTGTCTGTCTGCGTAGGACTTTCATGAGGCCCTCAGTTGTAATTAAGATTCCTTTTTTCATAGTAGAAAATCGCAAAGTATTAAATAACCTGGAATACTTTGACTTCAACGAGAGGAAATGGCGGATAATTGCACCCATGATCATCCCTCGCAATTACGCTGGGTCCGCAGTCCTTGATGGCCTGCTGTATGCCGCGGGAGGAGTAAACAGAGAGTACACTGACCTGGTCACCGTGGAGAGCTACAATCCTTGTGTGGGACAGTGGACTTCAGTTGCTTCACTCAACAAATGCAAAGGTAACTTCTAAATAGTAAAATAGGTGGAAGGGTTACTACAACTAGCAGGTTTTTTGAAGCTCTGCCCGAAAGGGGTGCCTTTTTCACTCTCGTACTGTAGGAAAGGGTAACAAAATTCAATGCTCCTGTTTCGGTATATTGTGCTGTATTTACAAAAGCTGAGATAGATTACTCTTCCACGCATGGCACCTTCTCTTGCTGTGTTACCCATATTTTGACAATAGTTCATGCATGGCTCGGACATGTCATCCGTATGCACCAAACTCGCTTGCCCCGCCGCTTGCTCCACTGGGAACCACGAGGGCGCCGTCGCCCAGGCAGACAGCGCATGCGCTGGAAAGATACAGTGTCGAGAGACCTGCAAGACTCTGAACTTTCCTTGCAACAGTGTTAGCGCAGAACCGCAAGGAGTGGCGATCGTTTGTGTTGGCTCTATGTGGGCTCGGCCCACGGCAGCAGTAAAGTAATGTAATACATATATATATATATATATATATATATATATATATATATATATATATATATATATGAGCCCACGGCAGCAGTAAAGTAATGTAATACATATATATATATAGCAGTTTGGTTGGGCTACCTGAGCCAAAGGAGAACACTGCACTCCAAAAGGATCCTTGTGAGATTCGCAGTCCAAGCCTCGACATACGGATTTATATACAATAAAAAAGGTCAGAGGACGGACAACTTTTGGAGGCTAAAAAAAAATGTACATATTTTGTTTCCTGGTTAGAATGTATTTCGCAGAGCGCTCAACTCATTTGATTGAGGAGCATTCACTATAACTATAACTTGAAATAGAAATCGCGTGTTTCGCCCGCTTTATATTGAAGTTGCCTGATGAGTGTGGTCATATAATTTTGAATCATACGAAACAGCACTGTCGCAATAAAACGATGATTACTCCTGAAGCCTGAACTCCTGTGAAGGAACTCACTGTTGAAGTCCTGAATTTTTTTCAGGCTTCTCTTTCGCAATTGCATAAATTGCGTTCACAACTGCGAGGATCATTCTTCATTTGATGTCATTTCCGCAGTTCATATATGATTCATTTCATATATATATATATATATATATTATATATATATATATATATATATATATATATATATATATATATACTATCACAAATGAAGATAACCCACATGTTATGTTCCACACCTATATTTCGACCACATAAAGTGGTCTTCATCAGGGTAAAATATATATATATATATATATATATATATATATATATATATATATATATATATATATATATATATAATAATGTCAAAAACATCCACTGTCGTGGTTGTGTCTCCAGACGAATTAAAATAATAGCCAAGAACTGGAAAATACGACTTTGCCAATATTTCGTCTTTATTAAAAGACTTCATCAGGGCAACAGAAGTCTTTTAATAAAGACGAAATATTGGCAAAGTCGTATTTTCCAGTTCTTGGCTATTATATATATATATATATATATATATATATATATATATATATATAATAATGTCAAAAACATCCACTGTCGTGGTTGTGTCTCCAGACGAATTAAAATAATAGCCAAGAACTGGAAAATACGACTTTGCCAATATTTCGTCTTTATTAAAAGACTTCATCAGGGCAACTGATGTGAAAGCGGTTAAAACCGTTATAAGATATACGCTAGCTGATGTGAGACGCTAATACGAGACTTAAAGCTGCTCGCGCGCTGTAAAGCGCGCGCGTTACATATAAGTGAAGCAATGAGAGCGATATTAAAATAAATCCCTTCGAGGATTCCTACTACAGAAAAAATCATCACTATTAAGACCCAGTGGATAAATACATCGAAGACGGTATGCCCACTGGGCCTCCCTATCCCTAAGATATTCCTCACTTGAACACTTGTCTATTAACTGTATTCTAACATCACTCAAACCATGATGGTCTGCCTGATTGAAATGCCTGTATATAACATCGTCTTTAAGTTTATTCTCCGAGGATAGTCCTCTGTGCGCATTAATCCTAGACTTGTGGTTATTAAATCTAGTCCTAAATTTGTTAATAGTAGATCCCACATACTGCATTTGACACGTTGCACAAGACAATAGGTACACTACGTAGTCTGAATTACAATCCAGCTTAAAATTAATCACAAAATCTCTCCCAGTAACTCTACTTTTGAAACAAATGCCCTCATCCAAGAAATCACAAACCCTGCATCGTCTATCCCCACATCTACCACAACCCTTAACAGTAACTGGTGTCTTAAGTTCGGAATGTACCAGAATGTCCTTAAGGCATTTAGGCCGCCGGAAAGCCACCATGGGCACCTGTTCCAAGGCCAGCTGGCAACGCCTAGAAGATTGCAAAACAGGATGAAGCCTGTGTAATATTTTAGAAATACAAGGGAGTGCCGGATGAAATGTGACCACAAAAGGAATACGTTTATTACAAGCAGGCTGCTTATCCCTAAGGGTTTGTTCCCTGGGAATCCTACGCGCTCGATCTATTTGCCCCTCCACATGCTCCCTGTTATAACCCCTTTTAACCAAGTAACTGCACAATTCCTCAGCCCGTTTATCAAACAAAGCATCCGTGGAACATATACGTCTTATTCTAAGGGCCTGACCAAAAGGGATACCTTTCTTACATGAATTAGGGTGACAAGAGGAATGAAACATATATTGGTGTTTGTCCGTAGGCTTACTAACAACAACCTTACTTTTTATGGAAGACATTTCCTACAGGTCCTGGGGACAGCAATAGGGACAAAAATGGCGCCGTCTTATGCCAATATCTTTATGGGTAAACTAGAATCGGACCTACTTGAACAAGCATCAGTAACGCCGCTTTTCTGGCGTAGATTTATAGATGACATCTTTTTTATTTGGACGGAGGGAGAGGAGAGACTCAAAGAGTTTTATGGGGCTTATGAACTCGTTTCATAATACCATTAAATTCACTTTTAGCTGGTCGTCTGAGCAAGTGAACTTTTTAGATGTTAGTGTCTTGTTAAACGAGGGGGTAATTTCCACAGATTTATATCGTAAGCCTACGGACAAACACCAATATTTGTTTCATTCCTCTTGTCACCCTAATTCATGTAAGAAAGGTATCCTTTTGGTCAGGCCCTTAGAATAAGACGTATATGTTCCACGGATGCTTTGTTTGATAAACGGGCTGAGGAATTGTGCAGTTACTTGGTTAAAAGGGGTTATAACAGGGAGCATGTGGAGGGGCAAATAGATCGAGCGCGTAGGATTCCCAGGGAACAAACCCTTAGGGATAAGCAGCCTGCTTGTAATAAACGTATTCCTTTTGTGGTCACATTTCATCCGGCACTCCCTTGTATTTCTAAAATATTACACAGGCTTCATCCTGTTTTGCAATCTTCTAGGCGTTGCCAGCTGGCCTTGGAACAGGTGCCCATGGTGGCTTTCCGGCGGCCTAAATGCCTTAAGGACATTCTGGTACATTCCGAACTTAAGACACCAGTTACTGTTAAGGGTTGTGGTAGATGTGGGGATAGACGATGCAGGGTTTGTGATTTCTTGGATGAGGGCATTTGTTTCAAAAGTAGAGTTACTGGGAGAGATTTTGTGATTAATTTTAAGCTGGATTGTAATTCAGACCACGTAGTGTACCTATTGTCTTGTGCAACGTGTCAAATGCAGTATGTGGGATCTACTATTAACAAATTTAGGACTAGATTTAATAACCACAAGTCTAGGATTAATGCGCACAGAGGACTATCCTCGGAGAATAAACTTAAAGACGATGTTATATACAGGCATTTCAATCAGGCAGACCATCATGGTTTGAGTGATGTTAGAATACAGTTAATAGACAAGTGTTCAAGTGAGGAATATCTTAGGGATAGGGAGGCCCAGTGGGCATACCGTCTTCGATGTATTTATCCACTGGGTCTTAATAGTGATGATTTTTTCTGTAGTAGGAATCCTCGAAGGGATTTATTTTAATATCGCTCTCATTGCTTCACTTATATGTAACGCGCGCGCTTTACAGCGCGCGAGCAGCTTTAAGTCTCGTATTAGCGTCTCACATCAGCTAGCGTATATCTTATAACGGTTTTAACCGCTTTCACATCAGTTGCCCTGATGAAGTCTTTTAATAAAGACGAAATATTGGCAAAGTCGTATTTTCCAGTTCTTGGCTATTATATATATATATATATATATATATATATATATATATATATATATATATATATATATATATATATATATATAGTGGCTTCAGCTTACCAAATCACATTAAATTGTGAGGTATATCCCTATATATATATACACTATCACAAATGAAGATAACCCACATGTTATGTTCCACACCTATATTTCGACCACATAAAGTGGTCTTCATCAGGGTAAAATTACAGTTACAACCGCACGCGTCATACTACTTTTAAAAGTGTAAACTTAAACAGCCTCGTGCGCGCGCATCAACAAACGATCTCCTCCCCGCGCGCATAATGCCATTATAAACCATCAACAAATTACGTGCGTCTGGAACGCCTGTTCTGACCGAAGAAAAAGTCATTGTCATTAAGACCATAAGGACTCAAAGTATTAAGCTTATATGCCCATTGGCCCTCCTTATCCCTCAGCTCCTCTTCCCCATTGACCCTGTCTATCAACTGAATGTTCATATCATCCAAACCGCTATGTCCATCACTCCAAAAGTGTTTATACAGTAGGTCGTCATTCTCCCGCTGTGCCTCATTCAATCTTGCATGGCGTCTTATTCTGGATTTATGGTTGTTAAACCTTATTCTAAACTTTGTAACAGTGGACCCCACATACTGTACTGAACACCTCTTAAATGTGATCAAGTAAACCACATTACTTGAGTTACAATCAAGACTATAGTTAATAGAGTACTTCCTGTCATTATGAGTACACACAAAACAGTCCTTTTCCTCTAAATACCTACAGACTTCACATCGACTTGATTTACATTTACACGTTCCTCGCTCATTTTCTGCAGAACCACGGCTATTTATCTTCGCACGCACCAGGTAGTCCCCCAAACTTTTAGGTTTTCTGAATGCCACCAAAGGGATATCCTTGATGGCTTTTTTACATCGATCCGATGACTTCAAAATGGGATGTAGCTCTCTGAGTATTTTACTTATGTTCGGCAAGCCAGGATGGTAAGTTACCACGAAAGGTGTTTTTGCACTGCGTGTTTGCTGTTTACTTCTAAAAACCTCTTCTCTGGTCATACGCCTGACTCTCCCGATTTGTTTTTCCACGAAGTTCCTCTGATGACCCCTTTCAATTAAGTATTCCACCAAATTCTCCGCCCGCTTCTCAAAAAATAGGGCTTGGAACAAATCCTACGCAATCGCATCGCTTGAGCATACGGTATGCTCTTCTTACAGGCACCCGGATGACAGGAACTATAATGTAAATATTGGTGACTGTCCGTTGGTTTAACAAATACGTCCGTCTCCAATACACCTGACTTGTTGATCACCCTAACATCTAAAAATTCTATTTCATTCACAGAACACTTTGAAGTAAATTTGATCGTGTTATGGGCATTGTTTAAATATCTTATAAATTCCTCCAACTTCCTTTCACCCTCCGTCCATATGATAAATATATCATCAATGTATCTCCACCAAATATAGGGCTTGACTTCTGCATCCCGAAGTAGACGTCTTTCCAAATTATCCATAAAGATATTTGCATATGAAGGAGCCATTCTTGTTCCTATCGCTGTTCCTAGCTTTTGTAGATAATGTTTGCCATTGAATTCTATATATATATATAGATAGATAGATAGATAGATAGATATTATACGGATTTTTGAAGGACCACTAGTAATGGTCCCTCTTACATGAACTTATTGCGTATCCCTTTAGGGTTTTCTTTCAATATACAACAACTATAAAGCTCGGTACCAATTACCCTTTGCTACTGACTAGTTTACACCAATCGCAAACTTTAGATGCTGCTACTGCCACTATCACAGCCACTGCAACTGCTTCTGCTGCTTCTGCAGTTACTACTTTTAGTATTATTATTATCATTACTAATATTAGAGACTATATCAAATGCTAACAATAACTATGGAGATCTTTATTCTAAATTAAATTTTAACGTTGAGTGTAACAATTTTTTGGATAATCTTCACCTCTTGCCTCGAAAAGAAAATTTCCCAAATCTTCTTCAACGGTAGCTTATTTCACTTGCTCCTATCTTCGATGTAACTACCATGAAACCTTGGACTGTCTTTACTCCCCTTTAACACGTTAAAAGAGAAAAAAAGCCTTTAAAATACACTGCTTGGTATAGACTAGTACAAATGGTCTCTTATTTTCCTTAAGGACAATAAAGCGGGCGAAACACGCGGTTTCTATTTTTACATGATAGTCGGTTACTGCCGGGTTTATTATTGGTTATTATGGCTCGTTTGACTAGCGTATTTCCTGGCCACAAAGTTCTTAAATAACAACTGTCGACTCTGTCCACTATCATATGCAGAGATGAACTCAGCACTAAGGCTCTAAGCGCACGCCACCGAAGTGTGCACTCTGGGATGATTCATACACGGGGCACTCAGTGGCAGTAGAGTAATCAGCAAACTTCAAGTTCAGCTTTTTCACCGAGTTCGTGTCTCTTTTGTGGTGATCATGACAGCCAATGATGAACAGCTCTAGCCCTCCTTCCTCTCCACCCAGCACCACGGCCGCGGCTGCCCCACTCCTCGGATCCATGGTATTGCGGATGATCAGCCAGAGGTTCAAATCAGGATTGTACTTCTCAATGGAGTCCAGAATCCCTACATTATTTGTCAGTTGGCTCTGTTTCCTTTGTTCTTTTCAGGGGAATATATTACATAACCCCTCATTATTATTCACTGTCTAAAAAGTTTTTTTTTTTTTTTTTTTTAAGTTGGTGGCGGCTTTGATTGTAACAGGGGAGTGCGGGGTTGAAGCAATAGCTGATAACAATAGCAAAAACAATGCAATATATATTTCCCCTGCTCATATTCCCCTCGACTTAGTCCCCTGCTCATATTTCTCGGCCTCGACTAAGTCTCCAATTACTTGTAAACTCTAAAGAAGAAACAAACAAACACAGACGAAATGTCAAACAGTTACTGACCACGCGGTGGTCTTTCGTGTGTTAGCTGGTTATCCACTCACTGTTTCGTTTAGCAACCTCTTCGTGGGGCTTACTCGCTGCAACGACATTGGTAGCGGGTAGACCTTCAAGCAATAAATCATTTTCTCAAGGAGAGTTAAAATCCGAGGCAGCATTTTCAACGTCTCAGTCTGTGAATCCTGGCTGGTGAGTCTGACCTGTCGCATTCGCAAGGAAATCCAACTGCTGAGAAGGAGCTTCCAAAGACCCTTGAGAAGCCGTTTTTTTGGTTAAGAAGACTACATCTTCACTATCGCTCAGCTTGTTTGCAAACGTTGTTAGCCGAGAGTTCACTTTTCCCAAAATTTTACAGCAGCTGTTCAACTATGTGACTGTAGTGTACTGAATGCACTGTTTATACAAAAGTAATATGTTTACCACGCATACCAGCAGACAAAAGAAAATGTCTATGATACATATTGTTGTGTAAATAATACAGAACTAAATTCAATCCCACAGTGTACCAGTAAACAAAAACACGTTGTCTACGCATTGTTGTAAAAAAAAAACCCAAAAAACAAAAACAAACAAACGAAAACCGCAAATCAGAAAAACACGTTTACAGTCGAAACCTCACCGACTACAATCTACCATAAAAAGTATTTTCCAAGTAGAAAATAAGTTTTTGGTTATTAAGTGGTCTTTCGTTTCTTTTAGAAAACATCACCACCTGACAAATAAACATGTTATTTACCTGTCCCTCGGGGGTATGTGATATATTCACCTGGCACCAGGTGCATATATCACATACCCCCTCGTTCCAGGTAAATAACCCTTTACTTGTTGCTTTCACCAATCACGTAAAGGCGACCGCTGAACGTGACAACGGCTTGGTTCATCCGGGACTTGTTCATACTGGTAATTTCGCACCACTTGTTGGTCATTGGATCATAACTCTCGACATGCTCGGTTCTGAGATTCCACAGTTCCCCCCAACGGCGAAGAGGCGTCCTTGCAGAGGTACCAGTTTACTAAGCAGAAGTTACCTTTGCATTTATAGAGTGATCAGCAACTGATGCATGAAGTCCACTGGCCCACAAAAGGATTACTAGTAACTATCCACGGTGACTAGGTCAACGTACTCACACTTTACTCCCCCACTCTTCCTCCCCACGCGCCATACAGCAGGCTATCCGGCGTACTTGCGAGGGATAATCATGGGTGCAATTATCCGCCATTTTCTCTCATTGAAGTCAAAGCATTCCATGTCGTTTACAACTTTCCGATTTTCCGCAATCAAAAACGGTTAATGAAGTGACCTCTGAAAGGTAAAAACCAAAACACCAGTTTTATGACATTTTGAGAATTTTTGTATCGCAGTTTGCCCTTGAATATGATAAAATTTCAAAGTGCTGTACTTGTAAAGCAATATCCTCCTCAATAGGCATTCATTTAGCAGAGAGCGAAACACGAGACATCAAGCGCGAAGTTCGAGACACTAAGGCGGAGTGTGTGGCCAGAGAGAGATATAAATGTTATTTGCCTTCCAGGAGGTCCGTACTGGGAAAGACTGTGCCAGAGGTCTCAAGTAAGCTAAACTACTTACAACTTTGAAATTAATTTTGGATGTGTTTTCTCAGTTGTGTGTACTCGCCTGTTTAAGAAATTGCAATGAGCAGAGACGGGGAAGCTCATTTTGCACGAATGTTTTTTTTTTCATTGTTTTATTAACATGTTTAAAGCCGCGTTTTAACTTGTATCTATATATCTAGCTCTGAAAGTTGGATATGTAAATGCCAATAGAAGCTTTCTAATTATCTGCCGTATGTAATCACAGCGTGACCACACAAACTGTGTCACCGTTGAGCGTGATTTTGAATTTAGTTGAAATGTATGGGAATATCGAAAAGGTTCACATTATCGTTATATGGTTATATGGTTAATATTTTTGTGGTCAACTTTTTAATCAAAAACATTGCCCAAAAATTAAAATTCTACTTTCACAACAAACCTTAAGGCCAGACCTTGGTATCTGGATGGAAATTTTCCTCTCACTTTTTCCGCGGGTCACGCTATAGCCATTTTATTGGAGCCAGTCTCACGTATCTTAAGTTGCCTTGTTCACGCCTGAAAGGAATTATGGAAGATTCAACCATTCCACGAGCAATTTATTAGTCCATATGGACCAATGCTTTGAAAACCTGCAACTTTCCGAAATCCCGGACTATGGTAGAAATGAACCATTGTTATTCCCAAATGCTCAGTTGTTTGGACTTAACCACCCCAAAACTGCAAATTTTCATGGAGTATGACCGTTTATTCTGCTGCAAACCAAAAAATGTTGGCTTCGAACGCCCTCGGACAACACCAAAAATTTGTAACTTTGTCTTGAGGTTTTTAAGACAAAAATTCCTCTTGAAGCTAAAAGTCTACATTGGCAACAAACTTCGACTCCTTTCTTGCAACCTGTCCCACATTTCCCTGCTCACTTATTTAGCTCGACCAGCTGGATAACGACCTGGATAACACTGGGAGTAAACATTGATGAAAAACTAACATTTTGTAAACATATCAAAGACTTTAGCAAGAGAGCAAGTCAAAAAGTTGGAGTGACCCGTAATTTAAATGAGGCGAACCTAATACATTCAATTACTACATGAAAAACTCGGCGACTGAATCAATTAAGAACGGCTATTTTAAATGAGGCGAACCTAATACATTCAATTACTACATGAAAAACTCGGCGACTGAATCAATTAAGAACGGCTATTTTAATTTGAACGGCTCAGCCGATCTTTTCGCCTTTATGAGGCGGAAATTTCGAGTTTGGAACGGCTTTAATTCGGACGCCGAACTTTTCATGGGCCGAGCCTAATGCATGAATAATAATATTGCATATATTTAAGAAGTTTATTCAGAACTGAAACTGGAACTGGAACTGGAACTGGAACTGGAACTGTATTAGGAACGCCCTGTGGAACGGCAAATTAAATTCGATGTCTGAATCAACAGGCGTAATTTTGTTAATTTGGGTCGGTCCAAATTCGAATTAAGTTCGGCTCGTGAAAAGATCGGCGTCTGAATCGGGCCCTACTGAGGTTGCGAAATCTCATACCTTGCTCTGCTAAACTGCAACATTATAAATTAATCTGGAATTCTTCCTCACTTGACGTACTGTAAAGTTGTATGGCACTTTTGTAAATCGTCTGATAAGCGTAAACTGGAACGAGTTCAAGAGCGTGCACTGAGAGCAGTTTTCAAGTCAAAATCTGAATCTTACGGTGAACTCTTGGAAAGCGCCTGTATCCCTATACTCTGTATGAAGGAAGATTACGAAACATTACCACCTTGATGTACAAAGTTAAAAACGGCCTTGTACCTAAGTACTTTTCCGAATTTTTCCACGCGTCCCATAAGGATACAACCTAAGAAATACGGACTTTAATATCCCACGGTTCAGTTAAAACTGTATGCTACGGCAAACACTCATTAACCCTTTTCCGCCGAGAGGGGTCGTATATGACCCGACAAGAGACCGATGCTTTGAAAATCTACAACTTTCTCAAATCCTGGACTATGGTTGAAATAAACCATTTTTTTTGCCAAATGATCATTTGTTAGACTTTATAAACCCGTAAACTGACCAAAACTCCCAATTTTCATTGAATATGAGCGTTTATTCTGTTGCAAAACTAAGGCTAAAACAGAACAAAAAAAGCAAAACAAGCTAAGCCCATCGGATAAAGAGAGTCCAACGCTGAACAGTCTTAAACAAAGCATTAAGAAAAAAGATTTAACTCTTCTCTTAGAAGACTGCAGGAATTGCGACTTATGTTTTTAACTTTCCTATAGATTGGATTAAACTTAGGCTTAATTACATTAGGAATATACGTGTAATTAGTTTAAATTTTCTTTGCTTGTATACGTGTAATTATGCTATTTATTAGTATCCCCAATTAGTTTGTTAGAAGCTAAATACCTCGCCACTTAAATAAAGTCCTACTACGACTACTACTGCTACTGCTACTGCTACCGCTACTGCTACTGCTACTGCTACTGCTACTGCTACTGCTAATGCTACTGCTACTGCTAATGCTAATGCTACTGCTACTGCTACTGCTACTGCTACTGCTACTGCTACTGCTACTGCTACTGCTACTGCTACTGCTACTGCTACTGCTACTGCTACTGCTACTGCTACTGCTACTGCTACTGCTACTACTACTACTACTACTACTACTACTACTACTACTACTACTACTACTACTACTACTACATTCCGTTGAACTCACTGGTATGTAATGTTTCTGACCCAAACGAATCCTGGGGAATTCTTGCATAACGGCGGCACGGAAGTCCGCGAATTTCCATTTCAGTACGTTAGTTGTTAGAAATGTTGAGCCACCCAAACCTGCTAATAAGATATTGCACCGATTGCATTAGTTATACGTCAAAACTCGCCAAAATTACCATGCGAGGTCTCGGAAGCCATCCACAGAACGGCCAGATAGACAACCTCACTCGTGAATCGCCATGACTTGCTCAAACACTTTCGGCGACCCACTTGCTGTGAAATTGTTTTTAACCTCTATATTCTCTCAGAGGATTGCCTCTACCCACCAACCTGACAGCTTTAGGAAGCCAGGCAAGGCGTTTCGATCTGAGGTGGCAAATGGCACGAAAAACACACTTATAAATCAAATACTTAACGAATTCGAAGTCGAGTGCTCACTTAATCAAGCCAAAGCTAGCGTGACAAGCGTGACAAGGAAGATAGAAACTTCGGTCCTGTGGACCAGCAAAATCTCTGTAGTAGCCCCTTTTATGCAATAACGAGATCGACTTGACCTCCTACCGTCGGGAAATTACAAAGTTCAAATCGTCGTAACAGGAATGAGTTAAGGGAAGACTTGAAATGAAGGATTAGATAAGCACAGTCTCCGAATTAAATATCGACCAAACATAGGAGTTGAGAAGAACAAGTCGATTTCAGGAAAAATACAATCCTTGTGTCTGCTTGAGAACATGAAGAAGGAGCTCTTTTCCGAAATGCATGCAATTTGGGCATTAGGCATTTTTTTTCGTCGCGATCTCTCCAATCACTCCAAAATATGTAACAAATAAATGGCATATTACGGTAATCCTTCGGATCTTTATCACCATCTGGGCCAAGTATCTTTGAAAAAATCCCTTAGTAAATTTATTAAAAGTACCGTAACCAGGTCTCCAAAATTGTCCTATATAGCTCAAGTTTAGAAAAATACGGAGTAGCTAGCTTACTTCTTATTAAAAGGGTCAATTTTAGACTCCTTAAAATTGCCACTCCTTATAATCGCCACTTATAAGAATCCAAAAAATTGCCCCTTTTAAGTCCCTTAAAATCGCTATTTTTAACACTCATTATAATCGTCACTTTTAATAAGACTCCTAATAATTGCCACTTCCAAGACTCCTTATAATCGTCACATCTCCCGCAGTTTATCAATGGCAAGAGCAAGTGACAGGAAGCTAAGAGTAAGAATCTCACTGGTTGCGCTTAATTGGCTTGGAACACGATATAGAATTTACACTTCGAAATCACTTGGACGTGAAAGTTCAAACTCTCTGACTTTGCCTGTAGTCTCTAATTTTCAGCGCTCCCCTAGCGTCGCGTCTCCTCGCCATTTCGCTCGCGCGCGTGAGTTTCTCCGCCCCACAATCCATCGCCAAAATTAGAGACCACTCGCAGTCTATCACTTTTAACACTCCTTGTAATTGCCACTTTCGAGACTCCTTGTAATTGCCACTTTTAAGACTCCTTAAAATTGCCACTTTTAGGACTCCTTATAATTGCCACTTTCGAGACTCCTTATAATTGCCACTTTTAAGACTCATCAAAATTGCCACTTTTAAGACTCCTTATAATTGCCACTTTCAAGACTCCTTATAATTGCCACTTTTAAGACTCCTTATAATTGCCACTTTTAAGTATTACTTAAAATTGCCACTCTTAACACCCCTTATAATTGGCACTTTCGAGACTCCTTATAATTGCCAGTTTTAAGACTCCTTAAAATTGCCACTTTTAAGACTCCTCATAATTGCCACTTTTAAGACTTCTTAAAATTGCCACTTTTAGGACTCCTTATAATTGCCACTTTCGAGACTCCTTATAATTGCCACTTTTAAGACTCATCAAAATTGCCACTTTTAAGACTCCTTATAATTGCCACTTTCAAGACTCCTTATAATTGCCACTTTTAAGACTCCTTATAATTGCCACTTTTAAGTATTACTTAAAATTGCCACTCTTAACACCCCTTATAATTGGCACTTTCGAGACTCCTTATAATTGCCAGTTTTAAGACTCCTTAAAATTGCCACTTTTAAGACTCCTCATAATTGCCACTTTTAAGACTTCTTAAAATTGCCACTTTTAGGACTCCTTATAATTGCCACTTTTAAGACTCCTTAAAATTGCCAGTTTTAAGACTCTTTAAAATTGCCTCTTTTAAGACTCCTTATAATTGCCACTTTTAAGACTCCTTAAAATTGCCACTTTTAAGACTCCTTATAATTGCCACTTTTAAGACTCCTTAGGGCGATCTTAAACAAAACCACTTTTTCTCCACCATCAAACTCATTCAGAAGAAACCACCACCATGCAACTCGTTGCTATGAGTGATGACAAAAACAATGGTGTTTGAATTCCTGGTTGCTATGGCAACACAACAAGCTTAAGATCTCTTTAAAAGTGCTTCTTTTTTAAGGTGGCTCAAAACAGTTTTCAGTGCTTTCTAAGGCGTAGATTTTGATGGGTCACTATAACCACTCTGTATCAGTTGATGCTACAATCATGGTACCACAAAACTGCCCAATCATTGGGTAGTACGTTGTTATCATTTTCGTGACGTTAGAAGAGAGCCACCTTAAATTTTCGAAAATTTAAGGTGGCTCTGAATCCCAAGTACAGAATTTTTTTAAACTTTGCCAAACGTTGCGTCTTATCCTGCTATCAAATTTCGATAACAAAAAAAATTTCACCGTCCCGTTTTTGAAATATAAGTACTTTAAGCTAAAATTAAGGGTGTTTTTAGTAGATCATACTGTTGCTATGGTGACATATAGCGTCACGAAAATGATAACAACGTGCTCACCAATGATTGGGCAGTTTTTGATACCACGATTGTAGCATCAACGGATAAAGAGTGGTAATAATGACCCACCAAAATCTACGTCTTGGAAAGTGCTCAAAACTGTTTTGAGCCACCTTAAACAAAAATGAACAAAAACACTTACGCAGTGAGGCAAGAAACAATTTTTTACAGGTTATGCTTGTATTGATCTAGGTCCTGAACCTAAACTTGTAGACTGAATCTGCATATTTGCAAAGAGAAAAATCTTGAAATTTTCACTTTGCCAAAAAAGGGTGTTTTTAGTCTATACCTACCGTCAATCTTTCGCATGTTATGCAAGAACAATTTAACGGATTGGCTGTATTTTGGTTCATAGCCTAGAGGGTTTGTCTACCTCAAATTTGAGCCCTAAAAAGCTGGTAAAAGTAAAAGCATGGAAAGAGAATAGTGTTTGAAATTTACAATTCCATGTCACTTTCAAATTTCAAACCTGCACAGGGTCAAGAAAAATATTGCTGTGGGCAGGTTTTGCCATCTTTTCCAGCAATACTGGTGCAAAAGTGTTTGTTACACATGAAGAAAATGGAAAAATCAAACAGGCATGACAATGCATTTATCCAAATAAATATCGGGTGAGGACAAAACATGGACCAGGGGTCCATGGACCTCTCTTCTGGACCGGGTCCATCGACCACTTGTATGGACCTGGTCCATACAAGGTGGTGCGGGAAGCTGTTGGCAACCAACTTTCCAGATGAGACTAGGAGAAATTTGAACGTAAGACTGACTGAACGCAAACGAGCGACGAAATGGTGACATCAACAATAACATTGCTGAGCACCATTTACTGACAAACCACACAATCGACTGGGACTCTGCTAAATGCATCACCTACTGTACTAACTACCACCAACGGATCGCACTGGAAAGTTGGTTTACTAACTTAGAACAGACACCACTGAACCGTTGCCAACAGCTTCCCGCACCTTACAAACGACTTATTGACGATATTAACAGCAGACAAACGATAGACACACCGACTAATTTGACTAACAATACACCTACGAACATTTGACTAACAAAAGACGGATCGAAACGCACCAATCACGGTTTACAGTCTTCACAGCCAATAACATCACGGCTTAACTGACAGACAACCAATAACATCACGACTTCGTTGGCCAATCACATCAACGACCAGAGTACTTATACCATCTCCTGACGTTACTCCAATCACTTGACTCTGATGATGACTTCCGCTCAGGTTGTCGAAACGTCAGTCAATGTCATCACAAACAGTCCTTCTCAGGACTACACTCACCCGGACGATCGTGCTTCACTTAGTTATGATATGACTCCTGGGTTCAAACCATTTGCGATACTACTTAAGCAGTAGTGAAAATAAAGCCCGTTCGTAATATGCCTGTGAGTGGTAAATATATGGTATATATGGTAAATATATGATTTTCATTTATTCATTCTCATATATACTATTTCAATGCAACACATGACCCACAATTGCCTTTC
>JAEMWC010000346.1:105000-122500 GCA_016490735.1 Pachyseris speciosa
TGTTGGTAGGAGATACAGCTGCCCAGGTCTCTTCAAAACGCCGGGAGCAGGTTTTGACCAAACTCAACCCAGTACTGGCCACGCTAGGAAAAGAGGCATTCCCAGATTCAGGTAAGCAACTATTTGGGGATGGATTTGAAGCCCGCCTCAAACTTCGCTCTGAAACAGCGAATACAGTGGCTGATGCCAAGAAAGCGCGAAAAACGTTTTTTCGGGGCGCTGCCCCACGAAGATTCCAAGGGCGCTTTAGGGGTGGCAGAGGACAATACAGAGCCCCTTACAGAGGGTTCCTTCGCCCAACATCAAGCTATCAAACCGCAAGCTCGTCATTCAGGGGCAGAAACATGGTATAACTCTCCCAGTCTCAAGAGCCATACCAGCCAAAACCACAGCAGTAACTCTCGTCCGTCCAAATCAACTTCCCCCAGGTATGTTCAGAAATCTTTTGCTTTCTCCTACCCACCTGCTCCAAGCAGGTCGGTCAAAACATTTTTTTACCAGCATGGGAACAGATTACAAAAGATCCCTGGATCCTTCAAGTAGTCTCAGGTTACCAGATAGAATTTCTAGACTATTCTGTGCAACACAGAGGCCCTACTCCTATCCCATGAACACAGGACCACCAAACCATAATAGATCAGGAAGTTCAGGAACTACTATCAAAAGGGGCAATCCATTACGTCCAACCCAATACCTATCAGGAACCCGGATTTGTCAGCTCCCTTTTGTACTACCCAAAAAGGGTGGGGTACACAGGCCAGTTATAACCCTGAAACCCCTGAACTGTTTCATACCATACGAACACTTCAAAATGGAGTCCATTCACATGTTGAAGGATCTTCTAAGAAAAGGGTATTGCATGATAAAAATAGACTTAAAGGATGCATATCTGACGGTCCCAATTTGGCAGAATCACCAGAAGTATCTACGGTTTCTGTGGAGAGATTCGTTTCTGGAATTCGCATGCCTCCCCTTTGCTTTGGCCAGCGCCCTCAGGGTTTTCCGCAGACTGTTAAAACCAGTCTTATCTATACTGAGGCAGAGAGGGATTCGGTTCATAGCATACCTAGACAATATCCTTCTCATGGCACCCTCGGTAGATCAGGTCCTTCAGCATGCTGCCTTGAGCCTAAACCTTCTGGAAGGCCTGGGCTTCATAGTGAACTATCAAAAGTCCATTCTGGTACCTTGCCAGCAAATGGAGTTCCCAGGTTCCCTTTTAAACTCAATCAACCTCACCCTCAGCCTCCCCAGGGACAAAATAAGAAAGATCCAGTCAAAATGTCAGGATCTGTTAGTATTGTAACACAAAACAATAAACCAAAGCATTTGTTGGAACACAACTCTATTCTCAGCTATTCTCCATGGCGGGCGAGCACATGTCCGTATGTCATGCGCTCAACACTCTAGGTACGCAATGCGTGTATACAATATCCCCCCTTTCCTATGAAGGCATGGACGGGTAACAGAAAACAAATGTAACATGACTCAACTCAACTAGGATCACAATAGAATTTGAGTAGGCACAGATTCTAAGAAAATGTCCTAGCTCAAAAGAAAGTCATTAAAATAACTGGGAACACGGCGTTCTCGGAAAGGCCTGTCAACATGTTCAGAGGTCCCTCATGTAATGTTTCCATGACTGTGGACACTCCCTCCTTGGATAGGTCTTCCGACGGGTTCAGCGTTTCTTGCTGTGGGTATCACTTTCTTGACCATGGATACGTTCCTCAACAACCGTGCCCCTCCTCTCGCAAGTTCGACACCGACTCCCTTTTTGCTGACGACGGTAAAGGGTTTAGGGTCGACTATCTTGTGGTGAACTTGTTTTGAAGCAGCAGTACTTGATTTCCCTGGCGAATGTCTGAAGGGGTTGCCTTGTGTCGCCTATCCATGTATGACTTTGCTTTTGACTTTCTCAAATTGTCATTGGAGCATGCGATTTGGAGGAGCTTAGAGGGGCGAGAGAGTTTCAAACAGGGAATCTTGGTCCTGATATGAAGATTCATCATCAGGGATGCGGGTGATACCCCAGTGGAAGAATTTGGAGTATTTCGGTAATTCAGTAAGAACACAAGCAGTTCAGAACACCAGTTCTTCCCTTCCACTGTAGAAATTCGAATGGTCTTCTCCAGGGTTTTGTTTGAACGTTCCACTTGGGCATTAGCAGCTGGCCAAAGGGGCGTGATTTTGCGATGCTTGATGCCTAATTGCTTACACCATGCTGTAAACTCGTCTAACCCGAAAGGGGCATTGTCGGATGTAATGACTTCAGGGATACCATGTGTTGCGAACATTTGGTTAAGGTGCGTAATGGCTATGGCTGCCGAACTTGAGCGTGTAACGTGGACCTTTGGATACTTTGATGTTTCGTCAACAGCGACAAAGAGATACTTTCCCGATGGGAATGGGCCACAGTAGTCAACATGGATTGTGTGCAACACTTGTTTTGGTGGATCTGTCATTCTGAGGGGCTCTGGGGGAGGAGCTGGGCCCACAATTTGGCAACCAAGGCATTCGCGTACATATCTCTCGGCTTGAATGTCTATGCCAGGCCACCAGACTCGTTGTCTGAGATGCTGTTTAAATTTAGTGATGCCTTGGTGCCCTTCATTTGCTAACTGCAGAATGCGAGGACACAGTGCGTTTGGGATAACAATACGATTGTTCCGTAAAATAATGCCACGTTTCTGGCAAAGTTCATCCTTTAGATCTGCAATGGGCTTTGGTGCAGCTAACCAGTTTCCAGGGACTCCTTTATGGTTTTCAAGGTAGGGTCATATTCGGAAGCGAGAAGAATCTCTTGAAGAGTGATAGCAGAAGGAAGGGAGTCAACTATAATGGAGTTAACGTATTCCTCAACAGGATCTCTGGACGTGTCGGTTGTGACAGGTTTACGTGACAAGAAGTCAACAGCATTTTGGATGCCAGGTTGGAAGACAATGCGTGAGCTGCAGTTTTGAAGCCGTAACCGCCAACGTTCGATTCTTGGTGAAGGGTTTCCGCGGCCTTTGATGAGAACTTCCAGAGGCTTGTGATCAACCACTAAGGCCGCTGTTACACGTTGAAACTTTTAGCTGAAACTTGTGCGCAACGGGGATGAGAACTTTTCAGCAGGCATTGCACCGTTTAACATGAAAGGTCGAAACTTGTTCGGGAACGTTCAAACTGGTCTCGAAATGCCCGCAAAACTAGTTCCATGGCTTACGCAGCGTAGCGTGACAAGACCGAGCGAGACGAGTTTCACGAAGTGGTGTTACACGGTGAAACTCTTGCTTTTATCACCATTGCGATCGTTGCAGAAGTAGAAAGCGGTTCTACTTTTCGTGAAATTTGTCTCGCAACAGAAGTTCGAAAAAGTTTCACGAAACCGACCATGTTACACGGTGCAACGCCTGCTGAAACTTGTTTCGCAGCGCCGTTGCACACACGTTTCAGCTAAAAGTTTCAGCGTGTAACGGCGGCTTAAGTCAAACTGGCTGCCGTGGATGTAAAAATGAAACCTCTCACAGGCCCATACTCCGGATAAGGCATCTCTTTCAGTTTGGCTATAGCACTGTTCAACGGGTGACAGAGTATGGCTTGCATATGCAACAGGTCGTATAGACCCGTCAGAGTGCTTCTGAGTCAAAGCACCACTGATTCCCATCTTGCAGGCATCATGACGTACTTGGGTGGGGAGGAAGGGGTAAAATTGTGCCAGAACAGAGTCGCTAGATATGAGGTCACACAGGTTGTTAAAGGCTTCAAATTGCTCGGGGCCCCACGACCATGGATAGTTCTTGTGTGTGATTCTTCGTATAGGCTCTGTCATAGCAGCTAGGTTTGGAAAGAAACGGGCCACGGTATTTACTAATCCCAGAAAGCTCCTTGCTTCTGTGGCTGTGCTGGACGGTTGCATTTGCTTGATTGCGTGTATACGATCCTTGTCGGGGGACGCGCCTTGTGCGGAGATGTGGAATCCATAATAGTCCAGTTCAGTGCCGCGAAATAGACACTTGGCTGGGTTGACTGTAAGGGCTCTGTCATGCTCCTCTTTAGTGGTACCATGGATGAGAATGTCGTCAACAATGCTCCTCACATTATGGCATCCCTGAAGGACCTGCCCAATTACGTGTTGGCATATCTCAGAGCCTACTGATGCTCCATATGACAGACGCTTGTAACGGCGGAGGCCAACATGTGTTTTGAATGTTGTCAGGTGACGAGATGATTCAGCAAGTTCAATTTGGTGATAACATTCCTTGAGATCAATTATAGAAAAGAACTTGGAGCCGTTTAGGTCTTGTAGAATTTCTTCAGATGTTGGGTATGGGTGGTGTGTACGGCGGAGAGCCTCGTCGGGCTTGCACGTGTTAACGCACAGTATAACATCACCATTCGACTTATCGGCAATGACGACTGGTGACACCCATGGTGTTGGACCTGTGAGCTGTTCAATGATATCTTGATAATCAAGTTGTTTCAGTTTGGCTTCCACTCTGGCACGGTAGTGTAAGGGTGTAGGACGGGAATTTTGTACCACTGGTTGTACAGTTGGATCAACATTGAGCTCGAGTTGGTAATCTTTTAGTTTCCCTATCATGTACAGGTGGATGTTCAGTAGTGGTAGAAGCAGCAACATGCAACATTCCTAGCCGGGTTGAGGTTTCACGACTTAGGAGATAACCAGCATTCCGTGCTTTGAGCACCAGGAACCTTGTCAGGTCAATCTGCCCGGACGGAGTATTGATCAGTCCGAAAAACGATCCGGCGAGGGGAATCGGCGCAGGGTTATCTTCTCCATAAGGGCGAAGTTTCACATTTGCTGGTTTTAAGGGCACCGTTTTTGCAGCACTGATCGCCTCCAATGTTGTATAGTCAATGGTGTTCGCTGTGGCATCAGAATCAATACAGACTTGTACTGGGGTACCTTCGATGGTAACTGTGATGTCTGTCTTTGCTTTGTTAGGGTTGAATTGAAATACCTCTTGACTTTCATCCTCATCTGAAGAGTAACAAACATAACGGGCCTTGGGTAGCTCTGCCTGTTTGCCATTTGGGCAGCTTGGATGTGTGGTTCTTTTCATACACAAGCGTCCAAAATGGTGTAGGATTCCGCACTGGGAGCATGTCTTACGAAAATCAGGGCATCTTGGGGTTCGTTGCCGGTGGTCGGGTTGGTTACGACAATGTGTGCTTTGTTGCCGTTTGTCTGAAGTAAAACTCGCTTGTTCTTCTTCACTGATGGTTGGTGTTGTCAGTTGGTGAGCGAATTCCGAATGTTCCTGGGATCAGACATTTTCGATGTTCGCCGCCTGAAAATTGGCCGACTCCATGGAGCGAGCAATATCTAGCAAGGAACTGAGAGAAACAGTGGATTTTTCGCGAAGGAGGCGTCGGCGAAGTATGCTGGAGTGACAATGTTCAATTAGCTGGTCCTTAATAGCCTCGTCGAGCGAGTATTTATCGAAGTCATAGTGCTCTCCCAGTCGATGTAGACGTGTTACATATTGAGAAATCGATTCGTTGGGCGCTTGATGAGCTTGGCGAAAGCTGTCTTTCGAATTGTAAACTCTTCTGAGAATGTTCAGCGCGGTAAGCGCCTCTGTGTAGCTAGTTCCAGTGTCTGATAATGTAGCGAAGATGTCTTGGACAGCCGGCCCGGCAAGGTGAAGTACTAACGCTAGTTTGCGATTGTCAGCAGATATTTCTCGAGCATCGATGTAATATTGTAGTCGTGTTTGTTTTCCATCTGTCTCAGCGGGGACCCACGCTGCCGGTCTGTTTGAAGAGATCGAACGGTGGTATGGATGTGATCTCGGCCATCCTCGCCGCCAAAATATTGTAACAGAAAACAATAAACCAAAGCATTTGGTGGAACACAACTCTATTCTCAGCTACTCTCCATGGCGGGCGAGCACATGTCCTTATGTCATGCGCACAACACTCTAGGTACGCAATGCGTGTATACAATAGTTAGAACCACCAGTCACTACGGTGAGAGAATTGTCAAAATTCCTGGGCCTCCTGTCCTCTTCCATACAGGCAGTCTTTCCCGCTCCCCTTCACTATCGATACCTTCAACAGGCAAAGAACTCTGTCCTCAAATGCCACAAATCTTACGAGGCTCTAGCCCATCTAGACTCAGAGTGCCTCCAGGAGGTACAGTGGTAGAAAGACAACCTAATAGCGTGGAACGGGAAAGCCCACCTCCAGCAATCAACAGACCTGGTCATAGAGACCGATGCCTCTCGCAAAGGCTGGGGAGCTTATTGCCAGGGAGTGTCAACAGGAGGCAGATGACTTCCCCACGAGACCTCATACCACAAAGTGGGGTCTCCTGAACATCGACCTCTTTGCCTCCCGACTCTCCTTCTAACTAGATCAGTTTGTGAGCTGGCGACCAGACCCACTGGCAGTTCATACAGATGCGTTCATCCTAGACTGGGCGACCTTTTGAGGGTATGCCTTCCCCCCATTCGCCCTGATAGGCCGATGCCTCCGACAAATTCAGAGTCAACAAGTGTCACACATGGTGCTAGTAGCACCAGTTTGGCCAGCCCAACCCTGGTACCCTCTCCTATTAGACCTATGCATAGACTTCCCTGTCCTCATACCAATTCAGGAGGACCTCCTGACACAGGGAACCAGACCCCACCCAATCAAACACTTGCAACTGGCTGGGTGGATTCTGTCAACAGAGGATACCAAACGGCACACATTTCTGAAGCGAGTAGAAAAATCCTCCTGGCAGCCTGGAGGAAAAACACAACTATAGTGCCTGTTCCTGTGGATGGTCAAAGTTGTGTAGCTGGTGTAGTCAGCGGATCAATGTTAATCCCCTTTCACCATCTTTAACTCACATTTTGGACTTTCTTGCGACACAGTTTCACGAGGGTAAAGAGTACAGAACTATAAATGTCTATCGTTCTGCCCTTTCTGCTGTTCTGCCATTTATTGATGGTCACAAAGCGGGTTCACACCCTTTAGTATGCCAGATGCTGAAAGGGGTGTGTCAACTACGCCCACCACAACCTCGTTATGCGACAGCCTGGCAGGTCTCGAGGGAGTACAATTTATTTCATCTTTAGGTCCGAACACCCAACTATCCACAAAACTTTTGTCTTATAAGCTCGTTGGGTTGCTTGCTCTTACCGCCCCAGACAGAGCTTCGGGTCTAGCAGCCCGTGACTTGCGCTTCAGATACTTTCACCCCGAAGGAGTTCAGTTCAAACTCCCAGAACAGACCAAAACTGCCAGACAACGCCAGGAACCGAAATCTTGTTTTCATGCTAGCTTTCCTGAAAACGAATGTCTATGTGTATGTAAGTGCCTGCAAGAATATGAGGCTAGAACTCTGCAATGGAGGGCACAGGAACCCTCAAAACCTAACAAGCTTCTGTTATCCCACATATGCCCACACAAACCAGTTTCCCCTGCCACATTAGCCAGGTGGTTAAAAGAACTGATGCATCTCGCAGGCATTGACACTAGTGTCTTTAAGGGTCACTCAGTACGTGGGGCCGTCGCTACTGAGGTGACCAAACAGGGTTTTTTTATCCCCGAAATTTTACAGTTTGCTGACTGGTCTCAGGACAGTACTTTTACTAAGTTCTACTACATGCCTCAGTTCGACCCCTCTGCAGGGAGGGCAGTCTTAGCAGGTACCACACAGAATAAATGTAACTACAGCTTTGAACATTGCATTGTTAAATTGAGACGAGTATTTTGAAGTATAATCGGGGATTATGCAAGGCTGTCTACAGCTGATGTGTAATCTAGATTATACGACAAATAGGAGGCGAGATTTAACAATGTAATCCCTTCCTAAATCCCCCCCCACCCTCATCTTTGTTACATTTTAATCTGCTTTCTTTCAGGTTAGTCTTCGTTCATGAAAAAGACGAGAGCCAGCGGCGGGTCAGCGGCTATATATGTTGCGATTTTGTCGTTCTGTTACGCATTCTTTAAAGTCACTGTATGTTCGTAGTTTAAAAGAGTGAATAAAGAGATATTGCATTGTTAAAAATTTCTCGTATAATCTACATAACACATCAGCTGTAATCAGCCTTGCATAATCCCCGATTATCAACTCGGTTGATAAACCAAGTTTTCTAGTGAAACAGGTTTGCCTTGTCCGGGAGCGTATCAAGCTTATCGGTTTCCCATTCTGTCAGCAAACATAATACTAACATCGTGTTGCACTGACTTTTGACTTCCCTGTCTTGTGAAAGAGGTAACTTTTCTAACTTAACGAGCGAAAGGAAACAATGGGCCTTTTGCAGCTGGTCATTCACGTGGTACAAAAACGTCATGCTGGAGAGCAACCAACGCACTGGGACATGACAAACAAAGAGCTTACATAATTTAAAATGGTAATTTTCTTTGTTTCTCATGTCCCAGTGTGTTGCTTGCTCTCCAGCATGGCCTTTTTTTTTTCACCACGTGACTGACCAGCTGCAAAGGGCCCATTCATGAAAAAATGATATGTTATTTTTCTTTCAACTTCGCTGCTAAAATACCATTAAGAATGCGCTCTTAGTACGCGATCTTTAACTCTATTATAATACGGCGGCGGGTCAGCGGCTATATACCTTGCGATTTTACCGTTGTGTTACGCATTCTTTAAAGTCACTGTATGTTCGTAGTTTAAAAGAGTGAATAAAGAGATATTGCATTGTTAAAAATTTCTCGTATAATCTACATAACACATCAGCTGTAAACAGCCTTGCATAATCCCCGATTATCAACTCGGTTGATAAACCAAGTTTTCTAGTGAAACAGGTTTGCCTTGTCCGGGCGCGTATCAAGCTAATCGGTTTCCCATTCAGCAAACATAATACTAACATCGTGTTGCACTGACTTTTGACTTCCCTGTCTTGTGAAAGAGGTAACTTTTCTAACTTAACGAGCGAAAGGAAACAATGGGCCTTTTGCAGCTGGTCATTCACGTGGTACAAAAACGTCATGCTGGAGAGCAACCAACGCACTGGGACATGACAAACAAAGAGCTTACATCATTTAAAATGGTAATTTTCTTTGTTTCTCATGTCCCAGTGCGTTGCTTGCTCTCCAGCATGGCCTTTTTTTACCACGTGACTGACCAGTTGCAAAGGGCCCATTCGTGAAAAAATAATATATAATTTTTCTTTCATCTTCGCTGCTAAAATACCATTAAGACTGCGCTCCTAGTACGCGATCTTTAACTCTATTATAATACGTCCGCAAAATTCAAGGTTGTTCTTATCCGGCAAAAGCCGACCATAGAAGAGAAGATAACTCCAGTGGTGTCCGATCGCAAAAACAAAAATAATTTCAATAATTTGGAATGACGGAACTTGACATAAACGACCAATTGTTTCAAGCGTCTCTTTCGTGAGTGAGCGACAGTGTAGCGTCCCTTCTAGTGCTGGAAATGAAGATTCGTCGACCTTTCTACGGCAGCAGCTCTGAAGCAGGAAGTTCTTCTGCAAAGGTCTGATGCTCTTTCTGTTTTTATTGTTTGACTAGGTCAATATTTTAATTTTTTGTTATTTATTTATTTATTTATTTTGCGCAAAATCAAGCAATGTCCGTGGTCCCTTCCGTTGTGACGTAACCTATAAGACCCTCCTTCAATTAACAAATTTGTTACCCATTTCATACTGGCATGAATATTTGGACATGGTTTTTTTTTCTACAAAGCTGTTAATAACTTAGTTTTCATAGACAGTGAAGCTCTACCTGCAACTAGACAATTTACGAGATCTACTAGGACATCGAGCAGCAGTGCTATTACTCATATTCCTTACCGAAGTAGAACTGTTACTTATCAACGTTCATTTTTCATACCCGCGTGCCGCACATGGAATGTTCTTCCCGCTGAGCTACGCACAAGTCACATCTCTTTAGCTTTATTTGGAAGTTGATTACTTCAATGTTATAAAAAGGCTTTGAACTTGTACGACGTTGACGACATTAGAACTTGGAGAACAATCTGTCCTAGGTGTAACACAGCGAGGTCTCTCCTATGCCCGCCAACGTGCTGCTTCTAGCAATTTGGTCTCCCGCCTTGTCTCCTCTCAAGTTTTATGCTTACATATTAGTAGTTTTAGTTATTAAGAATTTTTTTATATAAACAATTAACGAGGGATCCGCTGTAATTGGCTATGCTCTAGTGGTCTCCCTGCCTAATTATTATATCTTTGGTATTTTGTTTCTATATTTTGTTTCTATTCTGTTTGTATTTTAGTTAGGCGAAGCTAAATAAATAAATAAATAAATAAATAAATAAATAAATAAATAAATAAATAAGTATTCTGAATCCGGCACTAGTATAACAGTAATGAGCACCAAGTCTCAGAAGCCTTCCCAGGCTAGACATTAACGAGCTTATGAATCGACGACTTCTTCCATGCCGTCATGGTGATGTTTGGAGCTAAAATTGTGAACGCTTTCCATAAAAGAGGCCTTCCAAGGGGTGGTCTGTTGTCGCTTTGTCGCTCGTTTACGACTTGTCTGTCGCTTGTTCCGTTAGGGACAAATTTATTTATTTATTTTATTTATTTAACCAATTTTCCAACAAAGGCAAGCGACAACACAATAGAACATTAAGTCCGCTACAAGGTGTATCACCCAACCCAACCCACATCATGAATATAAAAACTAACTATACCAATCCCTACCCGCGCTGGTAATTTCCTAAGGAAAAAAAATTTATTAATCCTAAATGTTGGTGACGCAAAGAAAACAAAGAGGAATGGAAAATCAATTGTCGCTATCGCAAACTGGCGCGCTTTTCCGCCAATTTCTGTCGGTTGTCCGTTGTCGGTGTTTTGGGAGAAGATTGTCGTCTGTTTTCGGAGCCATGTCGCTTGTTACTTCTATCCCTTGGAAGGCCTCGTAAAAACAATTGAAATTGTTTATATTCATTGGATGTTTTATCCTTTATGATGTTTCAGATTATTTTCATCGCAATATTGTTAACGGAAGTTGGAGCAGGTAAATAATCCCCTTTGTTAGTTTTCGAGTTGACTGACCAAACGGCTGGCTCTTGTCAGTGCTTTTAAGCACTGAAAAATGGTTCGTCATCAGTTCTTCTAGTTTCTTAATGTAAGAATGGATGTCGCGGTTTACTGAAAATTATGTGCGGTTTGAATTTTTTAAACCAGTTAAACTTTTAGTTTTCTTTGTCTAAGATTCAATACGATAAACCGAAACATATACAGCGAAAAAAACAAAGCAAAACAATCAAAATGGTCTCAAAATTTTAAAACTACAGACAAATTTGCGATCATAAAGAACCCAGGCTTTACAGTGATATTTTCGGATCTCTGTCGGTAATCCTCGTTACTTTGGAGGCCTTCGAAAAGTTTCAGAAACGTAGGAAGATATTCTCATGTAATTTCAGGAACTATCGAAATACTCTGATAAAGGTTTTAATTTGCGGCTTGGACAGTAAACAAACAATTTCTAGCTCTGAAATGATGAAGCTTTTTGATACGGTCTGTGAAACACTAGAATGAGCACTTTGCACTTTCTTTGTTGGCCATCACCAATAATAATCGTAACTTTCAGACTGAACTGAAAAAGGTATATATCTGTTTTATTTCAGCCATTCGTGGTAATAAAGCTAAACTAACTGAATGTGCACGCAAGGGGTTCTACATCCGGGACAGTCACCGCTGTAATGGAATAAATGAGTGCCCCGATGGATCAGACGAAAAGGACTGTGGAGATGGTGAGTGTCACTAACTGACCAGTCATATATATATTTATTATATCTCTCACTTAGTACACGCGCTGTGATTAGTCAATTATGCGGACCGTATTCTACAGGACGGCCCGCTGTCCGACCCGCTAGATTGAAAGTTCAGTGCAACATTTTCTCGCCAACATGTCTCGTCAAGAAAATTTTGATACTTACTTAAAAGAGTTGCGAACAAACAGAAAAAAGGCAGCAGAAATCTGAAGAAAGTGTGCCAAACTATTAAATTGACTTCCCTGCGTTTTTAGAAGATTAAGGGTTGCTTGACTTCAACTACTAGAGTTTTCTTTCCCACGCATCGGATTAACCTCAGAGATATAATAAATATCTTACTAACCTCGTTTTCTCGGTCCTTACTGTAAGTTCCGGATCCTCGTTTTTCCCGTTAATTTAAGGCCCAAGCGCGCAGCGCGCGGGCCATAAATTAACGGGAAAAACGAGGATCCGGAACTTACAGTACGGACCTCGAACTCGGTTAGTAAGAGGTACGGATACTGTCAGAGCTAAAACAAGACTGAGTGTGCATTCGAACCTACTGATCACAGAACAGAACAACTGAGCAAAAAGCAATGTGATCTAGAATGTTTTCGGCAAAACTGTGCTATTGCTGTAATGGCGGGTTCAGTATGGGGCTTTGGTAAGGGAGATTGCATTTTACATTTGATATCATGGGTGACAAATTACTTGTTAATTTTGGCGCGAAATTTCAGCGTTAATTTATAATTTGTAAAATTGCAAAATTGCTATGGCAACGTTTCCTCTCAGTGCAAGGATGACGCCCAAGGTTTTTAAAGATATTACGGATGTGTTTACCAGCTCTTAAAGCTTTAACTTTATACATTTTCGCTTGAATTTCATTTAGGCCAGTTTACTTTGAACATATAATAAACTTTTAGCGACAACTGATCGTTCATACGTCTTAACACGAAGTCAACTACATTAATGACCTCGAGCGGACTTTGAGGGCAGTTTACAATGGCGCCGTTTCCAGTTCATTCATCACGAATTATAGCCAATCATGTAAGGAAGACTTGACAGTTGACTCAAATTGAAGCAATTTAGAAACAGCAAGAAGGATTCTAAAGGGCTTTTTGTCGAAAAATTCAGAAAATTGTGAGATTATAGCCGAAATGCATGGAGTTCTCGATACAATAAACAAGTCAAAAACCCACGATTGTGAGCGTAATTTGTCACCCAGTAATCAAATGGCATACGCATGAGATTGGGAAATAATTTCACGCGCGTTTTGTCAAAATCCTAATAATTTCCCGAGTCTTTAATTTTGACAAAACACGCGAGAAATTTAATTCGACACCACTTGATTACATGCATACGTCTTATTTTGAACGCTTCCCGCCGTAGATTACTTTGCAGTATAATGTAGTCAGTAACTAGCCAGTGTGGCAGACCCTAGAAAGGGGAAGGGAAGGGGGGAAGCAGGCGCGCACAGGGTAGAGACGCGGAACGCTCCCCTCCATTCGCGCGCCCACCCGTTTCCTCCCTTCCCATTCCGTTTGTAGCGCCTGCCACGCAAGCTAGTCAATAACAAGAAGAATTTTGTGGGGGAATTTTTAAGTGTGTTGGGTGGATAAAATCACTGTACGCTTTCCAACGATTGAAATGAAATTTTATTTTCACAAAAGAAACTCCTTTCTGTCTTATTTTTTGATATTATTTATTGCAATTTTTGTTATGACTTTATTTTAGTGAAATGTCAGGACGAGGAGGGAGGCACTTATCTCATAAAATCCCAGCATGGCTGGGAAGTTTCCAAATGCCTCAGATGTCACTGTAATGGAGGCCTGCTGACGTGCAAAAGAACCTTGATAGTCAACTTTCCAGGTTATTTCAACTATACCTATAAACACGAAGAGAACTGCATACAGCCATCTTGCAAGGTGCTCAAGTTTGTAAAGGAAAACAGGCATTGGTGCGAAGGTAAGAACTTGCGTCTTTTAACCTTTAAACTGCTGAATGCAGAGTTTTATACTTTATGGGGTTGAGCAAGATGTACAACTTGTCACATTGTCAGTTTTGACACAGACAAACCAATCATAGTATGTGAGACCTGGGGTTATTTACCGATTTGAACTGTACCTGCAGATATTAGTGGAATAGACATAAAATATATCCAAAGGAAATAGCATACAGCTTCCCGGTGGATAGGAACAACTGCTACAACTCGACTTAATACTCTGCAATTTTCACGTGCAAATTTCCCGAAATTTGGCTGTTGAGTGCGCAGAAACCATAAAATATAGATAAATGCTATTTCGTTTTGACATACTCTAGGTATATACCAATGGCATTTACAGAGTGTTGAAATATTTTCAACTCACGAAGAGAAATTTCGTATCTCCAAGTGACCATGTAATGCTCTATTTATTATATAAACACCAATGAAATACCAAACCATTTCATTTTCGTTGCGGAAAGCGCTATTTATTATGTAGCCATAGCAACAGTGATTTTTTTCAGGTGTGAAGTTCACGTGTGAAGATATCATGTGTTCGCGCGAAAGCTCACCTGGTATATATCATACACTTAATGTATGCCCCGAGGGAAACATTTAGTTTTGTTTTCCCGAGAGTCCTGAACATTATGACTGAACTTCAGGACTAGAAGGAAAACAAAACAAACTAGTTTACCGAGGGATCATACATTAAGTGCTTTGTTATATATCGAGACTTTCCCTTCAACAATCACAGGCAAAATGAACACACAAACAAACAAACAAACAAAGGCGACACTACAAGAACACGTCTTTATTTACAAGCCGGCTGAATGAATAATTTACAAATGTTTAAAAGTACCTGAAAAAGTAGAATATGCCTTTCTTGCATTTTCCGAATCTTTTCCTCCTATTAGATACTAAATTTCTTCGGCTGATAGTGGAGAAAAACGTTTCCTTATAGTCACAGGTTCCATAACGTTTGTATTATCGTTGGTTTAAACTGCTAACTGGCAGTGTTCTCAGGTCCGCCCTCGTCAATCAAGCTGACGTGAGCACGTGTTGAAGATCGTGCCACTTTTTAGCGGAGCTCCGCCAAGCGGAGCACCATATCTATAGAAACCCGTCAACTGCTTTTCTGATGGTAAAAATGGCTAGCGGTATTGCTCGTGGGCGCGCACGACGACGACGACGACGTCGCACAATAATTAATAATATCCTAATAATAATCCTAATAATACAACATGGCGGCCATACTCCACCTGGCCCAGCTGACCAGCTAGTTTACAGCGTACGTCTTTGATACTGCACATTCATCTTATAGCCAATTGACAGATTGACACCTGTCAAAACAAGGTATCCGCTGGCCAGTATCACGTAACCATATCGCGGGCTCAAGTTAAGACCTCATCGAGGAGAGCTGTTTTTTTTGAAGTTGACCGCTGACCAGGTACTTGCTTTCGATTGGATCGCAGGCACAAGCCAGTTGTGGGACACCCAAACGAAAACGAGGCTTAATTTTTCGCGCGCTTTCTGCGGCTCGTAATTTCACATTCAGTTGGTTTCTTCATTTTGAGCAAAAGAACTTCATCTTCTTCCATCGAAGTTTGGCTTTTAATTCGTGTAAAAGGCATAAACATCAAGAACTTGTCAGAAGGTACTCCTGAAAGTGAATTTTCAAGTGATGAAAGGAGGAGCGAAAGATTTTTCTTAGGAAAAGCTTCAAACTTGGCTCGATTGTGTGGTTGAAACAAAATAATTCAACGCTTCAA
Source organism: Pachyseris speciosa (assembly GCA_016490735.1). NCBI lineage: Eukaryota > Metazoa > Cnidaria > Anthozoa > Scleractinia > Pachyseridae > Pachyseris > Pachyseris speciosa. Next base: position 120,452 of record JAEMWC010000346.1, read on the forward strand.
GGGCTTTCAGTTCACCGCGGCATCTTGCATCTCACCGAGAAAGGTTACTTTACACAGTTCACCGGCATTGATGGGAGGAACGAGTAGCTAAAACTCTGTGGAAGAAGCTCTTTCTTTGGACAAACCGTTTGCTATTTTTGCGGATGCTTGTTTTTACTTTACTGAAGCTTACGTGTTTTCAAGTGATAGAAACCTCTACAACACAGGACAGTGAGGTAAATTAAATAATTGAAGGTTAAAATTTGGTTTAATTGTGGTTACTTTTATTTGTTCAAGAATGAAACTTGTATTTTTCTCTCGACTGGATATAAATAACATCTCTCGACTGGATCATCTGTACTCGTTTTGGACGCAAAGAAGTAGTTGAATGTTTGTTTTGTTACGTTGTTTTGCAAGCAAACGACTGTTTTTCACTCCGCTTGGCTGACTGTTTTTCGACCTCGGTGCCTCAACAGCGTTAAGAAACTTTTGCACTTATCTTATTAACCCGTAATCGCAATGAGTCCTCGTAAAATTAAGGATAAAAGCCCCGGCTAAACGATCACACATTCTTATCCAACATCGTCAGTTGTAAAACATAACGTTGGGTGGCTAAGCACAAACAATGGTCGACGTGTCTAGATACCCGGCAGCCGGGAACTGATTTCAAAACACAAGATACCGGTGCCCGCAGTCAGAAATGTTGACCAATTTTTTCGAAATAGCTTGTTTAATTCCTCTAAGAACATAAGATATTTGTTTAGAAATCTCAAGCGATTGCAAATATTGCCTTGGGTTAAAAGTAGAAGCGACTGTCGAGCTTGGGCATGGAGTGAAATCTCAATGTTTTCGACACTTAGAAAATATTCACTGAGCTGAGTCAACTCCCGATGAATATCTGCAGAAATTATCAACGAAACCTCACCAGAGTATTTAGTGTTTGTTCAGAAATGCCAAGCGATTCTAAATAAAGGTTTTACTAGTATTGTTGTGGACAAATTCTCCGAGCTTGCATTAAGCATATTCTTTAGAATCTTGACTCACGGGTACGGTTTTCGACTTAATGTGGTTAATTTGGTTAATTTTTACCGGCTGTGCACATTTTGTTGGTTGGGGTGGCAAACGGTCAAACATTTGTTCGTAACGCGAAACGTTGGATGAAAATGTTTGATGTGGACCAAACACGGAAAGCCATTTAAGAATAAATGCAATGTTGAAAGAGGTGGCTAAACTGTGAAACACGATGTTGGATGAAATTGTTTGATCGTTTTTTGATTGTTAAATTTGTTTTCGAACAAACATACCCGTCGTGTATTGTTTTCTTGTAATGTTTTAATGTTTTGAGGTTTTCGAACCGCGGTCAACTCCTGTTAACTGCTCTAAACAAAAAATATTGGCGCAAGGAAAGCCATGCGAAGTTGCTCAATACCAATCAAAAATAATAATCGTGGAGCTCCGCTTTTTACGCTTGGCTAAATCTATATATTAGTCATGCACTAATCACGTGCTGTTGTATCCGGCGCGCGGGCAACAATTGCGGAATTGTATCCTGGTCGGGATACATTGGAATTTGGTCAGGGGCATGTGACCAAGAATCAACCAATCGCGGTGCTCGTTTTGTTGAGTGGAAGTCTAGGTATATTTAAGCAATATACCACAGCTCGTGATTTACGGCTCGTGATTTACGAATTCTTCGAGAGTTCTTCCAACATCCCAAGTGGCTTATCAGCCTATAAACCATAGAAACGCATGGTATGTTGCTTTTATATAATAATTCAGATGAGCGAGATTTCCATGAGTTTACTGGCACAATTACCCATAGCTGATTGATCAATCAGAGCGCGCGTATTGATTTGGTTATTTATATAAAACAAAACAATAATAATAATAATCATCATCATCATCATCATTTATAGAGCGATGTGTCCACTAATTGCTCAAAGCGCTGTACAACAATGGTAAAACTAAAAATAAAATGGTATCTTTCAAACGGGAAGTTCTTTCCATATGTAAGTACGTTTTGACCTTACCAAAAAAAAACTTGAAATACTCACGCTGCCAGACAGCTAC
>JAEMWC010000346.1:127500-170000 GCA_016490735.1 Pachyseris speciosa
GTTCATTTTCATTTTTCATTTCTGTTGAAAACTGAAAACAGTTTTACAACCCATTTTTCAAAATTCATTTTTCATTTTTTTATAAAAATGAAAATGAAAATTTTTTGATTTCTTTTTTCAAATTTTCGAAAAAAATGAAAATGAAGATTTAACGAATTCATTTTTCAATTTTCAAAAAAAATTTGGAATTGAAATTTTGTTTTAAGTTCATTATTCAATTTTGAAAAAAAAATGAAAATTGAAATTTAACGAATTCATATTTCAATTTTCAAAAAATGATTGAACCTTTTCAACGACCTGAAGAGGCCTGGAACGGATAATCTTTTAGGCGGGAAATAGAAAAAGATGGCGGCCTTAAGTGAGATTCTAGAACCACGATTTGTCGAGCGGTTTCTCGTTGAGGAGAACAACAGCTATGAAGATCTTGTCGAGGAAATTAAGAACCAGTTCCCTGGTGTAAAAGGCTGTAGTTTGCGAAGTGTAAAGAGATACTGCAGTCAGCATGGAATCAAGAAGCATGAAGTGCCAGTGTCCAATGAGACGCTTGATCGTGTCGTGCAAAGAGCAATTTCAGAGGTACAGCCAACGTATTTGGTCCGTGTGGTTTTCGTCCATTTGATTTTCATCCAGTATTAAAAATTGAAAAATCAATATCAATTTCCGTGCACCTTCCATTCATTCCATTTTTAACAAAATTGAAATGGGAAAGATAAAAATTGAAATCATTATTTTTGATTGTCGAATAAAAGAAAAATCACTGACGAGACCTGTTTTCAATTTTCGTCGTTTTCTAACCAAACAAAAAATAAAAACGACTTTCCTTTTTTCGATTTTCTTATTTTCCGTCTAAATCAGGAACGAAAATTGCCACCATTGTTCTAAAAATCTAATGTTATAAAAATTGAATCCCTTGTACTCTAGATCTTTCTCTCATTGAATGAATATAGAACACACCGCTCGCGTGTGAGAAACTGGAAATCAAAATCCCCATTTTAATTTTGGTCTTCAATGAAAAATCAAAAATTGAATACCGGCAAAACACACCTTGCAGGGGAGGGGAGGGTACACTGCCGACATTGTTAGGCTCGGTTACTAAGTAAATAAAGATGGTGGCCGATGAAAGCCGTAAAATTCCTTATGAAATCGGTGCGAAGAAAAGTGCTTCGGCTTCGACTGCAGGGATATAGGCTCACAAGAATCTTCAATCTCGAAGGAGGTGGGCCCACTAGGAAGAAGAAGAGACTTTAATATATACGGAATAAATGTCAAGAATGACCGAATTGGTGAGCAAGTGATGTCCTTCCGTACTTCTAAGTACTTCATGCAATAAGCTAGAGGTCCTGCCCTACCGTAAGCGTAAGGCCATTTCACTTTGTTAAGCTTAAGCTTTAATTAAAATTTTGTAATAGCAAGACCTATCATTGATCAACCTGAACAACCCAACAACCCTACATGTATGTTACAGTCAAGTCAGGTCAAGCGTACCCCCTAGATTACATTAATGAGTTGATTATTTGAACATTGAACCAGTTAGTCGTTTCGAATAATGCAGTCATTTTTTAAATATTCGAATCAAATTTCGATTGCTGATTGGACTAAGCGAACAAAAGATGCTCCTTATATGGGAAGTCGAAGCGTCCAACATGGCGTCCAACGGTGAGTGGAAGTGATAGGTGAAAAACGATATTGTAAATGTTATTATCGAGCAGTTTTTTGCTTTCTACATCCCATAGAGCTTGTAGAAGCCTTATTCGTGATAAAAGGATTTCAGGCGAAGTTCTAGCAAGTCTTCTCGTCAATATTTTTGGTTGTTTACAACGCTGTACGCTATCAGCTGTGTTTAATTTCGCTCCGTACAAATTTATTATTTTTAGGATTCCTCGGAAAGAACAATGTTGTTGGATTAAAAGGTGTGCTCTATTAAAAGAGATGACAGAATTAAAGTCTCGTTGGTCGAACGCGTTTTTCTAACACATCTACGGACAGTCCAATCAGCAATTGAAGTTTGATTCGAATATTTAAAAAATGATTGCATTATAGACCGAATGCAAAAATGGCTGCCTTTAATTATTCCTTAGTTCGTATTCAAAATAGCCTGACTAACCTCGTTTTTGAGATAAAATTTCAAAAGAATTTGTTATCCCGAACGAGGTTAGTCAGGCTATTTTGTATACGAACAAAGAATAATTTAAAGGCAGCCATTTTTGCATTCGGTCTATTCGAAACGACTAACGGGTTCAATGTTCAAATAATCAACTCATTAATGTACTCCAGGGGGGTACGCTTGACCTGACTTGACTGTAACATACATGTAGGGTTGTTGGGTTGTTCAGGTTGATCAATGATAGGTCTTGCTATTACAAAATTTTAATTAAAGCTTAAGCTTAACAAAGTGAAATGGCCTTACGCTTACGGTAGGGCAGGACCTCTAGCTTATTGCATGAAGTACTTAGAAGTACGGAAGGACATCACTTGCTCACCAATTCGGTCATTCTTGACATTTATTCCGTATATATTAAAGTCTCTTCTTCTTCCTAGTGGGCCCACCTCCTTCGAGATTGAAGATTCTTGTGAGCGTATATCCCTGCGTGAGTGTATATCCCTGCAGTCTGATCCTGTAGGTATGTGCATCCGGCAAAGGTTTGAACTTGTACCAACCGTAGCACTTTTCTTCATGGCTTCCGTCGGCCGCCATTTTTGTTTACTTAGAAACCGAGCCTAACATGTCGCCAGTGTACCCTCCCCTCCCCTGCAAGGTATCTTTGTCCGGTATTCAATTTTTGATTTTCATCGAAGACCAAAATTGAAATGGGGATTTTGATTTCCAGTTTCTCACACGCGAGCGGTGTGTTCTATATTCATTCAATGAGAGAAAGATCTAGAGTACGAGGGATTCAATTTTTATAACAGTAGATTTTTAGAATACTATTGGCAGTTTTCGTTTTCGATTAAGGCGGAAAATAAGAAAATCGAAAAAAGGAAAGTCGTTTTTAGTTTTTGTTTCGTTAGAAAACGACAAAAATTAAAAACAGGTCTCGTCAGTGATTTTTCTTTAATTCGACAATCAAAACTATTGATTTCAATTTTGATTTTTCCCTTTTCAATTTTGTTAAAAATGGAATGAATGCAAGGTGCACGGAAATTGATTTTGATTTTCAATTTTTAATACTGGATGAAAATGAAATGGACGAAAACCACACGGACCGTATTTGCTGTTGCAATCTCAATTTTTTACATTACTGTCTATTATACTGTTATATTAAGCTTATTATATTGCTCAACGTCAGGGACTGAATGCAAACGTTAAAATGTATTTAAAAAGTCAATGATCGGGTTCATTTTAGGTGGGCCCCGTATATGGACCAAAAATGTTGAAAGGTTACATAGACCAGAAAGTCGGTCCGTGTGGTTTTCGTCCATTTGATTTTCATTCAGTATTAAAAATTGAAAATCAAAATCAATTTCTGTACAACTACCATTCATTCCATTTTTAACAAAATTAAAAAAAGAAAACTCAAAATTGAAATTAATATTTTTGATTGTCGAATTAAAGAAAAATCACTGTCGAGATCTGTTTTTAATTTTCGTTGTTTTCTAACGAAACAAAAAATAAAAACGACTTTCCTTTTTTCGATTTTCTTATTTTCCATCTAAATTGTAAACGAAAATTGCCACCATTATTCTAAAAATCTATTGTTAGAAAAATTGAATCCCTCGTAATCTAGATCTTTCTCTTATTGAATGAATATAGAACACACCGCTCACGTGTGAGAAACTGGAAATCAAAACCCCATTTCAATTTTGGTCTTCCATGAAAATCAAAAATTGAATACCGGACAAAAACACCTTGCAGGGGAGGGGAGGGTACACTGCCGACATTGCTAGGCTCGGTTGCTAAGTAAACAAAGATGGCGGCCGACGAAAGCCGTAAAATTCCTTATGAAATCGGTGCGAAGAAAAGTGCTTCGGTTGGTACAAGTTCAAACCTTTGCCGGATGCGCATACCTACAGGATCAGACTGCAGGGATATGCACTCACGCAGGGATATACGCTCACAAGAATCTTCACTCTCGAAGGAGGTGGGCCCACCAGGAAGAAGAAGAGACTTTAGGGACTGGTCATTATTTATCGGGAGGGGGGGCTGGTGCAAATAGGGGGTGGGCCACCATTTTTTATGCATGGCTTAAAGGGGGGCCATTAAAAAATATGCAAACGTTTTGCCAGCAAAAATGTTAAAAGCTGCATCTGGATGCCATCAACAAATACAGCCTATTAAAATCGCTTTAAACAACAACTTTTATTAACACTTATAAATCAGTATCTTACAACATTGATCTTATTTCTACTGTAAACGTAACCAACACCATCATCATCATTGTTGTCCTCAACATTTAATAATCATCATCATTGTCATCATCACCATTACCATTGTTGTCATCATCACCATTGTCATCATTGTCTGCATCATCATCAATATCATTGTTGTCTTTATCATCATCATCATTTTTTAATTTTTTAAATTTTTAATTAATTTTTAATTTTTAAAATTTTTAAACAATTTTTAATAATTTTTAACAATTTTTAAACAAAAACTAGTGAGCAGCACACAGCAACAGATCTTGTCAATTTTTTAATATTATCCGACCGGTTTCGTCTGATCAGACAGACTTCATCAGGGATTTAACAAGATTACAAATTGAACTACTTTTATACTAAACATTTACAGTATAAAGCACGTTCAGAGTAGGGTGTGAACAGCAAAAAACACCCACAAACAAATACGCACAGGATACAACGTAAATCCTGCGTTACAAAATGTGCAAAAGTTAATTTTGGGGGTCACGATTTAACGTTAAATCGTGACCCCCAAAATTAACTATTGCACATTTTGTAACGCAGGATTTACGTTGTATCCTGTGCGTATTTGTTTGTGGGTGTTTTTTGCTGTTCACACCCTACTCTGAACGTGCTTTATACTGTAAATGTTTAGTATAAAAGTAGTTCAATTTGTAATCTTGTTAAATCTCTGATGAAGTCTGTCTGATCAGACGAAACCGGTCGGATAATATTAAAAAATTGACAAGATCTGTTGCTGTGTGCTGCTCACTAGTTTTTGTTTAAAAAATTAAAAAAGGAGTCGACTGAAGAAGATGAAATGATTAAGAGCACCGAGAACTTTAATGTCAATACGACAATTGTCTACACACGGTCTGGGCGAAGAGCAACTCGAATCCAAATTTAAGGTAGCTTTAAATAGAATGCCTATCAGTTGGACATGGTGACTTAATAAAGTACATACTTTTTGTTTCATGCATACCGGAGGACATGGGGGGGGGGGGGGGGGAGTCAGCAAAATTCATGTTAAAGTAAAAGGGGGGGTCAGCAAAAATCAAGCAGGCATATTTTACATTGCACCAGCCCCCCCCTCTCGATAAATAATGACCAGTCCCTTAATATATACGGAATAAATGTCAAGAATGACCGAATTGGTGAGCAAGTGATGCCCTTCTTCTGTACTTCCAAGTACTTCATGCGATAAGCTTGAGGTCCTGGCCTACCGTAAGCATAAGGCCATTTCACTTTGTTAAGCTTAAGCTTTAATTAAAATTTTGTAATAGCAAGACCTATCATTGAGTAGAGTTAGCATTAATAATGATCAACCTGAACAACCCAACAACTCTACATGTACATTAACTATTGCATATAAAGTGGTCTTTGCATATCAAACAAAACATCTTATATCTAGACGTTCTTGAAAATTGTCAGGACCAACTAATCCACACATATTAATGGAAAAGTGTAAATTAATCAAGCCCACATTACACCCCTCAATGGAGCATCACAATATTTAAGGTTTAGTCACCAAGCTGTCACTATCTTCCCCAGAGAGACTTTCATCTGTATCCAGTTCTTGCTCACTTTCTTCCATAAAACCTTCTACTGATAGTCTTGTGCTGTTGTAATGCACGTCATTGGCTTCCCTGTGGGGTTGACCCCTGGGCATACCAGGGAGATATGTGGGGAAATACAAGGAGATGGATGGGATTCTTTGCCCAAGGGTAGGGGAAAATCTTGACATTGTGTTACGATCAAAGATTAGGGGGTGGGGAATTCACAAGTTTGAAAAGGATGTCATGGGTATTTTAAGGTGAGAGACACCCCACCCAGGGGACTTTGTCTTGAGAGATTCCCCGACCCCCTGGGGAAATTCCTCAAGTTTGCTTGACTGATTTTACAATCCCCTTGGTTGGCCCAGGGGTCGACCCCATGGGGAAGCCGATGACATGTGCATAATGGCTCTTTCTGTCAAGTGACCATTCTGTGCCATTTTTGTCAGCCACCTGACCTGTCTAACTGAAAAGCTTGCAAGAGATTCTACATTCACATTGTCAATAACATCTGTCTTTAAGTCTGCTGACAAAAGCTGATGAAGCAGTTTAAAATTTGACTTTATCTCTGTTGTTTCCAATTTTGCTCTTCCTTTTGTTCTATTTCTGTGATCTACAGCAACACACTTTCTATTATGAACTGCAGAAGGTAAAAGTTGATCTTGTTCAATAATCCCTGTCATATCTTTTAGCGTGGGGAGGGTCATAACAGTTTTGGGTCATACAAGCCCGGGGGGGGGGGGGGGGAGGGGGGGCACTAAAAACATTTTACACATGGAGGCTCTGCCCTGAGGTCCAGCCCCTTACTCTTTTATATACCATTTTTGACAGAAAAGGTACCCCTTTCATATTCCATTTCTTGCAGCCAAGAAATGGAATGAACTATCAAATGATACTGACTTTAGAATAAAAGTAGGCACCAATGAAATAGTAAACAAAATAAGATAATTAAGTTTCGGGGATTAGTAAATTTGTAACATTAGTTTTTTAATAGTAATTTTGACTGTGGCAGTACTATTGTAATAATAGTTTTAATTAGTTTTAATCAGTATTTAATTTTTGATTTTATCTGATGAATTGTGTTATTAGCGTTTAGTTGTTAGGTTTTCAAAAGTTATTAGGTGAAATACCTGTAAACTAGCTCTCAGGCTAAGTGTATATCCACGTTAAATAAAGCATGATGATGATGATGATACCTTGCATTGACAAATGGTACCCCTTTCATATACCTTCCACTGGAACAGTACAGTCATAAGGTATGTGTTCATAATATTTTAATGAAAGGCCCTTTTAAATACCTAAATGACAGATTTCCCTTCCCTTTCATATACTTCAAGTTGTGAAATCCCTACCCTTTCATATACCTGAACCATGAAAAAGGTACCCCTTTCGAGCAGAGCCTCCCATATAGGCCATTATAGGGAGTACCCTCCCTCCCCAGGCGTACAAGGGGAGGGTTACAGTTTTTTCTGCAGGAAATTGGGGGAGGGCATAAAAAAAATTTCACCTGGGGAAAAAATTGCACCAGCCCCCCCTCTCTAATAAATGACAGGTCCCTAATTACTTTTATGATGCTGCTCCTATTTTGTTCTCTTGGCCATCTGGTGTAAAATTACTTTTGAAAGGAAGGCCTATCGTTTACCCCATGAAAAATATACCATAAATCGTCCATTAAACACCCCCTCTCTCAAATAAGCCCCCTGTTTTAGCGGAAGAAAGTTATTAAGCTGCCCATCTCTTTTAAGCCCCCTCCCCTCCCCCCTTATTCCACATAACCAAGTTAATAAATAATAGACTCAATAGACTGCATTTGTAAATAATCACGACTGTAACACTTTATGTGGACTGATCCAGTATGGTTTATTCACTTGGTGAAAGTTCAGATTTGTTTTTGATCTTCGGCTGCATGACCTCCAACTTCATGTGCTTGAGCTTTTCCACCTTGCTTTCTAGTTCTTTATGCAGAATTCATACCATTTTTTGGTTGTTTGAAAAAGCAGGGTTCCCAAGAAAAAACAAAATTTATATGTTGAGGGGAGAGGTACAAAGTTCAGTTCCACTTTGGAATTTTTGATGACCCTCCCCTTTTTGGTTACATAAAATTTAATGACCCTCCCCCATTTGCACCACCACCCCCCTCCCCTCTCTAATCAATGATAGGTCTTGCTATCACAAAATTTTAATTAAAGCTTAAGCTTAACAAAGTGAAATGGCCTTACGCTTACGGTAGGCCAGGACCTCAAGCTTATCGCATGAAGTACTTGGAAGTACGGAAGAAGGGCATCACTTGCTCACCAATTCGGTCATTCTTGACATTTATTCCGTATATATTAAAGTCTCTTCTTCTTCCTGGTGGGCCCACCTCCTTCGAGAGTGAAGATTCTTGTGAGCGTATATCCCTGCGTGAGTGCATATCCCTGCAGTCTGATCCTGTAGGTATGCGCATCCGGCAAAGGTTTGAACTTGTACCAACCGAAGCACTTTCTTCGCACCGATTTCATAAGGAATTTTACGGCTTTCGTCGGCTCATCCTCGGTGTAAGAACCTGTGACTCTCACGAGTGACGTAAAACAAAGAAAACAAAGAAGCCCAAACAATACTGCCTAGGAAAATAATAGCGATAAAACAAAGAAAAACTTCACAGGTTCTTACACCGAGGTAAACCCCTTTCGTCGGCCGCCATCTTTGTTTACTTAGCAACCGAGCCTAACAATGTCGGCAGTGTACGCTCCCCTCCCCTGCAAGGTGTTTTTGTACGGTATTCAATTTTTGATTTTCATGGAAGACCAAAATTGAAATGGGGATACCGTATTTCCTCGAATAAACGCCGCGGCGTTTATTAAATTTTTCATGATTTGGGTGCGGCGTTTATTCGAGGGCGGCGTTTATTCGAGGGCGGCGTTTATTTAAAATAATGTTTATTTTGTTAAACAATCAACCGTAACTTTACTTAAAAAGTAGAAAAAAGATACAGTTCTTTGTCTGGCTGTACCGATCGAACTTTACAGTATTAAAACTACAACTTGTTGAGCTCCCAAAAAATCGTAAAAACTCAGTTCAATAATCAGTTCACTCAATTTCAATGTCACTGTCTCCTTCGTGATCAGAATCCAACACCAGCAAAGTTGGAGGGTCCGTGTGGTTTTCGTCCATTTGATTTTCATCCAGTATTAAAAATTGAAAATCAAAATCAATTTCCGTGTACCTTCCATTCATTCCATTTTTAACAAAATTGAAAAAGGAAAAATCAAAATTGAAATCATTATTTTTGATTGTCGAATTAAAGAAAAATCACTGACGAGACCTGTTTTTAAAATTTTCGTCGTTTTCTAACGAAAAAAAAAAAATAAAAACGACTTTCCTTTTTTCGATTTTCTTATTTTCCGTCTAAATCGAAAACGAAAATTGCCACTATTATTCTAAAAATCTACTGTTATAAAAATTGAATCCCTCGTACGGTCCGTGTGGTTTTCGTCCATTTGATTTTCATCCAGTATTAAAAATTGAAAATCAAAATCAATTTCCGTGCACCTTCTATTCATCCCATTTTTAACAAAATTGAAAAAGGAAAAATCAAAATTGAACTTAATATTTTGATTGTCGAATTAAAGAAAAAAAATCACTGTCGAGACCTGTTTTTAATTTTCGTCGTTTTCCGATGAAATAAAAAATAAAAACGACTTTCCTTTTTTCGATTTTCTTATTTTTCCGTCTAAATCAAACACGAAAATTGCCACCATTATTCTAAAAATCTATTGTCATAAAAATTGAATTCCTCGTACTCTAGATCTTTCTCTCATTGAATGAATAGAGAACACACCGCTCGCGTGTGAGAAACTGGAAATCAAAATCCCCATTTCAATTTTGATATTCGATGAAAATCAAAAATTGAATACCGGACAAAAACACCTTGCAGGGGAGGGTACACTGTCGACATGTTACGCTCGGTTACTAAGTAAACAAAGATGGCGGCCGACGAAAGCCGTAAAATTCCTTATGAAATCGGTGCGAAGAAAAGCGCTTCGGTTGGTACAAGTTCGAACCCTTGCCGGATACACATACCTACAGGATCAGACTGCAGCGATATACAGTCAAGCAGGCATATACGCTCAAAAGAATCTTTAATCTCGAAGGAGGTGGGCCCACTAGAAAGAAGAAGAGACTTTAATATAAGACTTATACGGAATAAATGTCAAGAATGACCGAATTGTTTAGCAAGTGATGTCCTTCTTCCATACGATAAGCTAGAGGTCCTGGCCTACCTTAAGCGTAAGGCCATTGATTAGAGGGTGGGGGAGGTCTGGTGAAAATGGGGGGAGGGTCATTAAATTTTATGTAGCCAAAAAGGGGAGGGTCACCAAACTTTGGGGAGGGCCATACCATAGTTTGAACATTGCTGTTCACTTAAACTAAAAATAAATAATCAAATAAAATATATTATTATACAAATTCCCTTGCACAATTAGCATTTTAAACTTTAATAACGATCAACCTGAACAACCCAACAACCCTAGATGTATATCAACTGCTGCATATAAAGCGGTCTTTACGTATCAAACAAAGCATCTTATATCTAAACGTTCTTGAAGATTTTCTGTCAGAACCAACTAATCAACACATGATAAATGTTAGAAAAGTGTAAATTAATCCAGCTCACATTATACCATTCAATGGAGCATCACAATATTTAAGGTTTAGTCACCACACTCCTCATTCTCTGTCAAGCTGTCACTATCTTTGTCAGCCACCTGACGTGTCTAACTGAAAGGCTTGCAAGAGATTCTACATTCACATATTTGTCAAAAACATCTGAATTTAAGTCTGCTGACAAAAGCTGATAAAGCAAATTAAAATTTTGACTTTGTTTCTGTTGTTTCCGTTTTTGCTCTCCCTTTTGTTCCGTTTCTGTGATCTAGAGCAATACACTTTCTGTCATGAACTGCATAAGGTAAAAGTTGATCTCGTTTAATAATCCCTGTCATATCTTTTAGCGTGGGGAGGGTCATAATGTTTTTGGGTAATACAAGGGGGAGGGTTACAGTTTTTTCTGCAGGAAAAAAAATTGCACCAGCCCTCCCCCCTCTAATAAATGACAGGTCCCTAATTACTTTTATGATGCTGCTCCTATTTTGTTCTCTTGACCATCTGGTGTAAACTTACTTTTGAAAGGAAGGCCGATTATTTGCCCCATGAAAAATATACCGTAAATCCTCCATTGAGCCCCCCTCCTCTCTCAAATAAGCCACCCTTCTCTTTTAAGTTCCCTCTCCTCCCCCCTTATTCCACATAACCAAGTTAATAAATGATAGACTGTATTTGTAATTAATCACGACTGTAACACTTTATGTGGACTTATCCGGTATGGTTTATTCATGTGCTGAAAGTTCAGATTTGTTTTTGATCTACAGCTGCATGACCTCCAACTTCATGTGCTTCAGCTTTTCCACCTTGCTTTCTAGTTCTTTATGAAGAATTCATACTATCTTTTGGTTGTTTGAAAAAGCAAGGTTCCCAAGAAGAAACAAAATTAATATGTTGAGGGAAGAAGTACAAAGTTCGGTTCAACTTTGGACTTTTTGGTGAGCCTCCCCTTTTTGGCTACATAAAATTTAATGACCCACCCCTTATTTGCACCAGACCTACCGCCCCTCTAAACAATGACAGGTCTTGCTATTACAAAATTTTAATTAAAGGGCTAGCCAGGCTTAAGCTTAACAAAGTATAGTATATCTCATGAACTACTTGGAAGTACGGAAGAAGGTCACCACTTGCTTACCAATTCGGTCATTCTTGACATTTATTCCTTAAGGCCATGTTACACGAGGCAATTTTTCTTGCCACTCGCAACGCAACAAACGTTGCGTTGCAAGTTGCGAGAAAAAATTCACGTGTAACACCCCATTTTGCAACTGCAATTGTTGCGTTGCGAGTTGCGAGGAAAGTAGAACGACCCTCTACTTTTCGCAACGTTGTGAGACAAGTTATTTGCGTGTGACATCCCCTCTGCAACTCGCAACAACAATTTTGTCAGAATGGGCCAACCAGAGCTCATCTTTCGCTCGCGGGAGATTTCAAAATGGCGTCCGCCATCTTGTTTGTTATTGTATGCGTTGCAAGTTGCGAAAAAAGTTGCCAACGTGTAACATATCGTCTGCAACTTGAAAGGTTTTTTATTCGTCATTGTTGCGTTGCGAGTTGCAAGAAAAATTGCCTCGTGTAACATGGCCTTTACTCAGTTAAAGTCTCTTCTTCTTCCTGGTGGGCCCACCTCCTTCGAGATTGAAGATTCTTGTGAGCGTATGATATCCCTGCGTGACTGTATATCCCTGCAGTCTGATCCTGTAGGTATGTGCATCTGGCAAGGGTTTAAACTTGTACCAACCGTAGCACTTTTCTTCACACCGTTTTAATCAGGAATTCTACGGCTACCGTCGGCCGCCATCGTTGTTTACTTAGTAACCGAGCCTAACATGTCGACAGTGTACCCTCCCCTGCAAGGTGTTTTTGTCCGGTATTGATTTTCATTGAAGACCAAAATTGAAATGGGGATTTTCATTTTCATTTTCCCACACGCGAGTGGTGTGTTTTATATTCATTCAGAGAGAGAAAGATCCAGAGTACGAGGGATTCAATTTTTATAACAGTAGATTTTTAGAATAATAGTGGCAATTTTCGTTTTCGATTTAGACGGAAAATAAGAAAATCGAAAAAAGGAAAGTCGTTTTTATTTTTTGTTTCGTTAGAAAACGACGAAAATTAAAAACAGGTCTCGTCAGTGATTTTTCTTTAATTCGACAATCAAAAATAATGATTTCAATTTTGATTTTTCCTTTTTCAATTTTGTTAAAAATGGAATGAATGGAAGGTGCACGGAAATTGATTTTGATTTTCAATTTTTAATACTGGATGAAAATCAAATGGACGAAAACCACACGGACCCATGTGCTCGGAAGGATCCCGATCAGCCATGTTTTCAGCGGAACAAGCATCACGTGATCGACGCATTTCCATCTCCAGGTCGCCGATCAAGCAATGAAAATTGAATTCGTGAAAGAATTTCAATTCTCATTTTTTTTCCAAATTGAATAATGAACTTAAAAACACAATTTCAATTCCAATTTTTTTAGAAAATTTAAAAATGAATTCGTTAAATTTTAATTTTCATTTTTTTCGAAAATTTGAAAAAAGAAATCGAAAATTTTCGTTTTCATTTTGATAACAAAATGAAAAATGAATTTTGAAAAATGGGTTGTAAAACTGTTTTCAATTTTCAGCAGAAATGAAAAATGAAAATGAACTAAAATTTTCATTTTTCAATTTTCAAATTCTAAGAAAAATAAATTGGCACTCGGGTACACGCATTATCAAAGCCCCTTATCTTATAAAAATCTCTGCAATGTTTTTGAACCATGACAAGCTCAGATCTACAGTTCTAAGATTGTTGGGTAAGTTATTCCACAAATAAGGAATTCTATTAAAGAAAGTTCCTTTACAGTCAAGTCAGGTCAAGCGTACCCCCCTATGAGTTGATTATTTGAACATTGAACCCGTTAGTCGTTTCGAATAGAGCGCTTTTCAATTGAGTGTCGTAAAACCAAAACCAAGGCAATTACTCCAGCCAATCACAACAGACCGAAACAGTGCACTGAACCAATCAGAGTTCGAAGTAATTACACGTAACCGGCGCAAAGCGCGGGAAAATACGCGCGTGCACGTCGTGATTGGTTTTGGTTTTGCTTCTCATTGGTTGAGAAATTGGCAGGAGTTTACCTGGCCAATCACAGAGCGAAGCAATGCAAAACGAAAGCAAAACAATTACTTTTGACACTCAATTGAAAACCGCTCTAATGCAATCATTTTTTAATTATTCGAATAATAATATTGATTGCTGATTGGACTAAGCGAACAAAAGATGCTCCTTATATGGGAAATCGAAGCGTCCAACATGGCGTCCAACGGTGAGTGGAAGTTATAGGTAAAAAACGGTATTGTAAATGTTATTATCGAGCAGTTTTTTTGCTTTCTACATCCCATAGAGCTTGTAGAAGTCTTATTCATGATAAAAGGATTTCAGGCGAAGTTCTAGCAAGTTTTCTCGTCAATATTTTTGGCTGTTTACAACTGACACTGTACGCTATCAGCTGAATTTAACTTCGCTCCGTACAAATTTATTATTTTTAGGATTCCTCGGAAAGAACAACGTTGGATTTTAAAGGGCTAAAAAAGGTTTGCTCTCTTTAAAGAGATGACAGAATTAAAATCTCGTTGGTCGAACGCGTTTTTCAAACACATCTACGGACATAGTCCAATCAGCAATTGAAGTTTGATTCGAATATTTCAAAAATGATTGCATTATTCGAAACGACTAACGGATTCAATGTTCAAATAATCAACTCATTAATGTACTCTAGAGGAGTACGCTTGACCTGACTTGACTGTAAGAGCCAATGTCAGAGTATATCGTGAATCTCAAATCAGTTTGGAAAAATCGAATTTTGGCTAATACCACCTAAACAACCCTTTAGGGGAATTATTTCAAGAAATGATATTAAAAAATCCCAAAGCACTTTACATTTGGAGAATTTTGGAAAAGTTCGAAAATTCGCAAATTTTTATTCATGAAATTGGTCTGAATTTCAAACAATTTCAAACAAACAGTACCGGCGCACAAAAGCTCCTATTGACTTCATCTTCCTCACATACATAATTAGAAGACTTCCAAAGCTTCAAGATTGTGTAAAAGGTTTAAGCAAAATTACTTTATAGTATAGTTTTTAACCCTCGATGCCTACCCCATCTTTGTCTGTTGTTTTGAAAGTGAAAATATCGCCCAACTTTAGCCGCCCAAAATCGATCCTGGTATAATTCAAATTGAAAAAGCAGTTATACCACATTAAAGAACGGTCATTTTATTCATAAGAACTGAAGTTTCAGCTCTGCAAATTTAAACGCTGGCGTGTACTAAAATTTTAACTGGAGGACTTCGGCAACCTCGTTCCCAGGGTCTCTCTCTCTCTGCCTCTCTTGTCGTTGAGGAGAAAGACCCTGGTTGCGGCTGGTCACGTGGCTCCCAAATTCTGGGAGCCGTTCAAATTCATTTGCAAGGGAGAGGTGACAGTGCAATTAAGTATCACCATGACAAAACTTACTACCCCCGATGCGGTGAAGATTGTCATCTTAGGCCACGTGACCAGCCGAAACCAGGGTCTTTCTCGTGAACGACAAGGGAGGCAGAGAGAGAGACCCTGGGAACGAGGTTGGGACTTCGGACCGCACAACAGAACGAGGAATGTAAACAAAGCGAAACAAATGTAATTAAAGCGAAGAAAGTCGCACGAAAATTATTTACATCTCATAGAATAACTTGGCATTGCCAAAAAATGATATCAAAATAAGCCTTTCTCCTTGACAAGTTAATAAAGCGAAGTTTTCTGTTGAATATTCTGAAACAATCTGGGAAAACAGCCGAAAGTTAATTATCACGAAGTCGGGAATATTGCGTGGTAATTATTATTCTCTAAAGTTCAAAATAAACAGTACTTCTTTAATGTACAAGCCCCAAAAGCACCAAGATAGGAATGAAATAGAGTTTAACTTCAATAATATAGATTCTCTTATTAAGAACTTCAATTCCTCGCCAAGCTCTTGAGTTATGTTTTGCTCAATATTATCACACTTGTTTATCGATCTTCTCGCTGAGGTAAGGCCCTCTATTTTGACTATACATTCCACAGAAACTGATATTTAAGGTGATAAGAATTTAGCTATTAAGTAATAACTTACACGCAGAAGTAGCGGCTGATTTTCGAAAATGTTTACTTTGGCCGTTGTGATGGTAATCTCCTTCGCAGCCGTTCTTTGGTGGTGTCACGGAAGAAAGTGAGTTGCGTGACATCCCAAAAACCAGCTGCGAGGGAGACTGCGAGCGTCGCAACGGCCAGAGTAAACATGTTCGAAAATCAGCCGCTACTTCTGCGTGTAAGTTATTACTCTATAGCTAAATTATTTTGACCTTAAATGTCAGTTTCTCTGGAATGTATAGGCAAAATAGAAGGCCTTACCAGTGTGGTTGTATTAAGGAGAAAACAGAAGTGACTTGTCTAAAGTTAAAATCACCTTAACTTACAACTTAGCGAGGAATTCAAGTTCTTAATAAGAGCATATAGATTATTGAAATGAAAGTCTTGTATCTTGGTGCTTTTTGGGCCTGTACATCAACAATTACTGTTTATTTTGAACTTTACAGAATAATAATTACCACGCGACATCCCCGACTTGGTGAGAGCTAACTTTCGGCTGTTTTCCCAGATTGTTTCAGAATATTCAACAGAAAACTTCACTTTATTAGCTTGTCAAGGAGAAAGGCTTCTTTTGATAGCATTTTTTTTGCCAATGCCAAATGATTCTATGAGATGTAAATAATTTTCGTGCGACTTTCTTCGCTTTAAGACGGAATCCACCAGAAGTTCGAGTAACAAGTGGACTAAAACCTTGTACCAAGATTATTTTCATCGTATTGCAAACTTCTATATGACTGTTTTAAATACTTTCTCAAAAAAAATCATTTCTAGCAACACCAAACGTCGAAAACGAATGTTGAAGTAATGTATGAAACACGCGCATGAAAGTACTGGATGAACGGGGAGCGGGGAATGGGGAACGGGAACAGGAACGAGAACGGGAGTCTGGGAACCAGTGTACAGCGATAATCCACCAAAAAAATACAAAATCGCGGAAGAAGGAAACGAAATGGTCTGGGAACCAGTTGTGAGCACATGTCTGCGCATGTGCAAAGGTTGTGGAGGTCCTGGACTCTAGCGTTGTACAGTTTGTTTAGAGCATCGCACCGGAATCGCGAGGTCACGGGTTCAAACCCCGTTGAAGTCGTGAATTTTTTTCAGGCTTCTTTTCGCAATTGCATAAATTGCGTTCACAACTGCGAGGATCATTCTTCACTTGAGTTTGTACGGAAAGGTGAACATTTTGCCGATTTTTAACGCCGTTTCGGCATATTAAAGGTCGACATTATTACCACAGGTAGATCTTTTCATGGGTTATTTAATTGCCGTTCCTACCTTTGCAATTTTTCCTACTTTTTGCTAGAGCCATCCGAAGTTCGTACGTGGCGTAATTGAAGTAGACTGTGGCACAGTTAAATGCCATCGTAAAGGTTGTGGCCATATTTAAGAAATCTTTGGCTGATTTCAACCATACAGGGTTATGTTAACCTTCTTATCATGACGTTATTTTCTACCTGTTCAATTTCCGTTCCCTTTTATGTTGTTAGCCCAGAACGTTTTCATATTTATGGGAAACGCAGGAGTGTTGTTGCCCAGCTCAAGTGTATCATCACTGTATCATCAACACTTTGATCATATTTAAGTGCTACACAAATATTTTCGCCATCTTTCACTACGTAAATTTTAATTTGACTTTGTTTATTTGACTTTATTTGACTTGGTTTATTTATACATAAAAAAGGCCTTTGTAGCCCGCAGTTAGCACGGCTATTCTAGGCGGGCTACTTAACTGACACTATTTAATAAGCTCGCACACACACACACAAGCACACACACATGCACACGCACACGCATACGCACACGCACACACACACACACACACACACGCACACACACACACACACACACACAGGAAAGAGAAAAAAAAGTAATAATGATGAGAGTTATAACAAAACCAGTTACTCATATATAAAGGTTTCTCCATTACATTAGCCTGAGGGAAAAATAAGGATAAAGATTTACAAAAAATCAAAGAGAAGCTAATTAGGTAAAATGAAAATATGAGCAGAAAGGTCAATATAGCGCAAATCAACATTCATCTCCTCAGTCTCAAGAATCTTCAAAAGCAAGTGAGTCAGTTTACGTTTAAAGGGTGCTTTCCTTAGCTTAGCTTAGCTTAGCTCAAGGGGAATACCGTATTTTCGCACCAACTCTAGAAAAAGGAGGCAATTGATGATTTGTTCTCGCCTGTTTTATGTAGAAGTTACTGGCTACTGAAAAACGAGTAGAGTAGGAATGAACCTGTCCAGAGCGAGTAAACAGTTCAGAAATATTGGGAGGGGCATAATGATAAGCGATGTCATACAGGAGAGAGGCAACCTATTTAAAGTAGAGCATTTTTATCGGCAGAATTCCCGAACAAGCAAAAAGAGGAGCAGTATGAGATCTATAATCGGAAAAATACATTAGACGAAGAACCCGCTTTTGTTAAGTGAAAACTTTGTTTAGATGTGCATTCACGGTTTGGCCCAAGCAACGAGACCATAGGAAATATACGGTTCGATGAGCGAGCGGTAAATGTTTAAAAGAGTAGTGTGCGGTACCAAGTGTCTGAGCCTAGAAATAATACCGATACCTTTACTTATTTTCGTGGAAATGTAGTTAATATGGTGCTTGCAGGAGAGATTACCGTCAATTAGAACTCCTAAGTATTTAACATATGTCTTACGTTCAAGAGATACCAACTGCTCCAAGTTATTGTCAAATATTTTAACTCTTTCCCCCCGGCTTACCAAATATCGTTCCTGTCGGAACGATGGCTTTGAAAACCTGCAACTTTCCCAAATTCCGAACTATGGTTGAAATGAACCACTGTCGTTGCCAAAAGGTCATTTTTGTAGACTTCATCACCCTGGAAACTGACCTAAACTCCCAATTTTCATTTAATATGACTGTTTATTCTCTTGCAAAACCAAAATCGCCCTCGGACAACAGCAAAATTCACGCAACTTTGTCATGAAGTTTTGAAAACAAAATTTCCTATTGATGTTAAAAGTTTACAATGGCGGCAAACTTCGACTCCAGTTCTTGCAATCTGTTCGACATTTTCCTGCTCACTTCTTTAGCTCCACCCCGATAACGCTATTTGATTTCACTTGCTCTCACTGGTCTGCCATGTTCGCATTTGTGACCCAAAGGAATTCTGGGATTTTCTTGGATAACGGGCGCATGACAGTCCGCCAATTTCCATTTCAGATATTTTTTTACAAGTGTCGAGCCACCCGGTCCTGCTGACAAAACATTGCACCGATTGCATTATTTAGTAGTTAAAACTCGCCAAAATTGCCATGCCAGGTCCCGGAATCCACTCACAAAAGGGCTTAAGACGTAACTTCACTCCGTGAATTTCTATCACTCGCTCGAATACGTTGAGCGGCTCAATTCGTGTGAAATTGCTTCTCACCTCTGTTTTCTTTCAAAGGATTAACTCTACCCATCAACCCAGCTTTATGATGCCAGGCAGGGGGCTTCTGGAGTGGAAAATGATTCGAAAAACACACCACAGGCGCCCAAGCTCATGCTGAGTACCGTATCACGCAATATAAACAAGATGGCTGCAAATTATAAGGATTTGTATGGGAATCCCGGTAATCGGTTCTAGTTGACAGATATACGAAAAAATTCTCAATAAAAAAGCCTTACCTTACATCCAAGGTGTGTTGCTTGCTATCTGTGTGGTTATTTTACCGATCTATCGCGATTTGAGCGATTTATGGCCCTTTCTCTTAAGAGTGGAAACAGAGGAAGCACATAAATCGCTCAAATCGCGATAGATCGATAAAATAACCACACAGATAGCAAGCAACACACCTTGGATGTAAGGTAAGGCTTTTTTATTGAGAATTTTTTCGTATATCTGTCAACTAGAACCGATTACCGGGATTCCCATACAAATCCTTATAATTTGCAGCCATCTTGTTTATATTGCGTGATACGGTACTCAGCATGAGCTTGGGGCGCCTGTGAACACACTTATAAACCAAACACGCAACAAATTGTAGCTGTAGTGTTCGTTTAGAAATAAACGACAGCTAGCGTGACAAGCGTGACATCAAAGACAGAGCCTTCGGTGTTGTGGACCAGCGAAATCTCCGTGGTAACCCCTTATATGGAGTAGCTAGGTCGATTTGACCTCCTACCCTTCAGAAATTGCAAAAAAGGTGACCAAATCGGCGGGGGGAAATGAGTTAAGGTCTACTTCACGGTCTAGCTTACGTTGATAAGGATAAAAAATGACGAAATTAGATTTAGATGCGTTAAGAGATAATTTGTTAGCTTTCAACCATTCACACAACTTTAATAATTCTTCGATTGAGACAATTTCGAGTTTGTTTAGATCTTTATCGGCATATAGCAAGTTAGTATCATCAGCAAATAAATAAAAATCAAACTTTTTGGAGGAGCGGTGCATGTCATTGACGTAAAGTAAGAAAAGAAGTAGACCAAGTACAGAACCTTGAGGGACACCGCACACTATTCTTTCTTTGTTAGAGACAATAGAACCGATTTGGGTTGATTGCATTCTGCCGGACAAGTAGGACGAGAACCAGCCGTCATTAATTATTCCTTTAATTCCATAATGGTGCAATTTATGTAACAATATCGAATGATCAACCGTGTCAAAGGCTTCTTCTAAATCAATAAAAATGCCACAAGAATATAATCTTTCATCAATATTATTTTGAATTTTGTTTAGAATGTCCAGAATTGCATGTTGAGTTGAGCAGTTCTCTCTAAATCCATATTGCGATGTAAAAAATATGTCATTCTTATTTATAAAGGATTTTAGGAGCTTATACATTAGTTTTTCAAATATTCGATTAAAGACGGACAGTAACGATATTGGACGATAATTATTTGGGTCAGTTTCGTCATCGGCTTTATAAATCGGAGTTACTGTAGCGTGCTTTTTGCGGGGATAGATACCAGTCGAAATGGGGACATGTTCATTAGTTCAGCTAAAGTATGAGATATGGCTTGACGTGCGGACTTCAAGAGACGAACCGGACAAGAATATAGTCCATAAGCTTTGTTTGATGGAGTACTCAAAATTTCCATTTCAATTTCAGTGGAAGCGTCAAAGAAAAAAGAATTGGAATAATTTAAATCTCCTAGGTAATCCTTAAAGTCATTGGTAGATAATGGTGTAGTGTTTGCGAGTTTAGGTACGACAGATGCGAAATGATGGTTCAATGCATTAGCTATTTCTGATTGTCATTGTGTAGTACCCCGGTTGTTAGGAAGCTGGAGAGACGACACGAGCTTTGTCTTTCTGTGCCGATAAAGTAAACTGTTAATCCCCTGCCAATTTTTTTCATATTATTTAGGTTGCTACTAAAATAGGCTTGGTAGTAAAGTATTTTGCTCAGGCGAGAAAGGCTTAAAATTTTGTTCCTGTCAAGAGAAAATGTTCTTGTTCCTGTACAACTTGTATTTAGCCGTGTCACCAGAGAAGAAAAGATCATTTTTTATTTTTATTGATTTGCGTAAGCTTCTGGATATCCATGGTTTAGATGGTTGTTTAGCCTTGCGTTTTGATGCAGTTTTAAAAGGAGCATTTTTATTAACAAGTTTGTTTAATTTGTTATAAAAAGAAGAAAAGCATTTATCAACAGAGTCGTTTGAGATCAATCCGGCCCAGTCAGTTTGAGAAATATCACTGATAAAGTTTTCTTCCGAAAATCTCGAATAGTCACGGATTTTAATCCCTTGATAGCGAGATTTTAGCGATGGAGATTGGATGATCCAAAACTGAGAATAGTGGTCACTAATATCTGAGACAATGTTGCCACTGGAGAGTTTGAAGTCAATTCTGTTAACAAGGAAATTATCAATAAGTGTGGCAGAATTATTGCAAACTCTTGTAGGCTTATCAATTACTGGGGTAAAGGAGTAACTTTGCATAGACAACGGAAAATTATGAGAAAAATCACAGGTTTCAGATTTGAGGAGATCAATGTTGAAATCGCCCATCATATACATGGGTTTGTTATTAGAGCAGAGTCTTTCTAGTGTTGTATCAAAATACGTTTGAAATTGTTCAGGAGAATTATGTTGCCGATAAATTACACCACAGATTACGTTTTTACCTTTTAAAAATTCAATTCATAAAGCCTGGAAAGCCTCATTAGAGGTTTTTTTCAAGGACCGTGTAATTTAAACACTTATTAACATACATACCAACACCTCCACAAGAAAGAGAAGTTGGCACGTGTTCGAATTGATAATTAGGTATATGTGGATTAAAGTCTATTCAGGTCGAGTTTGTAATTTTAGTTTCGGTTAATCCAATTACGCTAAAGTGGTAGTCAAGCTCATTCAGCAAATGCACTTTCAGATTTTCAAGGTTGCGCCGGAGGCTTCGTACGTTATTATGTTGAATCGAGATAAATGACTGGCTTTCAGTTCGCACCTGGTACCTTTTCTTTGCCCACAATGCTGGTAAAATTACCATATTGTAAGTTACAAAATTACTGAATTTTGCAACTTTGAAAAACCCAAGAAACAGTCGGAATGTCTTGCTTTGATCGGGTTGACGGTGTATTCTTAATACCAAAGGGCCTGTTTCATTTACTCACTTTACTTTTCATTCACTGAAACACCTGTAATAGCCTTCACAGCAAGTGCACTTTTATCAGGTTACAGCCCACGTGTTCAGGTTACAGCCCACGTGTTCAGAAATACCATACCAAACTGCCTACGTCTTAGGAGCTATGAAAGCCCTGTATTGCTACAAAAGGTGTCAGGTCAATACCCTGCAGGGGCACCCAACGAGCCAAATCAACCAAAAGCTGTAGAAGGGCATTTTTAAGTACCTTATGGTGTTTGAAGTCCGTTTAAAGTGATGTTTTCATAAGCTAGAAGAAGTTCATCTGTTCGGATTCCCTAGCTGAAAGTTTAATTGCCCGAAAATGTTAGGGAAGAAAATCTTCCTTTGAGAAAATACAAGCTGAAATGAACTTTCCACGAGCTTTTTAGGGAACTATTTTCATTCCGAAAATGCTAGTTGACGTTTTTGACTGCCAAAAACGGGAATTACGACCGTCCCGAAAATCTTAGGCGCTATGATTTCCCTATTGCGAATCTTTTAGGCCACGTTTTAGTTACGAAAATCCGAGTGCACTCTTTAATCGACGCCGAAAGCGCAAGGCGAATTACCCTCCACCGAACAGATATCTACCGAAACTTGTCGTTGGGTGCCCCTGACCCTGTCCCAATTACCAAGCAAAACATCTGCCAAAACTTTTCTAAGGTGTCAATAATTACACCAGTACTAAGGAAAACATTAAGCTTTTACATGCTCATGACATACATACATACACCAGTTTATTCAAGGCATTTAGAATAAAGTTGACAGTACTTTGGAAAAAAAAAAATCTGTTTTCGTCTTAACCATTCCTTTTTTAACCAAGACACTGGAGTAGTTTCTATTTGAGTTTAGTGAGTGAGACAAAAATCAAGGTCATCACCCATTTCAAAACATAATCAACTGTGAGTGTTGGGAATTTGGTTGGTCAATTACATAATAATTATTACCAACAATAAGAAAAAGTCAGGCAAAGTCGATGGAGAAGACAAATTAAAACCTGTCAAAATCGCTTAAATTATCACTTCTGAGGCAAGAGGATGACAGTACACCACTGGTAGCATTGGTCAATACATATATTTAGCGATTCATCACTAGAGCATGAAAAATATGGCAAATCCCATACATTTACTACAAAAAACAAAGGGTTACATAGTCAGATTGCCTGGGTGCACTGGTTGAAATACAGATTTTTTTCGTGACAGTAAGTTGTGTCATTTAACATGACTTTGTAAAAAAAGGAAAATATTTTCCAAGAAGGGAAATGCTATTTTCACTAAAAGACACTTGTTTTAAACCTAGGTTAGCAAACCCTGAAGGAATTCCAAACAAGACAAATCACTAAAAATAAAATATTATTTTCAAGTTCTGTCAATGCTTGGTTTTGCTGTTGTTTAAAAGTTTATCGTTACAAGGTTAAGTGTAACTTGTGTTTCCTGTTGTTTTGGGCTTATTTAATACATTTGTATTTGTACAAACAAGCTTATTTATTCACTCGTTATTCGGTGGTAATTGTATGCATCTTTGCATGCAGTAACTTGAATAAATATACCGTTTATTAATTTTTCTATGTTACTTTTGTTATCTCGATCTGTTACCTCCTCGTTGCTTTTCTGCTGATAACGACGTTGGGCTACAGGAACACTTTTGTGCACGAAATCCGGCGTAAAATGACGATTTCAGGAAGGGAAAAAGCGAATCGCCAAAACAAATGGTGGCAAACCGTTGCAGAACCGTTGACTTCAAATTCTCACCCAGGAATACGAGTCGTCTAATCACATTACAAACGGCAAGTTGGCTTCATATTCTCTGTTTACCTGTTTTCGTCCGCCATTTTGAATATTTTTTGCGGATTACCACAGTACACTGGTTCCCAGACTCCCGTTCCCAGTTCCCAGTTACCCGTTCCTCGTCTTAGTAACATCCGAAAGTACTGGTGAAATGAAACTGAAGTTCTCTAAACTTTGAAATTTATTTTCTCTCGTTCCCATGGGAAATTGTTTTCGGTGTTATTTCAGGCAATTACCTATGTATTTAGCTTTAAGAAAATGTAAAAATGACTTAAAAAATACTTAAAATTATTCTGGTACCAGAGTTTTGTCCACTAAAACCTGAAATTGCTCAATTTTCTAGCGGATTTCGTCTTACTGTAATTACATTTGTTTCGCTTTGTTTACATTCCACGTTCTGTCGCGCGTGGGGTCCAAAGTCCTCCAGTTCAAATTTTAAAATTATACCAGGATCGATTTTGGGCGGCTAAAGTTGGGCGATATTTTCACATTCAAAACAACAGACAAAGATGGGGTAAGCAACGAAGGTTAAAAACTATACTATAAACTAATTTTGCTTACAGTCAAAACGCCTGAAGCGTTCCCCCTAAAAAATGATTAATGCGTTCATAAATCCAGAGCCTCTTCGATTCCTGGCTTCAAATTTCGAAAAGTCAACTGCACATTGTAATCATCCAACCGTAGCGTCCGTTCGAATATCGAATGTTGATTAGACTAAAGACAAAGCCTATCCAAATACGGAAAATTTGCGCGTTACGCAAGGGTAAAATGGAGGCCAGAAATGTGTTGGGAGGTCTATATCAACCAGGTAAAGCTCTTTCCATTCCCATGA
This sequence comes from Pachyseris speciosa, assembly GCA_016490735.1. Taxonomy (NCBI): domain Eukaryota; kingdom Metazoa; phylum Cnidaria; class Anthozoa; order Scleractinia; family Pachyseridae; genus Pachyseris; species Pachyseris speciosa. Next base: position 152,397 of record JAEMWC010000346.1, read on the forward strand.
GAGAGGAGATAATCCATCTCTAAAATCAAGGTTACCATACAAGGGAAATTTCCCGAGATTTAAAGGTAACTGAACGGACAGTGCGGAATATACTGGACCATTTCAGACGTTGTGGAATTGTTAACCCCGCAGCAGTCGGCGGTAGCAAAGTAAAGAATGCTGATCTTCTGCAGGGGATCGAGATATGGAAGTTACAAAAGCCAAGTATTTACACAACTGAAATACAATCTAGACTTTTAATAGAGGGAATCTACACTTTGTATTAACTACCGTCCATCAAGTCGATAAATGAAACATTCGATATTCGAATGGACGCTACGGTTGGATGATTGCAATGTTCAGTTGAGTTTTCGAAATTTGAAGTCAAGAATCGAAGCGGCTCTGGATTAATGAACGCATTAATCAATTTTTAGGCGGAACGCTTCAGGCGTTTTGACTGTAAACTCTTACACGATCTTGAAGCTTGGGAAGTCCTCTAATTATGTGAGGAAGATGAAGGGTTTTCACGTGACGTCATAAAAAACGAAAATTCAAAAGTAAACAGACTTTTGCATTTTTATCTTCATCAAGTAAAAGACAATTTAGAAATGCATCTGCTCGCATGTTTTCAGCTCGGTAGCTTGCTTTGTTTTGAAAATAGAGCAGTTTGAAGTTAAGAGTGTTTCACCGTGCATGACATAAAGATGTCTGCTCACAAGTATGTCACTTACATGAAAACATCGATTCACCGTGTGTTTTTGAGGTTTGAAAAACCAACATGGTAAGAGAAGAGCGTTTTCAGTCACGCAAGTAAAAAAATAAAATCATCAACCATTCAGAAGATAAAGTCAAGAAATTGTGATATTATAGAAGAGTAATAAATAAACAACATGCTAAAGTCTCAGGGCCGTGCGATATCCCGTACTCGAGTTATTCGGCAAAATGTACAACTCAAAATTATAGTGTTTTGTATGGAAACGCCATCTTGGCGTCCCTTTGAGGGACACCAACCTGACGGCCGGAAACGAGTTAAAACATATGTTTCTTACTTTAGCTATCTCAATGGCTTTGTTCTCTCTGTTGAGCGTTCAAACATTCACATATACGCTATAGGAGCTTTTGCGCGCCAGTACGGTTTGTTTGAAATTGGCCATGTTCTAAATGAGTAAGGGCCTGGGAACGAATCCAAACTTCATTGAAAATTAATGTAATTGAACTAAATTGATTCTCATATGAAAAGTTATCTCAAAATAAGTACTTTGAGCAAGTTTGACTATGTTTGGTCGAAAACCCGCCAGTTGACATGCATTTAGATCTTTAAAAAATCCCATACAAATGTCTCTTTTTCGGAAAGTGTGTCCCTCCAAACCATACAAAGTCTCTCATTTTCACAATTTTCAAAAGCTTTTGTTTCAGCTCCAATTCAACTGAACAGCGTCAAAGCTGGCAAGGTAATCATTTTTGAGATGCTCTTTCATGCAGTGTCAGCAATTTTTTCCAATCCATAAATTTTAAAACTCATTCCCAGGCCCTCACTCGTTTAGAACATGGCCAATTGTCTGAAATTCAGACCAAATAAAAATTGTATTTTTTGCGAATTTTCGAACTTTTCCAAAATTCTCCAAATGTAAAGCGCTTTGGGATTTTTTAAATATCATTTCTTGAAATAATTCCCCTAAAGTGTTGTTTGGGTGGTATTAGCCAAAATTCGATTTTTCGAAACTGATTTGAGATTTGAGATTCTCGATATATTCTGACATTGGTTCTTAATGAGTTCGGTTTTAACTCTTTGTAGCCTGATAGCCTATATATTGGCAATTAGACAGGCCTACCGCTTTCAAGATTGCCTAGGCTCTCAAATTTAAACCTGAATATTATGGTCTGTTTATATTGTCAACCAGTTACTGTTTTAGACTTTAAGGTGCTATGGTACCCTAGAAAATGTATGGAAATCATAGCTTTTTTTTTTACTTAAAGTGAGTTGGGGGGTGGGGGGTGGGGGTATTAAATCCCTTATTTCTCCAAAGATTTTGATGGCGGACTGGGTATTGTTATGCATGTATCTTGTCACGTGACAGCTGATCACGTGGCTATACTCGGTTCATTTGAACTCACTCTCTGGTCGACCGAATCATTTACAGAATTTACCTTGGAATGTGTCAAAATTGCCCTTAATTACTGTGTTTTGGGTCATTTGCTGGTGCCGGAGCTCATCATCAAGGGCTGAGAAGGCTTAAACCTTGCCAATTCCAAAGAACCGCTTATTGGCACTGCGAATACAACAAACGTTGTTCGAATGCTCGCTTGAATTTGCTGACAGTTTGTTGTTCGTGGACAAGGGGCCTAAAGGCAGATGTGCCTTGTCTCACTGGGCTCCAGTCTTCACTGGCGGAAGTTTCATTGAATGCTGAATGTGCCCGAAAAACTTTTGGTGCAGGATTGAAGCCTGGTCTGAGACTTAGGAAAATGGTAAATTGTTTCGGAAGAGCCTTTCCCGCTCAAAGATATGTGGACTCTCCCAGGATGCAACGGGGGCAGATTCGTGCTGTTTGGCTGCTTGGTTGAGGTTGCTGATAAAAAGGGAGCTGAGAGAGCCATTGTTTGCCTTTTTTCCTCAAACGTCCTATTTAATTTGGAAGCAGAAGAGCTATTTTGTAATGTTTACTCTCTGAATAAAGGATTCAGTCGTGAAAAAGATTTGTTCAGACTGCTCGTTTGCGAGGTAAGATTTTCATTTAATTTATGCACTAGTTTTGAGCTGATATGTTGTTTACATCCCATCTGTATGCTATTACTTTGCTGGAGAAGTTCACTGTCATGTCAGTTTGATTTTTTTCCCTTTTCTCCATGTGTAACAAACACTTTTGCTGTGATATTGCTGGAAAAGATGGCAAAACCTGACCACAGCAATTTTTTTCGTGACCCTATGGTGGTTTGAAATTTGAAACTGGCATGGAATTTGTAGATGGCAACAATTATTTACTTTTCATGATTTTACTTTTATCAATTTTTTAGGGACCAAATTAGAGGTACACAAACCCCCCAGGGGGGGGGGTACTCCCAAAAAAATTGGGTGGGGGTGTGCGGCCTCTTGCTGAAACTCTTTCCCTATTTCAGACCAAAATACCCTATTTCAGACCTGACCAAAAATTCGATACCCTATTTCAGACCTATTTCACGTACACAGCTGGCGTAAATATAATTAAAAGACAAAAAAGAAGGGCTTTTGTTGATGATCTTATCGACTAAAGAACCGAATTCAAGACAAGAGCGCAAAAACCATACCCTTTTTCAGACCAAAATGGTCAAAATTGATACCCTATTTCAGACCAAAACGGCTAAAGAACCATACCCTTTGGGGCCGCACATACCTATATAGCTCATATAAGGCAGTACCCACCCCCGGCACACAAACCTTCTATGCAATGAACTAAAATAAAGCCAATCTGTCGAATTGTTCTTTCATAACATTTGAAAAATTGATGGTAGGTATAGGCAGAAAACATACATTTTTGGCAAAGTGAAACTTTGAAGATTTTTCTCTCTGCAAATAACAAGAGTCAGTCCACAAGTTTCGGCTCATATCATAGATCTATACAAAGATAATTGGCAAAAAATTGTTTCTTGCCTCACTGACTAAGCATTTTTGCTCATTTCTTGTTAACGAGGAAGCACTATTAAAGACATCTGACAAAAGCTTGTTCTGTTACCATGGCAACGAGAGACTCAAACATCATTGCGTTTGTCATCATTCATGGCAACGAGTTGCGTGATGGTGGTTTCTCCTGCATGAGCTTGATTTTGGCGAAAAAAGTAGTCCAGGGTACCATAGCACCTTAAGAGCCAATACACTGCGAATAACTTTCGTTTCCCGTTCCATATCATTATTTGTTTTCAAGCAAAACCAAAAATGCCCGTTTTATGCGCCCTGGAGCAAAACTAAAAAATAGGCAGTCGAGGACTGCTTGTGGCTACTGTTGAATTTTTTTTTCTTTTTCACGAGAAAGGGGTGCCACACGTTTCACTTGTTATTCCATTGAGTTAACAGTCACACGAGTCACGCAACCAAGCGTTTTCGCTCAGTTAGTGCTAATTAACATCATATCTATTTCCTTTATCTTAATTTGTCCTGAGGAAAGAATTCTTGCCGATTTAAGGCTCATTTGCTGGAATTCGAGAACTCGGAGCAATTTCAGAATACCCGGCCATTTCCATGTGTCAGAGGCTTTTGAAGAACGAGGCATATTACAATGGACGCTATGTAAATGGTAGTAGTATACTCAAGCAGGCTGTTTGCAAAGCCAGCATTATCTACGGTGGCCCACAGGGGCAAGACACAACTCAATATTTCATTGAAAACACAACAAAATTTCGTGGTGCCAAACAATATTTCCTGAAACACAACAAAGTTTCGCGATACACAACAATATTTCCTAAAACACAACAAAGATTCGCGATACACAACAATATTACCAGAACACAACAAAGTTTCGTGATATAAAACAATATTTCCTGAAACACAACAAAGATTCGCGTACACAACAATTTTTCCTGAAACACAACGAAGTTTCGTGATACAAAACAAAATTTCGTGATACAAATTTTCTTCTTGAAACACAACACAGTTTCGCGATGCAAAACAAAATTTCGTGATACAAAACAAAATTTCAGGAGACTGGTAACAAGCTCGGGCAACTTCAGATCACGTGATTGAGTTCACCTTTCGCCGCCATGTTCTCTCTGGGCTTGGATGCGGAAGGATTATAAATATTGTCCTGGATGCAGAAAGACGTCGCTTAAATCTTTCATCTACAGGCTCAGCTGAAGGTTCAAGGTGTGCGTCAGCAAGTTAACTGGATACTTTTAATTAGTTTTAAGCGAAAGAAAGTCCACCGAAAGGGGACCTAAATTAAGCTTATGTCGAACCTTCCCGGGAGATTATATATGGAGCATCATAGTCATCATAAAGTTCCTGTGCTCCATGAAATATCAGTCTGTAAGGCACTATCGCATGTGAAAAGGACAACAAACAAATGGTTATGTCACTCTTTACTTACTGCATTCATGTTTGAGGTGTTGCTGCTTACATTAAATACTTGGCATTTAGATTCGGGTATATTCAGCAAGTAACATCGGTTCAACAGGTTGTTAAAGAAAGAAATTTAAGGCTGTGGAATAGAATTGTTGATAGTCCTTCGCATCCCCTGCAGGACCTTCTCCCCCCAATTAGGAGCAGGGCTCTACGCGGCAGGTGGCGTCCTTACCAGGTCCCATGTGTTAGTACTGAGAGGTTCAAGAAATGTTTTGTAAATAGGTGTCTCTGATCGAAATAGATTGTAATTAGTATTTTTAAGGCTGTTTTTACTATGATTTTTACCATTACATTGTAAGTTTTAAAGTCTGTTTAAAAGCTTGAATAAAGACCATTATTATTATTTTATTATTTAATAATATATTAATAATTGCAATTATTTATTGTTTTGTAAATATTTGATGAATTGTTAAATAAAATTTTTATTCGTTACTTTATAATTTTATTATTATTCGTTAGTAAAAAGAACAAGAAGAGAAAGATGACAGAAGTTAACACTGTCATTTATCACACTTGCTTTCACGAAAGGCATTCTGAAACATGTTGGAGGAAAGTCTGTACCTCTCAAGATCAGCAAGTCTGCGTCTGCAGAAACTATATGTGAACAGGCCTTAATGGACATGTCATTGGCTTCCCCATGGGGTCGACCCCCGGGCTAACGATTTATTACAATTGAAGGGCTAGGTGGAAAACTATGCTAAGTGGATTTTTAGGTGAACGCGCTTTTCGCCCGTGTTTTCTCGAAGACTAAGCGCAAAGCAGCGAAAAAAAAAATACAAGGCAATGTTAACCACATAAAAACAAGCCTGTATGCAAAAAAAAAAAAAACCCAGCAATTGTGGAGCAAAATAAAAAAAAAAACTCCCAAAAATCCACTTAGCATAGTTTTCCACCAAGCCCTTCAATTTGTGGCATACAAAAGAAAAACCAAGGGATGAAACGCAAAAGATTCGGAACCCCATATTGAAGCAGATCACCAGTGATACTAGAATGATAATGATACGGATTAAAATTATGCAGGTAATAAATTATGGTGATAAGTATAAAGTAATTATTATTGTAACAATAATAATAGTCGGCGAGACTATTAGAGAGACTAATAGAGAGACTATGAGACTAATATAGACTAATGAGACTATGAGACTAATTACTAATTCATAAAAATACTAAATCATAAAAAACTAGTTACTAAATACTAATTCATAAAATACTAATTACTAATTCAGGCAAACTTGAGGAATTTCCCTGGGGGGTCAGGGAATCTTGCAAGACGAAGTCCCCTGAGTGAGGTGTCTCTCAGCAGAAACTCCCCCTGACATTCTTTACAAACTTGTGAATTTCCCCACCCCATGATCTTTGATCATAAAACAACGTCGAGATTTTCCCCTACACTCGGGCAAAGACTCTCATCCATCTCTTTGTATTCCCCCACATGTCTCCAAGGTTGGCCTGGGGTTCAACCCCACGGGGAAGCCGAAAACATGTAAAACATGTGCATAAAGAAAAGAGTGGCTTACGATAGGTCTTTTAGGAGTGATCTAACTTACAAACTGCGCTATCCAGATGGGGGTGAAGTTATAAAGGACTAAAAATCTGTCAGGCCCTAATGAGCCATTTACTTTGGAGAAGTACAAGAAGACTTTGGGCTTCTTTGCTTTAACTTAATAAAAGTATTCAGTAAACTTGCTGACGCACACCTTGAAACTTCATGCTTCTTTCTGTACCAGGACAATATTTATAATCCTTCCGCATCCAAGCGCCATAGTTCTGACAAAACATAGCGGCTAAAGCACGAGATCGTGAGGTTAACTCAATCATGTGATCTGAAGTTGCCCGAGCTTGTTACCAGTCTCCTGAAATTTTGTTTTGTATCACGAAATTTTGTTTTGCATCGCGAAACTGTGTTGTGTTTCAGGAAGAAAATTTGTATCACGAAATTTTGTTTTGTATCACGAAACTTCGTTGTGTTTCAGAAAAAATTGTTGTGTACACGAATCTTTGTTGTTTCAGGAAGTCATCGCGCAGAATGCCTATTGTTCTCGGGACATTTACTTACAGTTCAAGAAACTTCCCAGGACTGTCATATTGCTCGTTATTATTCATAGACGCGTAATAAGCACGTATTTGATTGGTTGTTATGCATGCGCAGCAATGCTCATTAGTATGGAGTAGGCGGGTAAAAGAAACAATAGACACTGCCTGCTATTGTTTTATCTTTTGTTTACTAAAATCACACATTCGCGCGTAATACCTGTAAACGAACCAAAAAGTTGTAAGGTTTGCTAGTTTAATTATTTAATTGCATAGGTTTAGTTTGATTTCATTCAGGGACACTTAACATGTTGCGATCGGGCAACAAAGAAAAAATGCCGTCCTTTCACGCGTCCTGTATACCGCATTTCAGTTTTAACTTCTCGAACTCACTTTGCGCGAGCAAGGGTTTGTGATGACTGTGGGTTAATATTGACAGTCGCCTTACCTGGAACGAGCAATCAACGCAAATGGGAAGCGATGCCGAATAGTGCAGTTAACCCTACGCCTGTTGCTGTCCCAGTCGTTTTATCAAGATGGCAAAAAAGTATCCCGTCCAGTCGAACGACTACGCTTGGTCTTCAGGAAAAGATATCTTTCAGGAGCTCTCTGAGAGTCTAGTAAGACTTCTCAGACATAAGAACAAAACCGGCTTCTTTAGAAGCCAAACAAATAAAAAGAAAGTTCATAACCAACTAAAAGTTTATGATAAGTAGTCATTAGTCTGTTGCTTTTCAAATTTCTTTTCAATCCACGCACCCTTATTTTCCTCCCCATTCTTTATTTTACCGATGTAAAGGCAAAATCAAACTTTCCCGCCCTCTACTCCGGAACTTTGGGTCAGCGTTACTAAGAGCTCTGAAAAGAGCTCCCGATCATCGTTATCTTCGCTTCGCGCGTTCATCTCGTGGACAGGTGTTGAATAAATCAGCTGGTGTACCAAGATCAGTTTTAAAATTCCCGTCAAATCATGCATTTTATGAATGAGTGGTTTTCTTGAATAGGCGATTGTTTCGTCTAGGCAACCACTGTTATTCAATCTTGGGCTGAAAACAATGGCGTCAGACTCGAAACGCGCCATTTTCGAACGGAACTTCGACTTAAAGTTTTAAAACTGAAAGGGATATTGGTTCTTGTTCACCAATTTTCAAAATTAAAACGGATTCTGTTTCAGAAAAGACCAATCTTCCTTTTCCCGCGCTTGGGTTTTTGGAAGCTAATTTGAGTTTCAAAAAATTTGCTCTTGAAATCGGCTTCCATACGCAAAATGCCCGTTATTTCGTCATTTTGAAGGTTAAAGGGATAGGCTTTATACTTAATAAAACTTTTTATTTTTATGCGCAAATTAAAGATAAACCTTTCCTCTTCAAAAGCCCGCTCTTGGGTTTTTTACTTATCGCTTCTGAAAGTCTGGAAAGCGAGTATTATCAACGCTACTTTGCTAACATCGGCCCTTTCTTCTCTTGTTCTGGGCTTCCCAAGGCGCGCTCGCATTCAAATTTGCCCGCTTCGCTGGTTATGAATAATTAATGATGTCCAGGCATTCTGCCCGATGATTGTTTTATATCACGAAACTTTGTTGTGTTTCTGGTAATATTGTTGTGTATCGCGGATCTTTGTTGTGTTTTAGGAAATATTGTTGTGTATCGCGAAACTTTGTTGTGTTTCAGGAAATATTGTTTTGCACCACGAAATTTTGTTGTGTTTTCAACCAAATATTGAGTTGTGTTTTGCCCCTGTGGGCCACCGTAATAATAATAATAATAATAATAATAATAATAATAATAATAATAATAATAATAATAATAATAATAACAATAATAATAATAATAATAATAACTGTCTGAGCTAATCGTCCTCGCAAAGTACAGCAAGGACGCAGCTCAACAAGGTCGAAGATAGAATTTTCGCTCAGTACAACACTGTTGTCTAATGCAAAAACATACAAAAAATATAAGAGTTTGTAGAGAATCATCGTATACAGTTATCGGCATCAATGTAAATAATAACTTAACTTAAAGCGTAACTGCGAATTCCCACTTCCAGTCGAATTTATTCAACATAACTTTTCGCAAATTGGACAGCAGTCTTTCAATCCGTTTGCATTTTGAAGTAATAATTGCTTAGTGTTAATTCCCGTCAAATCTGTATTCTTTATGTTACCCCTATTTTGTCCTGAGGAATGAATTTGCTATTCGAGAACATTTGCAACTATGGACTTGTTTACGTTCGAGGTATCGTATCACAAATCCGGTCTTAGGGAAAACAATCGGCTTCTTTCGCCCTTGAAATAACACGTTTTGTGTCTCAAAAGACATTTGTGTCCAAAACGGAATTATATGACCCCATAAAAGAGTTTATTGTTGGACAGATCTTGTAGTACATGGCTGGTTCGATTGTTATTGACGCCAGAAAAAAACCTCGGTCCATAAACAGTCAAAACACTCAAATAACACTCGCCCATGCTGCCAAACAAACACGAAGACTCTGTAATCGTCACTTAGCTGGAAAATTTCCGAAAACCTTCTATTAACTGAAACTTACTTTAAGAAGCGCTGGAATTGACTGAACACCGCCGTATGTGGGCACCCGTCTTGGCTTTCAAACAAACACAACTCAGTCTGCGATCAACATTTCCTTGTACAATCTAACTAGACAACCGTACTATCTCAAGGATACTTTCTGCAGAGGTAATTGAGACACTGAGTGAGACCCGTGCCCAAGTTTAAGTGCAAACCAGCAGCAAACTGCGACCTTGCCTGCATTGCTGGACGAAAGGCAAACGCAATGCTTCGAGCCGGGTGATTATTAGCTTGCGAGCAAGCTCACCCGGGGGTAGGGGGTGGGGAAGGAAGCTTTGCACTCGTGTTTTCTGCGTCCAAACATTGGAAGCAAAATGATGATTGGCTGATTTGACCGGGTGATGACGTAATCTATCATAGAGTGTGGACTGCGTGGTTTGAGTTTGTTTGGTTTTTGTTCGGAAAAGGCGAGACATGTATTCGCGAAGCTTGCGAAAATTTATCCAAACATCTGAACTGTCCGTTAGATTTGAAACCAGAACAGCGTCTAGCAGTCGATAACTTACTTCAAAGCAAAGATGTTCTCGCTGTTTTGCCCACAGTTTAGCAAAAGTACCAGTACGCGCCGCTGCGATCTAAAATAAGTAAGTATTGGTTGTTTTCCCACTTAAAATCATTATTGACGACCAGGTCGCCGAAGCCCGAAGTATGGGGATGTCTGCTGCGATCTTTTCTTGGCAATCTTTCTTTGACAGCGGCTTCCATCTGGCGTAGTTACCGAGGTTGGCAAAGTTCGCTTCATCCTTGGTCCGACACTTCCGAGACTTCAACTTCATTCTCCGGCTCAGCAAACTTTGGGTTTAACCACTGTCAATGTGGCCGCAATAAAGCTGAAACCTTCGCTGGTTTTTCGTATTTTTGTAGCTCACGGTAGACAGATTCTCTCAGAAACTTGGGATTTTTTTTTCTGCGACAATTCCCGTCTTTTGCATTGCGTGTGCCAAAGTTGTTCCCTCGTGTCCTTTCTTGTTTGACGGAAGAAACAAATTTCCGGTTTGCGCTGATTGGCCAAATTTTGACAACTCAGGCAGCCGGAAGCCACAGCGAGCATTAGGGGCGGAATTCCAATCACAGAGAGATCGTTGCAAGCTCTCTCTCCACTTTTCCCTCCTTCCACTTCCCCCCCCCCCCCAACCCCCTCGAGAAAGCTTGCTCGCACGCTAGGTGATTATCACCCGATGACTGATCGAATTGCGTCGACGATAAGCCTCCAAAACTACAAATTGTAACCAACGGAGTGAGGATCAGTCGTTGAATGATCGCAAACCGAACAGTTCCGATTGTACCCGAACTAACTTACTTACACTGAATTGAATACAAGTGATAGCAATGTGGATACTGTTGCCATAGCAACAGTAGCCACAAAAACACACATCTTTGTTTTCAATTCTTTAATTCAAAATTTCCTTTGGAAAACAAGAGCAACCTTGATCTCATGGCTAAGGGACCGTTCATTTTTTATCAGGTAGGGGGCGCTGGTGGGATTTGGGAGGGGGGAGGGGGCGTGCGAAAAAAATTGCTTTTTGAGTGGGGATCCCAAAAAATAAGGGAAAGGAGGGGATCACGTGAAATATTTTAGCAAAACTCTTAAATGGCATAATGTTTTAATATTTAAACAGAATTTGCTATAGAACAAACATAGTAGACAGAATACAAATTTATTACAAACTTTCCTTCTAACTTTAACTACTAACTTTAAACAAAGATTGTTAGTTTTTTTTAGGTTTCGTTGTGTGGTTGACAGGCCTACACGACTCTGGAATATGTGATCTAATTTTATCGCCTTTGTTATAATGTTGCTAAGGTATTCTGGGAGAAAGCCATTACAGTTTTTATCTTGTGTGGTTGGCAGGCTTACACGGCTCCGGAATACATGGTCTGCTTTTATAGCCTTTGCTATAGTTTTGCTCTGACGAGTATGTCTTTGATTGAGCGCCCCAATTTCTGTGTGGAGGCTCCTTGAAAATCTCGTTCAGCAATAGTTGTTGCTGTATTTGGCACCACTTCTTCGTTAGGATTTCTTTTAGGTTTTTAACTGCTGGGTGGTATTGCGTTATGAAGGGCAAGATTCGTTTCTTTGTGTTGTTTTGCTGGAGGAGAGCCTGTTGTCTTCCTATTTAACATCGGAGAGTGTGTTGTTAATAAAAGTCCTCGCATATGTAGCCTCTCTCCATTAGATGTTTTAAATTTGTTAACTGGTTTCCCTCAAATTTTTCTTTTGAAGAATTTGTTCCTAGGAGTCTTAGAACTTCGCCTTTAACAAAGCCTTTTATTACTCCCGTTGGGTGACAGGTTGTGAAGAACGTGTACTCGAATGTCTCTGTTGGTTTGAAGTGGGCTCTCATGTCGAGAACTGACTCTTTGTTGAATATTTCTCCCTTATAAATTGTTGTACTCTAAGAAAGTCGATTTTGTACATGATATTTCTGTGAGGATGACTAGCAGCCAAGGATCCAAGCGAAGAAAGAGCAACGAAGTGGCAGGCTGGTTTTACCCGACCCAACGAGCGTTGCTCTATTTGCATATAAGTTTATTTTCAAATCAACGTTTGTGGGGAATTATCTTCAGCATCTTGAAGTGCTGGAATTTAAGAAGAAAAGGCGAAGGAAAATAGGGAGGCAAAAGCTAAATCATATGAGGATTATCCTTGGACTGAGCAGTGTGAAGATGTAACCAAGCTTAAAAAGCTATGTGTTGCAGAACTAAACAAATACTTAAACCACCGCGGTCACCCCGCACTGAAGCAGCATTTGAAGAGCACCAAGAGTGAGAAAGTAAAGATAATTTTTAGACATTGCTTGCAGCAGACGAGTCCTCTCAGAGCTGGCCAACCAACACTGAGAAATGCCAAGACATTGACACAACTGATGACAACAGGGCAAGCGCTGCCAGCACTGAAACGGATGAAGTGACAATAATAGGGACCTTTAGCAAAGTGGACGAGAACGTGGACGTCAACATCTCTGGCAGTTTGGGGACTGGTACGAGACCGCCGTTCGCGGTAAGAAAAATAAACACTTTAGCAGGTTGAGACGTGGACGTCAGCGAGCCGAACAAACACTGGGTGGAAGAGATGGAAGAAAATAATCAAATTCTTTCGAAGATAGTTTCTTTCAAAGAGTTTCGAGAATACCTTTGTACTTCTCTGCGCCGATAACTCAGTTTCGGACGCAGAGTTTGTGCTTCTCTACGATATATACAATTCAAAAAATCCAGATTTTCCGTACGAAAGCTACGACAGACTTAACACAAATGTGCGCTGGATTTAAAGCAGAGTTCCGTGTCGAAAGGCAAGATCATCTTCCGCGCATTGTTGACGTTGTACAGCTTCCACCAGTGTACAGGTGCGAGGAGAGAAGTATTTGAGAAAATATGAAGGGCTATATAACATAACAGCTTCAAATTTACAAGTTCCACCTGAGACGTGCCAAACAACCGAGTTTACTTTTATCCTTTAACTCAGAAATAACTTCTTTCTAGTCTGACATCCCCAAACAGAGCCATACGTTTTAAGAAATCCACAAAGAGAGCGAGCAATAGGCTAAAAACGTAAGAAAAATTAAGCTTAGTACTCACGTTCACTACAGAACGGGAAACCTGTTGTTATGGCGTCCTGAACTTCGTGTGGACGACGAGTTGTGGACCCTAGGGCATGCGCAATAGCATCGAATTACGATTTCTCAACTTCCGTTCGTTCACGTCCACGTCCTCGGGCTCTTTGCTAAAGGTCGGTAATGAGTATCACTGAAAGTGATGCCATTGACTCTGGGGGAATGCATTTCCAGCCATTTCAGAAGACTTTAATTTAAAATTTCCCGGGGCAGCATGCCCCCAGACCCCCCTAGTTTATTCACGCTAACGCGTTCGAAGTGAGATCCCCCAGTTGCAAACTAACTTGCTGCGCGGGCCCTGGGCTCTCTCTAGTGTAGAAAGTGTAAATATTGTCTTCATAGCAAGCACAATCACGTGAATTGGGGAATAACAGAAAATATTAAAAAAGGTAAACTCTTGGGAGAGGGTTAATGATTTTAGTGGGGGAGGGGGTCATCCGAAAAAAATACCTCTTTAAGGGGAGGTATGTGAAACAATTGGCAAGCTGAGGGGGGTCGTGCCATTTTTAAATGGTGCTTCCCAAAATCCCACCAGCCCCTCCCCCACTCCCTCGTAAAAAATGAATGGTCCCTAAGTATTTATCTCCAATTTTGCCTCTTACGCCTACAGCAAGTGGAGCATCAGCCGTTTGATTCGAGCCACTTGAAAGCCTCTTATTTTTTCTTTGGCGCCCGGATTGCATTCTGGGAGATTTGATACCACAGCGAAATGTCCCGAAAAAGTCCCGCCATCTTCATTTTATAGATTTTTATTTCTATTGTCGAGCCACCGGACCTACTGGCAAAATATGGTACGCGTTGTGTTCTTTGAAAGTCAAATCTCGCCAACATTGCCTCACTAAGTCCAAGAATCCATCACAGAACGGCTAGAGAGACGAACTTCACTTCTGAGCTGCCATAACTCGAGACGACCACCTTTGGCGTCCCATTCGTTGTGAAATTATCTCTCACCTCTGGCTTCGTTCAGAGGCTTGCCTCTACTCTCCATTAAAGCTTAATGATGCCAGCCTGGGAGCTTCTGCAGTGAAAAATGGCTCGAAAACAGACTTATAAACCGAGTACCTACCGATTACAACTCGTTATGGTCGCGAGCAAAACTTGGTGACGTCACAATAATACTTGAGACCTCGGTATTCCAGAGCAGCAAACGTTTCAAGGGAGACCATCAAATAGAACATCTAGATCACTTTCAATTATTTTCAATTATTTATTAGAAAATTACCGAAAGAGTTAAAAAAAATTGGGGTCTTAAAGGGTTAACTAAATTTGATCTAAATTTGTTACGTAGCTTTAATTTCATATGGGGTTTATGGTATCTGGGCTGTAATCGAGAGCCCTACAACCCTTAGACTAGAGACACCCCTGAAGATACACAGTAACCTGAAATAGTGCTCATAACTGTGATGATCATTCACGAATTCATTCTTTAATCCGCAGCTCAAATATATGTTTTTCATATATTCATTCTCACATTTTCATCACTCACGGGTATATTACGAAGCAACAAAATGAACAGCTCCCAGTTGGCTTGTTAGCTCAGTTGGTAGCGGTGCACCGGTGTGGCTGAGGTCCTGGGTTCGACTCCCGTGCAAGCCTGGATATTTTTCAGGCTTTATTTTCACTACTGCTTAAATAGTGTTCATAATTAACTGCGATGATCATTCACATATTCATTCTTTAATCCGCAGTTCAAATATATGGTTTTCATATATTCATTCTCACTTAACTGTTTTTCTACCGCTACTTTGCACGTTTGATTTTGCAATTTCCGGAGGGTAGGAGGTCAAGACGATCTTGTTATTCCATATAAGAGGTTACCACAGAGATTTTGCCGGCCCAAATGACCGAAGACACTATCTTTCTTGTCACGCTTGTCATGCAAGTTGTTGCTCGTTTTTAAGCAAGCACTCGACCTCGAATTTAGTAGGTATTTGATTTAAAAGTGTGTTTGTCCAGCCATTTTCCACCTCAGAAACCCCTGCCTGTCTTTTTGCAACGAATACCGTATTAGTCACGTGCGACCCGACTTGTCGAACCGGTTTGCGCGCGAAATTGGCAGCAGCCGTGCTCTGTGTTTACAATAAACATATCCGATGATGAAATGTATGCAATTCTTCATAGCTTTATCGGGAATTGCCACGGACTTCTCAGCATCGCAAATTTACCGTAAATTATGCGCCTGAACAAACAAAACACTTAGCGGTCCTTGAATTCTGAAGATCTGAACGGCAGAATTTGACACTTATTGCAGAGAACGCCCGTCTTACGACAAGATTCAACATGACTATGTGCAAAAAATGCTTTCGGCACATCCAATTCTTGATCAAGTGAAGTAAACTTACTCAGAGTTCGGGAATTACTGGATGTCTTACAACAATCTGAACGCTAAATGCCAAAATTTTCGGGGTGATAAAGTCTAAACAACTGATCATTTGGCAATTAGAATGGTTATTTTCAACCATAGTCCGGGATTGGGGAAAGTTGCAGATTTTCAAAGCATTGGTAGTTTACGGCCAATATTTTGGAGTGTTGTAGAAAAAGAATTAATCTTTTTCATGCTTTATTAATGATTTACTTTGGGAGATAAATTTTCCAGGCTCGATTTCAATGTCGCTTTTCCAAGATGACCAAACCCAACGATTCCCCAAGTAACTCCTGGTTACTGAATTTTGCTTTTGATTAAGGCTGCCTTTTTAGACTACACGACTTTCACAGAATTTGAAAGTTATGAGGCATTCCTTGGTAAAAGTTGGAAACAGGAATTTTGAAAGGTAATTTGACGTGCTGAAAACGACGAATGCTTGTTACCAAACCCTTTTTTTGCCATCTTCAGCCTCAAAATGACGTCACAAAAATGACATTGAAAATGACGTGATCGTGGTATTAACTATGCAAAATCAAAGTTAGATACCAAGCCGTCTGCTTTATATTTGCACCTCGGAATACCACATAAGTTGCCTCCCGCCTAATTCCAGCTAAATTACTTCGATTACGTTGCAGAATACATTCAAAGCAACATGTGACGTCATAAATGACTTCACATTTTCGCTATATATTTACTTAATTAAAAAGGTCATAAAATTTGAGTACTGAATGAAAACACATCTTACGTTCTGCTGACTTTATTAGTTGTTCAATTGTGAGTAAACAATTAAACCTGCGGCTAACAGGTGAAACCTATTGCAGATCCTTATGGGTGTTAATCTATACCTTCACCGAGTAGGATAGTTTCATTTTATTCTAAAATACAAATCTTTTCTTCGGTTAGCTCTCCCTCTCCTAGTGAGGAAAGAAGTGTGTGGTGCTTTAGGATAGGAACCTGGCTAGATATGACTTGTTATCTGGCAATGCAAGGACGTTTGGCCAACTGTGAGGGAGAGGGACACTGCCATCTTCAATAACACGTCGGATAGGGCGAGTGGACTTTGTACGTCTTTCTCTCGTTCCTGACTTGATTGAATCGTCTTGATACCGATCAAATATGACGTGGATTTGCTGATAGCGGGATCCAGCTTGAAAAACTGCTGCTTGAAAGCTATCTGCAAAGTCCCGAAACGTTTGAGCAACAGATGGTCTCCCAAGTGCAGAAACTAATGCCAGACCATCTATTAACAGAAATGAGCTGCCTTGAAGCTCTATTGCACTTGGGTAATTTACTCCATGTCCACTTGTCATTGAGTCTGCTTAGACAGATTTCTGCCCAGTTTTGAGACTGCCATTCATCTCTGCTAACGCGACTGGTACATGCATCAACTCATATTTCAGCACACTGTGGAGATCAACTTTGCGCCCCACTTCATAAGCAATGATTAGGCGTTGAAGGACATTTCGGTCGGCTCTCAGTAAAATTGTGGTTTTGTTCTTCTCTTTGCTGCTCTTTACAACTTGATACAAGTTATGAATAGTTGGAGCGTTATTCTTGTGCATCGTGTCCCAGATTCTCACTTCTGATGATCTATCTTGCTGCTGATGAGAGACACTTGCAACCGTTGCTTCACGAATTCTTCCATTTGTTGCCGACCAAGCTCTTTGGCATTTAACAAGGAGACTTGAATTTCATCAGTGACAATGGCAATGGTATAAAGACAGGTTGGATGTTCTGGTGGTGATAATACCTTTAACTGCTTAAGAATGGTGAGCGATTGAACATTCATCCTTCTTGTCACGATGATCTTTCCTTCCAGGAGTAGATTAGTTGTGAGAAAACTTGTCTTCTTGGTGCAATCCAAACATCGTGTGTGTATTATCAGCTATCTGTGACCTTAGGTTATAGGACAGAGCCCACCTACTCAAAGCTGATGCCGTCTTG
>JAEMWC010000346.1:175000-250000 GCA_016490735.1 Pachyseris speciosa
GCCATGTAGAAATTTTCGAGTTTTTTGTACATTGAAAGGCCAACTGGTAAGCTGCGCTCCAATCGATCTTTTCACCTTGTGGAAGGTTAATTTCGTTGTTACATTTTTCTTGACACAAATACAATGAGGTTGCTCACTTTTGGACGAGATTAACTTCTTATATACAAGTTTGCACACTCAAGAAATTTCGTAAACATATATTCATGCTTCTGTCTTACGCCTTTTTCTGAAGGCGTTTGATTGCAGAGACTATTCCAAAGTAACCAGTTTGTTTTGAAAATCATCCAGGTGAGGATGCTGTTGGAGTGATCCCATAGATGTTCAACCTTTGTTACATCTTTAGCGTACCAATCTTTGTAAAAATCAGGTCTATTTCCAATCCGTATCAAGGAATTGTACCACAAAGGCATCGACAAGAAATGATCCTCGGATGTTACTTTTGCCTCAAAAAAGACTTCACTCCAGATTTCCACAATTTACGTTAAAAAGGGGCAAGATATTTTAGTCAAGCTTGAGATATCTTTCTTATTCAAATGAACTCTTACTAGGGCGAATCCAGGTTTTTACAAAAGAGGGTTCGATTAAAGGTGCCTTGTTTGGCCTAGTAGCCTAGGTAAATGATTAATAATCAAACTGCCTAGGTAAAATTTCGTTCCTGTATACCATAATTTTTAATCTTTCTGTATTCGCTAATACAGTATATTTTGTCTGATAAAAAAACGTGCCATACATTACTCACGTGTTTATATTGATCGTTCCAAACAACTTGAAGGTTGTCCCATGGGCTTCTTTACTGTAGAGTTGGTATGCAAATGTCGGGCACTGCATGTTTGCATAATTAGCTAGTGACTAATGGAGCGGAAAGCAAGAGAGACAGATACTCAAGCGTTCAAGGTAACTTGGAAATAATTAACGGTTAAGCAAGCCATTTTAAAAGTAATGAGCGATAAACGTCTTGAATTAAAAATCTCTGAGAAACGTTTTCCCAGCAGTGACGCTACCAACAGAGGGCGCGCGTTTATTTCGAACTAGGCCTTGGCGGATTGTGCTAGCATAATTTTTGGCATAATTGGAGCAAAAAGCATAATTTTTTAAACGAGCACTGCCCCATAATTAGCAAATTTTAGCACTTTTTGGAGCATAAATTCATAAAATTTAGTAAATATGGTGTATTTTCTCCAGAAATAAATTAAATTTAGGCAGTATGTTCTTGCAATGCGTGTTATAGCTACACTAATAGTAGTATTGACTTTGTTCTGACATGCTTAGTTACTAGGTCTCTTTTGGCGAATTCTGCGTGCGCGGTTAACCTTTTGGAGAAGTCTGGTACGCTGGTTTCCCAGAGATGCGAGCAGCTAATTTGGACAGCTGAGGGCCGAGACAAACGGCCATAAAACACAAATAAATTTACAACAACAGTTTATTTGAAAAACATCATAATTTGGTGTCGTTATTGCGCGCCTATATGTACAGAATCCACGTCATTTTGGTCATTTTGTGAGCATAATTTCGGAAATCAGGAGCATAATTTGGGAATTCTGGCATAATTTTGGCATATTTGGCAAAATTTTGAGCACTGCTAGTAGCATAATATGCCACTTTTAGGAGCACAATCCGCCAAGGCCTATTTCGAACACATAATAGATTCTTGACTGACCAATCCGTCTTGACGAACAGTGGGCAAGTTTGAGCAGGTCTATTGTTGCTATTGTACTAGAGTGACGCTCATCTTTTACCTAAGCAGTTTGAATATTAATGATTTACCTAGGCTATTAGGCCAAACAAGGCATCAGCTAGGCCAAAACGGGGATTAATTTTTTAACATGATGTACTACTCATATTCTCGCTAAGGCTATAAATCAATGCTTTCAAAGCGCTTTCTTCGAAGTCTTGTTCCATGGTTCTGACTTTCTTCGACTCCAGTGGCGAGTTCGCTGAGCTTGAGCTTGATCCTCGTTCTCCACGCTTGTGTTTTTTTTTTCAGACCTGACCATAAATTCAATACCCTATTTCGAGCCTATTGCAGACATATTTCACGTACAAGGTTGGCGTAAACATAATTTGAGAAGGGCAGCTTTTTTATTACAAAGTGTGACAAGTTTTATTACAAAGCGAGACAGGTAATAAAAAGTGCGACGATTATTACAAAGTGTGACAGAACAGCCTGGCCCAAGGTTTTTTGACCCTTAAAACGAATTAAAATTATACATATTAAATATGTATATTTGCGTTTTTGCGGTCAAGCTTGCAGATGGAACGGTCAACTGTATTATGTCGGGGATCAATGGAAAGAAAACGGCGTGGACTTTTATTGCAGCCGTCCTCATCAAAGAGTGAGGCCTGGTTGCTATATCGAGAATACGTCAGTCACGTGCACTGGAGCGATACCAGGTTAGTGGTTTGGGATATGGGTTGATTTTAAAAGGTTGTTTTTAATTTACTGAGGTCAATATGACGAGCAAAATTGGCTCATACAAAGCGAATGAAACAAGTCTTCTGTGATGAGATCCGACTATGTTGTGAAGTAAATCTGAAGATACCTCAATCTATAATCGACTCATCTACTAGCCCAGGAGCTTTTCAAGACTCCCTAGCATCATATTATTGACCGTACGACCGCTGACACTGTGCAAAATATATCTTGTGAGGTAGCACAATAAAAGTGAAGTGAAGTGAAGTGAAGTGATCACATTCGCGTTTTGTTGGTATTTGTTTTTTTTTCTTTCCTTTTTGGTTATTTCCTCGTGTTTGTTTCATTTCTTTCCTTTTTTTTTTTAATTTTGCAACGATTTCCATGAATAAATTGAAAGCATGGGGGAGGACGCGGAAACTCGGCATGTAGTGGCGAAACAGCATAAGCCGTTCCGGGTAAACAAATTAGTATTTCCTTTTCTTTTACGTCTTAGAAATCAGAGAGCTGTCCAAAATATCAAAAAATGAACTTTTCCTGTGTGATAGTGGTGATGAGATCATATCACTTAGTGACAGATGCAACATTCAACCAACTTGCGCCGATAAATCAGATGAGAACAACTGTGACTGTAAGTGTTTCGAAATGAGTTTTGTAGAACCAAAATCTTTGTAACACTTCGACCAAATGCAATCGCAAGAGACATAACAAAGTAAACGAACCAATCACTGAATGCCAAGGAGAGACATGTACCGGACACCTTACGCTGGAAAACGACTGTGACAGGAAGCAGTACTTTTGGTTTTCCCTTAGTTTCACAATTGATAAATACATTGTTTTGAAGTAGACAAGAACGGGAACGAAACACTTTAAAGTAAAAGCGTTCAATGGAAAATTTGGAGGCCCACCTCATCTCAACTTGAACCAATCTCTAATCGCAAGGACATTTCTGGCACGCCCTTGTCGCAGTTTTTAACATCCACAGTTAAATTTCAGACTACTGTCCTTATGAGATGGCGCATGGCTTTCTTTGGAACAGAACTCAAGTGGGTAAACAAGTTTTAAAACAGTGCTCATTAGTTAACCCGACTTGGACAGGTGAGTTATGAATCAATGACAGAATCTTTTTATTTTCCTCACTTTCATTTTCATAAACATATGGCTCGAGACATTCAAATTAAAAACCATGTTGGAAGAATACTAGTGGTTCTTCGTTAATTTTGGGTTTTACAACACCAGGAACATTTGGAAGCAGCTGCACCAAAAACGATTTTAGAACACTCTGGAAGCACAACACGTCTTGTTATTGCGAGAAAAAAGCCCTGGTGGAATACTTCAACAGAAAGGTGAGTTCAAATGCCATCAACATTCTCACCAGCGGGGAATACCACCTAACACCTGTAATTTAAGTCTCTGAAAGTCTAATGCTTTGAACGTTTTTCCACTATCAACATAGATGAAGAGGTACAAGAGTTTTTAGCTTGTCCAGTCCTTTACGTTGCCCACATAGAAGCTGTGGGGTGGTGTTAGTGGTTTGTTGTCCAGTGCTTATACTTTACTGCCTCTAATGGGTTTGTCAGTGCAAATTAAGACTTCTGCTCCTGCAAGAATAAAAATACCACCTCCAACCTTTGAATCCAATTCTGGAAGAACCCCTCAATTCTGGGCCTTTGCGCTTTTGTACCCTTAGCTACCCTGGCCCCTCATTGTCTAGCTAAGAGATGAATTATTAGGCGACGTAAAATCACGGGACTTTGACGAAAGCCGACATTTCATCTTTGTTGGATGTGAAAGCTCCATTTCAAACGTTTACTGACAATCCTTTTCGTATTACAGATCGCAAGTGTCAATATAACTAACTTCATGAATGTATCGGAAGAGTTAGCCAGTTCAGCACAAGCAAGAGAATTCAGCAATCCCAGAGTGTTTCATGATCTCTACAAAGAGTTGTTCCTCATCGTAACAAGTCGCTTGCTGAAGCCACTCACTTACCAAAATGCTGACGCAGCGCTACAGTATTGCAACGTATGAAATTTAGTTGTATTTTTGTACTCTTTGGTTTATTCTTTGCCTGCAAAGCGAGTGGCATCTATATTCTAGAACAGCGACCATTGCATGAGATGCACTAAAAGAAACAATAAAAATAATAATAATAAAAAAAACGGGCCAAGTGCATTATGAAAATGAGCGAAAACAATAGATTTTTCTCCCTCGCATTAGATTCGGCACATTCAGAGCACGAGAGAAGTGCCTTCTCGCACTTTCCGAGTGTTGTTAAAAAAATTCTCAAGTGCTTGCATTACTCAACAATGTACGAGAAACAAGTTTTTTATTTCTTTTATAAAATGTCCCAGAGGTTTGCGCGAGCCAATGAAATTTGACGACACTCTAGCCCCTCAATGTTTCTTTTACGGGAGCAGAGTTGGCGCAGTGGTGAGAGCACTCGCCTTCCACCAATGTGTCCCGGGTTCGATTCCCGGACTCGGCGTCATATGTGGGCTGAGTTTGTTGGTTCTCTTCTCTGCTCCGAGAGGTTTTTCTCCGGTTACTCCGGTTTTCCCCTCTCCTCAAAGCCAACATTTGATTTAATTTGATTTGATTTGAGATTTGTAATTAGTAGGCGAAGAGCCACCTTGTAGAAGTACTGCTAATAAATCGTTATTATTATTATTATTATTATTGTTATTAAATGTTTTTTTTATTTTTTTTTACTTTATTTTCTTTATAAAGTATCCAGAGATTTGCGCGCGTACACACCTGTGACGTATTCAGCGTCAACGATGAGAATTTCGGAAATTACACCGGAACTAAAGGACACTACCTTGACATGAAATGAAGTTTTTTATCTAGACACAAGAATAAGGAATGGTGATAACAACACTCCTTTTCGTCTCAGTGTCTACGATAAGAGGGATGACTTCTCCTTTCGGATTGTCAATTTTCCTCACATGGACAGCAACATTTCCGCCAATCCGGCTTATGGTGTTTTCATATCTCAATTAGTGAGATATGCTAAACTTTGCACATCGAAATTGGATTTTATTGATAGACTTCACCGACTTTCATCACATCTCCTTCACCAAGGCTTCAAATATACGCTGCTTCTTAAATCGTTGACTAAATTCTTGAAACGCCACGGTGCTATCGTTGAGAAGTATGGTACTACACTACAGGAGATGAGATTAGCAATTCAGAGATTGAGATTATATCCTTTCTATTATCCTGACGCCCAAATTTGAGATCTTTGTTGCTTCCGTTCCTTAAGGCCATGTTACACGAGGCAATTTTTCTTGCAACTCGCAACGCAACGATGACGAATAAAAAACCTTTCAAGTTGCAGAGGGTATGTTACACGTTGGCAACTTTTTTCGCAACTTGCAACGCGTACAATAACAAACAAGATGGCGGACGCCGTCTTGAAATCTCCCGCGAGCGAAAGATGAGCTCTGATTGGCCCATTCTGACAAAATTGTTGTTGCGAGTTGCAGAGAGGATGTCACACGCAAGCAACTTGTCTCGCAACGTTGCGAAAAGTAGAGGGTCGTTCTACTTTTCTCGCAACTCGCAACGCAACAATTGCAGTTGCAAAATGGGGTGTTACACGTGTTCTGCAATTGGTATAGGATTTGATGGAGCCGAAACCAATTGTGGAATTGCACACATTTTAGCTATCCTACTGATGAACAGTTATTACATTCAGATATTTTTAGAAGCATTTTTTGTTTGCGGTATGTCACCTTTGAATTATAATTCAACAATCCACGCGCGTGACGTTGGGCGCGTGCAAATGTTGAGATACAATGCACTCGATTCGACCAATCATAGCGAGCGTAATAATTTGAACATTCTATAATTAACAGGAATTCTTTTTCGGCTTGTCAACCTTCAAATGCATTTTGAGTACTGAGCATTGTCTTTTATAACTACCTTTCGCAATCTTCTCTTTCACTCTCTTTTATTCATCATTTAATTTTTAATATATTTAATCTATTTCTTTTTACTTTCAGCGATTCATAGACACTGTACTCCGGTCTCCTGTCTACAATTCATGTCACATATTTTGCATGGCAAAATTGGTAAGCTATCATTTCTACCAGTCCAGAGATACCTCCGCTTGAGCTCAGATGAAAACAAACTTCCAAATACAAAACCCCTTCACCCTCCCTGTGTTCATGAACACGCCCTTATTTCTTTCATGTGACAGTCTTCAAGAACACTAGTTGCTAACTTAAATAAAAAAATTTGCTTTTACCCGTCTCGAAAACAATAAGAAAATTGATTGGGCCAGTGCTTTACTAAAGTGAAACAAGGTTAAAAATAAAGAAAGAATTTTAGGTTATCGTTAACATCAAATAGAACCTTACTCTTACTAATTTTCGCTATTAAAAAAAAACAAAACAATAAAATCGCGAATTTAATACCGCCGTGTCAAAAAGCAATATAAATTTTACAGTTGCTGAAAAGTCTCGAATTGGTTGCTAATACAAGACTCGTACTGTTATTGTAGTAAACTTTTTCGTGAGACTTAATAGTAGTCATCGCGATTTTGATGTGGTTACTGTTGTTTCTGTTATCCGGCTGCTGGAACAGTTAAAGAAAACGTCGCCCAAATTTACTGGGCTTTACTATACAGAGTTTTGCAAGGTTAAAGAAAGGAATACTCGCGAAATACGCGTTTACATTTTTCGCGAAATTAAGTACACGCGAAAATTAGTAAAAATAAGGTACTTTATTATATGACTAACTCTTTCAGCGGTCAAGATGAATCAATTCTCCTGCTGTAATTGGCTACCCGCGAGGTCAAGATGGAGCCATCTTGACCGCTCGGGATAGCCCGTTCGTCCCGCGTTTTACTGTCTTTTAATTAATAGCGTCCTTTGAGTCATATAATAAATCCTTTATTGACCAAGCTTGTTCGGTCAAGATGGCGGGATATTGGCCTCGTTCTTTTTTTGCGTGTTTATGGACCTCGACTTCGTCTCGGTCCATGAACACGCAAAAAAAGAAATTGGCCAATACCCCGCCATCTTGACCTCACACTTGGTTAATAACCCATATGTATTTCCTCGAATAAGCGCCCACGCGCTAATAAACGCCTTTCCCCGAACAAACACCCACCCCCTCGGCCAAAATAGCAAATAAGCACCCCCTCTCGAACAAGCGCTCTTTCCCCCTCCCACTCTCTTTCTTAAATAGTAGAGATACAAGGAGAACCTGTCACTTTATCTCTGATCTTTTAAGCTTCAGCTACACGGGCATCAGTGTACATGTAGGAGAACAGTTAATTTTCCGTGAAGTCACTTTCAGTTATTTCTATCTCAATGTGCTTTGAGAGCCGTTCTTTTATTGCTTGATCCAAGAAAAAGTTACAGTTAGTTGAAAGAAAAACTTGATAATCCCTCCCACCCCTCCGCTCAATTAAGTTCCCTCCTTCGAATAAGCGCCCTCCTTTTTAGCCGAAATTTTAAATAAGCGGGCGCTTATTCGAGGAAATACGGTAAGTCCATTCTCCCTTTGTTATATACCAAACCACCTTAACGTTTGGTATAATATACATTAATTTGCTGTTCGACTGAAATTGACAATGGAGTATGTATATTTTAACGGCCACGGCGGACGGGTGAGTGGTGATAGAAGATTGCACATTGACAAGATCGTGACAATTTCCTTTTTTTGTTTTGCCTTTTGCTAAAGCCATTGTTTTGTCTGTAGGATGGTGACCGAAATTTACTGGCACATAAGGCAGTGGAGTTCCTACAGCAGGCTCCAAATGATTCAGAGGCTTATAGAATCGGATCCACGCTACAACCAGATTATCTCGTAATGTGAGTAGAGACAGTTTGTAGAGGCTGTTTGTGAAAAAACACCTACTCAATTTGCATCAAAAATAATTTTGCCTGAATTTCTGGTAACTGAAAGAATTCACCAAGGTTAGAATAAACACAGATTTGCTTTGAATGCAAATGGTTTTCCGGTGGCGTTAGGAGCCATAAAATTTCGCCCGGTCAGCGCCCGTCGCAACGTCTCCAAAAGCATAAAAGTGGCATTTTTCGTGGCGCTAAAAAAATATTTGATTCGCACGATCCAGCAATGGATCTCACGTCAATTACTCATTAACTCTGAAAAGCTTGAAAAGGAAATAAAGGAAACAAACAACAACAACATTGACTTTATTATTACATTTGTAAAAAAGGCCTTTGAAGCCGACAGTTAGCACAGCTATTCTGGGCGGGCTACGTACTGACAAAGGTGGCAATCAACAACACTTGCATTCTTAGGTAATATAACACAGAACGAAGCTAATAGCACTAGTGGCAACATCTAACTCGCATATAAAAGAAATCTTTCTCCTTAACAGTTCAAACTGGGCAACAAATACAAATTCCTAACGCTAGCGCTAAAAGATCGAAAGCCGAGGGATAAACATGACTAGTTTGTAATATAAGACTATAAAATAGTTTCAAATATTATAAGGCAGGGAAGAATTGAGGAGAAAATTAGGATACAATAGTGTTCGAGAAAAAAATACCTAAAGCTTCTCGAGATCTTTAAGAGATTGAATTTTTATTGTTGTGTTGCTTGCAAAATCTGCAGTTTTTACGAAAATCTTTCCGTCAAGAGTCCAAACTCGCCATCCCTCATGCAGGCGGTTCTTATCTCGTACTTTCTTGAATAGACTGGCCCTTTGAGCCGTCAAGGTTTCGTTTATATACACTTTTTCTGTGCCTCTGAAGGGCTCCCGCTTACGGCGGTTATGATACATTCTTTCTTTACTGATCTTTACTGTAATAATTAAAAAAATCTGACAATTGTTGGCCTTGGCTGAATGTTACCTTTTTTCATGCGGTGGGGGATATCAATGTCCTCTGGGGAGTGCCTAATTTTCGCGGGTCGCGAGTCGCGGGTGAATTGTCGCGGGACGCAGGTAAATTGTCGCGGGTCGCGGGTAAGTCTGTGGGTGTAGAAGACTAATTTGTTCAGGATCAGTCACCCGGTATAAAATAGTTTCGCAGAATATGACAAGCGCATTGAAGTTACAGTTACTGTAAACCTTCAGGGGTACCTTTCGGAAAATGTTTGACAATGTTTGCTCAACCGAATTAATAGCCCTTGCGTTACTACGGACATCCAAACAAACTGGACTATATCATTGAGTAGAAAATAGGATAACAAAGTGTGTGACGCTTTTACGATATTCCGACTGGTTCCTGAGAAAATTCATTGTAAAGTTGGCCAATAGAATTTTTTCTATGCGTGTCACGCGCTTGGACGCCAGGGGAAAAATATTTCAAATTTGTTAAAGCCTCGTACAATTCGGTGCGGTAACGTGTGAGGAACATTTTCGACAAACTAGCCTCATTCAATCGCAGGAAAGTTAATTCCACGTTCAGACGGAGTGTTCGTTTGGTTATTATCGGAAGGAATACGTTTGGTGAATCTGAAACCAAAACTACCATCTGGAAATCGGTTCGAATGTTGATGCAAACAAAATTACCGTGATTCGAAATCCCTGAGTGAAGCTTCGCGCGAAAAATGTCAAAAGATAGCTAGACCCCTAACTAGTGCAATTACCAAATTTTGACACCTTTACCCATTTATAAACTGTTCCAAAAAGCCAATTTCTTTAGCTATTCTCGCCGTCGTTTACCCATTTTGTAATTTTTCTATTGCCAATCGCAACATTAATTAATTATTCCTCTTACCAAACAGCGCAAAACTCAATTTTGATACGGTTTGTTCCCCGAAGAATTACAGTAACCTTATAACTTACAACTTTTAATGACTTTAATTTAAATATTGATATATATTGTATTCTCCCCTCCAATTCTTTTGCGATGTAGGCAAAGCTTCTTTGCAGCCTTTTCAATATACTGAACGGGGACAATTCGAAAGCAAATTTATGAAAGTCTTGTTTTCAGTCGAGTATCTTTCGCCGGGCTTAGAAGTGACCTTCTGTGGTAAGAAAAATCGTAAAATATTAAATAGTTCTCAAGA
The DNA here is from genome assembly GCA_016490735.1 of Pachyseris speciosa. Lineage (NCBI taxonomy): Eukaryota > Metazoa > Cnidaria > Anthozoa > Scleractinia > Pachyseridae > Pachyseris > Pachyseris speciosa. The sequence goes on from JAEMWC010000346.1 coordinate 185,406, forward strand.
ATCTAAACAGAGTGCTTACTTTTTGAATTCAGGACTGACAGGTACAAAAAGAGAAGGAATGCTGGACAGCCAGCTTGAAAGCTTAGAAGTGAGCTCTTTAAATGCCTTACAAAGTCTTAAACGTGAGCTGCTCAAAATGGAACGAACATAAGGTGGGGGTGGGGGTTAGGTTGGACAGCTGACCTTGCAGCATGGGGTGAAGTGATATGGAATGGAATAAATAAAATAGAATGAATAGGATGAATAGGAGAGACACTATAGCATATTTCTTTAATGACAACCGCCCCACAGGCTATTGAAACTTATTCAAAGAAGTCAAATTGAGAACGGTTAGAAAGTCCGAGTTCAGTTTATTTCTTTTTAAAACACAGGTAAGTGACTGTTGTATAGAGTGGTCGTGAGTGAGTGAGTGTATCCCTGGGAGAAAAAGGCGGGGTACACCTGAACACCGTTTTTAGGTCCCTTGACATGGATTTATTATTACTAACTCGTTCGCTTTTCAAGTAATCAAAAATATCTATGCTCATTACACGAAGCTAAGTTGTGGGATATTTTGATTATTTGGTGATTTTTGGATATATCTAGGAAGAAATGATTTCTCTCAAAGAATTAGTTAAATTTAGAGAAATATTGAAGATTTAATGGAGGTTTAAAATTGGGTTGAAGTTAGAAATTGGTAGACGGTCACCAAACAGTTCTCCAGTAACCTGCAGTGCCCTTGTGGGGTGTCAACTGTCTGGTGGTGTTTCGAAACATTTTTACCCCATTTCCATCCCTTCTTCAAACCCCTTAAAATTTCACTTAAAGTTCACGTGTACCCCACCATAACACATGACCTTTGGTTGTAGTGCACGCTAGTCTTTGAAGTTTTACTTAATCAATTATTTTAGGTACTTTGTTCTACTATCTGAGATAGGGATAAGCTGTTTTAAAAATACAGCTCAAGTTTAGTTCTATCTCCGTCATCTCCACATGCCAAGAGCACGTTCAAGCAAGTAAGAGATTATACGAGTACTCTAATTACTAGTTTGTCACCGGCGACAAATTATCAGCGACCCGCAACAATTCACCCGCGACCCGCGAAAGGTTACCCGCAACCCTCGACAACTTACCCGCGACCCGCGACCCGCGAAAACTAGATTGTCCCGTCCTCTAGTACCAGATCCACGCTTAAGCATTTCGTAAGGTCTAAGATGATCTGTTCCGTATGGTTCCGTATCTTCTTCGTTTTCTTCTGGAATTCCATACATCTCTACATGAAATTTTCTGGTGTATTATTCAAGATCGTTATGCATTGCTGGAAGCTCGTTTATTTTCTCCTCCAAGAAAACTTGTTTCGCCTTGCTAGCTTCTAAGTTATTTTCTAAATCTCCGACCTTCTGCTGTAGAGTGGCGTAATTTTTCTCTGCTGATTTTATCTTGTTATTTTGGTCCTCGTTTACCTTCACTCCAGAATCGAGCGTAGTTGTGTGAACTCGAGACTAGCTCGTAGCTCTTCAAAATTTCTTTTCAAAGCTTTCTGCTCCTCAAGCATTAAGTTGGTGTTTGTTTCAATTCTCTTCAGCGCTTTCCAAATCGTTGCCAATGTTGAGTCTTGTATTTGTTCTTTAAGTTCTTGGTCAGGTTTGACCGCCACGTGTAACGTCCTCCATTGTCGCCGAGTTTTCTTCGTTAAATCGTTTCGCGGTTGGCGAATGCTGCTGGCACTACCAAGATCACTCCTCTCACGTATAGTTCCACTAAACTCCGTCATTCTCCTGCTGTTATCCATGTTTTATCTTAAAGAGCCGCGGGGCTAAAAAAAAGTGCGTTCGCCATGTGCAGCCACTCTTCCCAGTCAACCTTATTTTGAATTCACTTACTCCTAATACAAGATTTGAAAGGGAAACTTATGCCTAAAAGTAGTGAGTAACAGTTTGATAGGTGCATTGTACCACTAAAGGTCCTGTCCCTAACTTACAGCCTGAAATCGCTGCTTCCTGTTGTTCTTCGATTGGTCAGGTCAATTACCCGAGAGTTAGTAAAGGGGCCAAACTTAGTCGAGGAGCGAGCAGATCTCAAAATAGGCCCTAAATAATGTTTTCGTAGCTCCCCACCACACAGAAGGTTTGTGCTCAGACTATGATAGACCATTTTTTTCTAGGCCGATCGCACTGGTAGAATGTGGGGTCAGGGATCTGCTACAGCATGTTTTTTATGACGGGGGGTGGGGGGGGGGGGGCTACAATACGTACAGAATTTTATAAATGTGACCTAGCTGGGAAGAAAAATAATCAAATCTCTGGAGTTCTTAAACCTAGCACAAAGAAATTTGGATATGGGATATGACTCCAGGAGATACTCATTTTAAAACATTTTGAGGTGTCGCTTCCGTTACCATGGTAAGGGTTATCAGGCAATACAAATTCTCTTAATAACTATATAACTGCTTTGAACGGAGGCGAGGCATGTAGGTCAATTACGTAATTGCTTCACGCACACAAAAACATCGAAAATCTTGCTCCTCAACGAAAATTTATTGTTGATATGACTAAAACTTTTCGCTGGAAGAACTGTTTTTTGATCATTTAGCGTTTGTTAATTCATAGTTCTATTAACCTTTTAACAGATTAATAATTAGCGAAGGATAATGTTATGTGTTAAAAGGATTAGTTTGATACACTTGTTCAACAGGAGGATTGTACAGAAACTTCGCCCACAGCGATTTATCAACTTATATGGAGGATATTACATGGCCGCACGGCGATACGAAATTTCTCTTCGAGTGTTGAAAAATAAACTCGAAGATAAATTTCGTATCTCCAAGCGGCCATATCATATCTTCTATATAAGTTGATAAATCGCTCTTTTCGCGCGAAAGCTCACCTGGTATTTCATTGGTGTTTATATAATCTAAGATGTTACTTTCAATATAACGGTACTGTTGTTCGTGTCTCAAAAAACAAATTCGATAACCCTATGCGTTTCCATTTTTGGCATAAGCAACAATTTTTCAAACTGTGGCGAAAAGTTGATAAATCATCATTGCTGGAACATTTGTGCGCGAACGTTCTTAAATCCGGAATAATTGGTATGACATTGCCCAAGTGCCATTTAGCATGACAACACAAATTTGACAGGCATTTTTTTCAAATATTTTAACCTATTTTATGCACACTTTTAAATTTATAACCGTAGCACTTGCATTTGTACATCATTTTAGTGCTTCTTTTACTGCCATTGATCCTGTTTGAATCAATTTTAAAGGTCTAGGAGAAACGGAAAGAAACACGAGGTAACAACTTCTTTATTATCTATTCAGTTCTCCATTAAGTCAACATTTCATGATCAGTCACCGCATAATACCAAGTCACTTACTGCTCCAGAAAATTGGATGTCGTCCAAGCTGTTGAGGATGACCTCAAGTAAAATGGTTACGTATACGACCCTTTACTAATCATCGCTGGAATACAACAGGGCAGTTTAGAACTCCGTGTACTCGCTCTTGCATTGTTTGGCATCTTATTTTCTCTGCTCTGATCCCACACGTGCACATTGACAAAGGATCGTTTTTCCACATCAGAGGCGACCGAAGATTGGTCCACCCGAACGACTGTATTGCCAGATTGCACTCTTCACAATAGGGAGGAGTTCGGTACATAGGTTCCACATTCACCAGTAACTTTTTCTTTGACATCAAGCTCAAGAAACGGATCGGCAAGGCAAAGAGAGTGCCTGGCTAAGAGGGTTTGGTAGACATTACGCTGACCACCACGATGATGGTGTATCAAACTTGTGAGCTCAACACACGTACGGTCGTGAAACGTGGACATCCTAATTCCACCTCCATTAACTCAAGAGAATCCTGAGCATCAGATTACAGGAGTTCCAGCCAAGGTTGTCCTTAAGTAGGCAAGCATTTCAATTATGTTTGCCCTGTTTATTCAGCGGCGATTTTTGTGGCTTGCCCATGTCAGCCGCAAGGATGATCGTCGATTCCCCAAGGATGTGCTGCAGGGTATACTGGCTTCTTGCGCCAAACCCTATTTGAAGACGTGCTTGGCGTGATAAAAATATGACTGCACGTGAAACGAAAGTAGACAACATTAACCCACCAACCTGGGAGGCAATGACAACAGATCACAGCATCCGGAAGCAGGTCGTCAAAACAAGCATGTAGAAAAGCAATGAGAATGGGGATAAGGAGAGGAAGCAATGCGGAAGGCAGATAACAATGACATTGCCTCCACAGTGAGGCTCCACATTCACCTGCAGTAACTGTAGAAATTCCTGCCATTTCAGGATCGAGCTCTTTAGTCACAGTCACTGTTGCAGCACCAATCCAAACTGGTCAACGGCCCATGAAGTTACTGTCTTTCGCCACAGTTGGATGTCACTAAAGGGTAGAGCTCAGAAACTGAACATGATGATATCTGAGGTATTGTTCTCGCAATTATAGGCAATAGTTGTTATTAATTCCTCTTGTTCACTAACAAAATGCCCCGATTCTTGGGCCTGAAAAAGTTCTAGCGATGCCGCCTTTTCACACATTCAAGCCTTCCTCTTTTGCTGGCAAAAGGAAAAATCACATTTTGGGAGACTGACGATGCAGCAACAGCATTTGATAATTCACATGCTGTTACCGGCCTTATTAGTGTTGTAAAATTTAGACGTTAACAGAGATTAGCAAGGCACGATGCTTAAGGAATATACACGGTCCCAAAATGATATGAAATCAATTTTGCCTGTGATTACTTTTTGTCCCTTAGCATGAAGGAGTGGTGGGGTACTATGCGTCTACATTTCGAACTTTAAAACAATGAAAAGCGAAGGGCAGATTGTGCATTATTTGCGTTGAAAAACTGGGTGATGACATTGTAAAACACAAGAATTATGGCATCCGTCCTCTAAGACCACCTTCTCGGATTCACAATGTTGGATTTTTCTTTTTTTTTAAAAACTTCTTACTAAAACTTATGGCATCAGAGGTTCACAGTCACGATTTTTCGTGTCTTCTTTAATACTAATTAATTATCCAAAAGTTACAGAAACACAGACTGCCTGTCCTACCTGCATGTAGCAATGCTAATCGAATAAGGTGTATAAGACGTATCAATTAAATTATTACCATTACGAGACATGAAAAAAGTACAAAATATGGATACAGCAAGATAATATAGCCTAAGCTAAGTTAAAGTAAAATCAAATTGGTTACATTAGATGTAATCGCTTTCGTATTTTGAGTCTCTGGAAAAGGTTTGGATACAGAATATATAGCCAGCCTGCAAATGTCTAGACTCCAGTTAATATCCAGCACCACAGAGTTTAAAGACAATGCACTATCTGAAATTGTTTTTCAACAGATTGCAACATTTTATAAATAAGTTCATCGTACTCTCAATATTCAGGCTTCGTGTGTACTCAATCGCATGATATACGAATTTGGTTGTGTCGTGGAGATAAATGGCGCCTTTCCATCTTTTCTGTAGCAAACCTAGTAAAAGGTGCTTCGTTTTTAATAATGCTGAACACAATTACCCTGCTTAATCTTTCAGAATATCCCCATATATTTTAGCAGCCTCGGTCTACAGCCTCGTTGGCTATGTGTCAGGAGATAGTACGCGTTATTTTGCAGGATAATTGTTAAGTAATCAGTTTCGCAATACATGTACAAGAAACGTATTTCGACTGTTTTTCATTAACGAAGCTTAACGGTGTACTCTTGACGGGCAGTTTGTGAGAGAAAGGGTTTAATCGTGATATAATTGCTCAGAGGAAGAGCACTCACTTTAAATTTTGCATACAGGAATTTCTCATGGTCCTTGACTAATTTAAGTACAACAGGTTCTCATACTGATCAAAACTCCCCATGACACATGCAATTGTTCTGCAATTAGTACACATTTCAGGAGTTGGTAACGGTCTGAGGAAACGTCAAATAAAAAAGCTTATTTGATCGGCAGATTAACTATTTCCAGTTCTTACTGTTTGGAATGACTGTCCGTTGTTTTTCAAAAAATAATTTTGAGGACAACAGCCACTTTTTAAGCCCCAAATTCAACCATTAAGGATTTATGACCTTAATTTCAGAATTGAAGATCCGTGATTCCAAGAGTAGAAGGTTAAATATATTAAATCTTTATAAGAAACTGTACAAAAGCAGTAAAATGGTGTAGATATGTAGATGCTACTGGGCTATAAGTTTAAAATTGTTTCATTTAAAGCAAAACTTCGTCACCAAATTACTGATTTAACTAATTTTTGAATGTAAGGCAAGAGTAACCATCGTGATTCGGTTGTAGGGAAAATTTCATGCTGTTCAACGCAATCATGTAGAAGATATTGTTGATTGATCAAACTTGTTTTCCGGACACATTTCAAACCCAGGTCTCATATGCCCTACTGCTTGAGTAGCCAGCCTATAGAAACTACACTGTTATAAAACAATGGTAGTCAAGAACACAGTTTCGAGTTTGGTTGTGTTACGGCCCGAGCATGAAATTTGCTATTCTTGTACAAGAAGCATATATTTCCAATTGTTTTTCTGTAGGGAAGCTATAATTTTCTATTTCAGGAGCAGTTATTAAGAGAATTTGCTTACTTGTTTATATTGCCTGGTAACTGTTACCATGGTAACAGGAGCAGCACCTTAAAAATGTTCTAAAATAATGATTTCCTAGAGTTACATCACACTGAATCCAAATTTCAAGGAACTACTGAGCTTTAAATAACTCCAGAGATATGATTATTTTCCTTCCCAGCTAGGGCACTCTTACAAAATTCAGTACTTATAGCAACACCCCCACCCCCCATAAAAAACGTGCTGAAGCAGATCCCTGACCCATCATTCTACCAGTCCGACCGGCCTAGAAATGTTCTAGAGGTATCAGTCTATTATTAAAACGCATTGTTGGAAAACAAAAATAAAACTGTATCGTTTAACTTGACTTTTACATCTTCAGAAGTGACCGTTAGGAATTAAAGTAACAACTAAATTTTAGATTTAAGAAAAGTAACTAATCAACAATAACCTTGACAGAAGCTGAAAATAATTTGCATATTAAAAGATGCAACATAATAAAGATAAAGCTTTTCGCTGCTTACATTTTCATTTAAGGTAGGTTTCAATTCTCTAATTAGTAGAGTCTCCTTTATCCCGCAATTTGTATCTGACCGACCTTTTGCTAGTATCTCAAAGTGAATATCATATTAAAAAAATAGTATCAGTGTATTATAATCTGAGCACAAACCTTTTGTGTGGTGGGGGTGCTACGTGATCAAGTTTTGGGGGTTCTGCTCCTCGTCAATCTAATTTTCGCGGGTCACGGATTGCGGGTGAATTGTCGCAGGTGAAAAACTAGTAATCAGAGCGCTCGTCTAATCTAGACAGATAGTTAGATACTTTATTGTATCCAAGTTTACAAACTAATTAATTATATACAATAAATATAATTTAAGATTAGCAAAATGAATTATATAAAATTTTCAATTGAAAACATGGATAAATATTAAATTTCTAGTATTCTGTTTGAAAATTTCCACTTATTATACTTTATACTCGAGGCCATCATAAAAGTGTTCTTAAAACGGTCCGTCTTAAACTTGGGAATCTTGAAGGACCGATTGCGTCTAAGTAAAAAAGCTGAGTGGTTTGGCGCTAGTACTAAGCTACTTAACTTGTTATCCTTGTCGTTAATAATATTAACAATTGTCTTACTGCAAATGGTTTCACCATAGGAATCGACCTTAGGGATATTTGCATGCTCTAAGGCATCGCTGTACGATATCCCTGGATAGATACAAAGCTCTCTTCTGTGTCTGTTTTATTTCGTACTTGAGATACAAGGGCAGAGCTTGATAAAATACTGGTACGGCGTACGTCAAGACAAATCTTATACAAGTGCAATAAAACAATAACAAGTCACGATTAGGTAATTTTGCTCTTTTGATCTGCACCAAAAAATATAAGTGCTTAACTGCTTTTTTCACAATGTCATTAACATGGCTATTCCATCTTAGATCACTTGATATTGTGACCCCAAGGAGTTTAGCGGACTGGACGCATTCAAGCGCCTTACTATTTACAACTAAGGGGTCAAATTCTGCCTCCTGCTTTGCAAAGAAAATACATATCTCTAATTCCTTACATTTATCATTATTAAGAACTACACGATTTTCAGACGATCATTGAACTACACGGTCTGTAATGCACTGAGCTCTACTTTCATTGCCCTTAACAACGATCTCCGAAGCAGTTGTGTCATCAACATACTTCCATAACTGTGCATCTATGTTGTTTAAGTCTAAGTCATTTATTAACACGAGGAAAAGCCACGGCCCGAGTTTTGTTCCCTACGGAACCCCAGAGGAAACTGTACCCCACTCTGAAACACACCCATCTGCAAATTTGATACGTTTAGCCCGGTCAGTTAAGAAATCTACAATCCAATTGATGATACTACTGGTCAAGTCTAGTTTACAAAGCTTAGTTATAAGAATATTATGGTCGATTAAATTGAGTGTGCTTTTCGATTATCGAAAAGCACAGTTCTTATAGTTGCCCGTTTCCGCCAGTTCCCATGGTCCAGGAGTGGATCATGTGTATAAGAGCTTGGGTGGTTTATGACTTAGGAACCAACTTGCTCGTGGCATGTTGAAGTGACGGAGATAGAAGCCAAAACTTGAGTTTTATTTTTAAAACAGCTTATCCCTATCTGAGATAGTATAACAAAGTACCTAAAATAATTGAGTGAGTAAAACTTCAAAGACTAGCGTGCACTACAACAAAAAGGTCATGTGTTAATCCGATTATAGTCCTGATACAGCGGAACAACGGTCGACTCTCGACGTCAGCCACTTTTTTCTCCCAACGGATACACTCACTCACGACTACTCTCTACAAAGAGCCTCTTACCTGTGTTTTGAAAAGAAATAAACTGAACATGGATTTTCTAACTGTTCTAAATTTCACTTCTTTGACTAAATTTCAATAGCTTGTGGGGCGGCCGACATTAAAGAAATATGCTATAGTGCCTCTTCTATTCATCCTATTCATTCTTTTTTATTTATTCAATTCCATTCCACTTCACCACATGTTGCACAGTCAACTGTCCAACCTAACCCCCCCCCCCCCCACCTTATGTTTGTTCCATTTTGAGCAGCGCGCGTTCAAGATGTTTCAAGACTCGCTTCCAAGCTTCTCGGCTCGTTGTTCAGCATTCCTTCTCTTTTTGTATCTGTCAGTCCTGAATTCAAAGAGTACGCACCTGTTTAGTTACTTGACGAACTATTGAATATTTGACGATTTTTCTTACCACAGAAAGTCACTTCTAAGCCCGGCGAATGAAACAAGGCTGAAAATAAGACTTTCATAAATTTCCCTTCGAATTGTCACCGTTTCTGTTGGCAAGGTTGCAAAGAAGCTTAAACTACGTCGCAGAAGAATTGCAGGGGAAAATATAACATCAGTATTTAAATTAAAGTCATTAAAAGTTGTAACTTTTCAAAAATTGATTTTTGCGCTGTTTGGTTAGAGGAAAATGTAATTAATGTAGCAATTGGCAAAAGAAAAATTACAAAATGAGTAAACGAAAGCGAGAAAAGCTAAAAAAGGGGCTTTTTGGAGCAATTAATAAATGGCTAAAGGTGTCGAAATTCGGTCCCTTTGACGGCTGACGGTTAAATTTTTGGCCATTTGACGGTTGACGGTAAACCCCATTGAGACCCTCCTCTATTGGTCGGCGGTATTACCGTTTTGGCACCATGCACATTCAATGAGTTGTGAAAACTGTGCAAATCTTTGGAGGCCAAAACTCGGGATTTATTTTTGCGATCCTCCAGTCGAACAAATTAATCTTAAGTTAGATTTATTATATTTGAACGGAATTTAGCGAAAATGTTTCCGACACGTTACCGCACCAAATTGTATGCGGCTTTTACAAAATTCGAATAATTTTTCCCGTGGCGTCCATTCGCGTGACACGCACAGAAAAAATTCGATTTCAACTTTACAATGGATTGTTGAGGAACCAATTGGAATACCGTAAAAGCCTCACACACTTTGTTAGCCTATTTTGTTTTGAATGATATAGTCCAGTTTGTTTCGATGTCCGTAGTATCGCAAGCTATGGAAAAAAAATGAGGGACACGCGTGCCCAGTTCGTAGCGACATTAAGAAAAAATTACGCGAAAAATATGTCGAGCAAAAAAAGGGACTTGAGTGAAGAAAATAAATTTTTTGACATACCTTCCTAAGCTTTTGACTTTTCTACTGGTATCAATCGGATCCTGTTCTTTGACATCGATAGCCGTTCTTTGACGCAAAAATTACTCATTTTCCAGCTTTATCCGCCACGGTTTTTAACTTCAAAGTTGAGCTTTCTTCTTTGGTAAGAACTTTTTCAAGCCCGTGCGGAACGAATTCCCTGGTATCAATCAGAATTATTGTTTTAAAACAATATCGTTTATATCCGCGGAATTGTTTTTCTATCAAAGTTTCGGTCCACCACGGTAATCAGCATTGAGGATGGACTATTTTCAAGTCTACTTGGATGAAGAGAAGTCTTCATAGAAGCGTTATGAGTGCTGTGGGTTTCGCAAGTTCAAAGTTTTCGCAAGGTCCAAGTACGGTACGCCATTTTGTTCTGTCACTATTGTTTCCCAGGCTTTTTACCGATAGAAATCCTCGGTAAAAGACTGAGAATGACAACAAATCCTTGAGGCGAGATAGATAGATAGATAGATAGATAGATAGATAGATAGATAGATAGATAGATAGATAGATAGATATTATTTACCCTCGGACAATTCATCAACTATAAATAATGCATTAAATGGATAAAATACTCAAATACTATTTATAAAACACTATACTTGACTATACTATTTATAAAACACCATACTTAAAACATAGACCTAACTAAAAGCTGCTTTCCACGAATGCCGTGCCTCAACGTACTTCTTTGATTAAACGTTTAAATATCCTAAGAGACTGCTTGTCTTACGTCACATGGAAGACTGTTCCAAAGAGTGGCACCACTATAGCTGAAGCTATTTTTATTAGCTATTTTTTTTTTGTGCGCGGCAATGGAACATTAAGTTTATTCTCAGAGTCTCTTAGGTTATACGTGTTTTCTCGCCTTTCAAATTTTGAACATAAATAGTCTGGAGCTAAACCGTGGAGAGACTTATAGACCATTGTGACTCTTTGTATTTGCTGCTGGGAAGCTAGGTTTTTCCATCCCAGGTGCTCAAACAAGTGACCGGCATCAGCATCATAATTTGAATTAGTCAAAACACGGGCTGCTCTGTTTTGTAGTTTTTGTACCTTGTTCTGCAGAGCTATCCCACAGTTTCCCCAAACAATACTGCAATAGTCAAAATGTGGCTGAATCAGAGCTTGACATATTAGATGCAAAGGACGTAAGAACGGATAAGGCAAATTCCGGACCTTCGCCGACTGGTCTCCTTTTTTCAGTGAAAGTCAACTGTTATATCCAATGCACAAATATCACATTAGTCAGGATCAATTCCAAATTTTTTAATTTTTGCGCGACGATTTTCAAGGTGACCTCAAAACTGGCTAATTTGCCTTAGGAGACTCTGAAATTTAGCTATAAATGTTGGACGCTACCAAAACAACACTTTTTATTCCAACAAGTAGAATGTTTTAAATGCAGAAGTTTCATCTTTCCTCGATGTTTTAAAGGTTCAACAACTGTATTCTATCGAAGAATGACGGAGTTATAAATTTTCTAAAATACCTCCTTCCCAACTCCGGAATGAGCGAAGCGTGACATACCTATATTTAAAAGCTATTTTCTCGAATGTGGGACCTGATCTAGGCTCGAGGCTATGACAACTCAAAAGTGCTAATATCAATGTCAAAACCTATACAATAAAATTTTTGGGCACTCTCCAATGCGCGCCGTATAGAGCTTCACTAATTTATCAAATATTCGCTATTTTGAAGGTGAACAAAGTAACAGCGGTCGCACCTATCACCAATATCTGAACCGTAAACACTTGGAAATAAAATAACCACCGCTGAAGGTCAAACTGTGGATTGTGAATAAGATGTTTTCTCGGTTTAGCCGTTGTTTCGCAAATAAAAGCTACCTTTATTTGGCATTTTAAATAGTAAAGCCATGAATAATATCCTGCTATCGATATGCAAATTGCTGTAGCCGGATGAGTTTGTGTTGCGATGAGAAGACAGAATCCCACATGAAACTGCTTTCTTTACCTTTCTTTAAAAGCTTTTCTTGCGTTTGTAAGCTTTCTTTACCCACGATGAGGTAACGCAATATTTGTCTTCAAAGACTCGCTTGTTGATTTCACTAATTTCAATAAGATGAGCCAGGTTGGCTCTGTTGACTCTTTTCTCCAAAACCTTTGCTTGAGGAGAATTTGCTTCTTACCCAAAATTATGCTGCTGCACTTACTTTAGCTCAAAAGGTTTTCTTTGGCTTTATTTTCGCTGGAGGTAACAGTTTTATCGGAAAGAATTTTGTTTCAAAATTCAAAATGTCTGTATGAAAAATGTTACGTACACATAGGAATAGAGTTTATTATACATACAGCGAGGATTTTAGGCAATAGGCCTTGCAAATAGGATTCTATATGTGCTATATTTTTACGTGTGAAAAAAGCGATACGTCCAATCAGCTTCGCGTACAGCATTCTTCACATGTGAAAATATAACCAATCACCATCCAGAGTAGAATCGCTTAGCCAATCAGAGCAAAGCGCTCAAATGGCTTCCGAGAATCGCGGGCTTCAATTTAGCGCCCGCATGAAGTTTGTGTTTCAAAAACATGGCTTCGGCTTCCCGTTTTGTTCCACTGGAGTTACCGTTAAAAGATTTTATTGAGAAGCAATCGAACAAAAGCAAGGGGGCCAACATTCAAGAGGAACATTCAACATTTCTATAAACAGTGTAAGTGTAAGGACCTGTTCACATGGAGGTGGGGGACCCCGGGTAGGTGAGGTACCCCACCCAGCCGTGGTCAAAACAAAGCTGACTTTCACATGCAACCCCGGGGCGCTGGGGTAAGGTTTAAAATGATATCGCGTGGTCGCTAAGTACGTATATTAACAAAGAATTCAGAGACAATTGCCCAGATGAACATCACCGCACCCCACCTCCAGCATTCACATGGAGAAAACTCACCCCAGCTAAGCGGGTTACCCGCCCTGGCTGACCGCCTCGGTGAGGTACCCCACCTCACATGTGAACGCGATCGAAAAATAAAGAAAGATTGTATGGAGAGATTGGTAACCCCACCAAGGCGGGGGACCTCACCTTCCTGGGGTCCCCCATCTCCGTGTGAACAGGCCCATAGTCAAAAGAGGGCGAATTTTGTCTTTGCTCAGCGCGAAGCGCCGAATTCGCATGATTGAATCTGACAGTAATTAGGGACAAGCGAAAACATTTCACACTTTGTATTTACGAATTCTCCTATATTTTCAGTTATTCTATTTAAGCTTGTATAGCCTCTTTGTCTACTTGTTGATGTCCTGGAAACTGGACATGTTTTTTATTACGCTCGGTCATGTAGATCAGTCCTGAGTTTTTTGCTGTTCTTCATGTAAGCTTATTGAATCGGGAGAAACAAAACCCATTTCAAGTATAGGTTTAATTCTCGCTATATTTATAATAAACAAATTACAGCATAGAAAGTGCTTTGTACGGATTTTGATCCACTCGTCTCAAAACTTTGGAAAACTCACTCGTTCGCTGCGCTCACTCGTTCGTTTTGCAACTCGTGAATAAAAATCCGTACGTCGCGCTTACTATGTGATCTATATATACTGTATGGGTGAGGAATTTGGCACTGTATGGGAGGGGTGAGCTGGGGTTGGGAGAATTTCCGAAAAAAATTCGCTTTTTGTTACGTTGATCGAAATCGTGGCAGAGATCGAGACGCCAGAGAAATTTAGAGAAAACTAAGTCCGTTTGTGACCCTGTAGTAAAAGGGCCTGCAAAAGAGGTACACTTCATTTGGAGTGCCAAAGTATTTCAAAATAGCATTTCCAGGTCACGTAAATTTCTGTTCTATTAGTCTTTTTTCAAAGTATGCATGTGGGATTCTCTCGTCTCATCGCAACACAAACTCATCCGGCTACAGCAATTTGCATATCGATAGCAGGATATTATTCATGGCTTTACTATTTAAAATGCCAAATAAAGGTAGCTTTTATTTGCGAAACAACGGCTAAACCGAGAAAACATCTTATTCAAAATCCACAGTTTGACCTTCAGCGGTGGTTATTTTATTTCTAAGTGTTTCCGGTTCAGATATTGGTGATAGGTGCGACCGCTGTTACTTTTGTTTACCTTCAAAATAGCGAATTTTTGGTAAATTAGTGAAGCTCTATACGGCGCGCATTGGAAAGCGCCCAAAAATTTTATTGTATAGGTTTTGACATTGATATTAGCACTTTTGAGTTGTCATAGCCTCGAGCCTAGATCAGGTCCCACATTCGAGAAAATAGCTTTTAAATATAGGTATGTCACGCTTCGCTCATTCCGGAGTTGGGAAGGAGGTATTTTAGAAAATTTATAACTCCGTCATTCTTCGATAGAATACAGTTGTTGAACCTTTAAAACATCGAGGAAAGATGAAACTTCTACATTTAAAACATTCTACTTGTTGGAATAAAAAGTGTTGTTTTGGCAGCGTCCGACATTTATAGCTAAATTTCAGAGTCTCCTAAGGCAAATTAGCCAGTTTTGAGGTCACCTTGAAAATCGTTGCGCAAAAATTAAAAAATATGGAATTGATCCTGACTAATGTGATATTTGTGCATTGGATGTAACAGTTGACTTTCACTGAAATTTGCCTTATCCGTTCTTACGCGGACAGCCTCTTGATCTCTTCCTTGAACCGATGAGCATAAACTCGGTTTTAGTCATATTTAGAGTAAATTTGTTTGCTCTCAACCAATTGTGGACATTTTCTAAGTCTTGGTTTTCATACAACTGCAGATTGTCTACACAATCACTTGCATATGTAAGGTGGGTGTCATCGGCGCACATCCTCGGTTCACAATTGGATAAACAATTCGGAGGATCATCGATATATAACAGGAATAGCAGTGGCCTAAAATCGTTCACTGAGGGACGCCACAACTTAGTGAACGACTATTAGATAACGACCCATTAATGGAGCACAGTCAACAACAGCCAATCAACAACAGCCTAAGCGAAGATCGAAACGCACCAATCACCACCAGCCACGGTGCTTCTTATCCTCACACGCAGCCAGTCGACACCATCGCCTGATGAAGACCAGCAGTATAGCGGTCGAAACGTAGCGATCCACATCTTTGTGACTCAATCATGAGACAAAAGATTAACTCAGCTATCATTTGAAACCACAATGACGAACACCGTTCATAATTTAATGGAGCACATTTGTGTGCGATTATCTAAATATGAGTCAAACCATTTGTACGCATTTCCACATATGCCGTAGTGGCTTAACTTGGATAAAAAGATCTCGTGATCAACTGTGTCGAAGGTCTCTTTTAAATCAAGAAAAACTGCAGCGTTGATTTTGCCACGATCAACATTGTACGCCCAAGTGTCCGTGGCTTCAAAGAGAGCCGTGACAGTTGAGTAAATAGCGCGAAAACCTGATTGATATTTATAGCGCGGAAATTAAAGAGGAGGAAATCAAATTTTCAATACGCCGTGATTGTTCAAAGTACAGTGCATTTTCATTCGCCAAGAATGTCCGATATTTCGCCTAAACAGACAAAATTTGATTTATTTATCAGTGGAAATTTTCCAGATAACAAACTATTTCTATTATCTTCATTTCTTCGCGTGTTGTAGACAACCGTAGATTACTCGACAGGGCCGCAACCTTTTTTTATTCTCATTTTGGACCCCTGCAAATTTCTATAGCAACGATCATCCATTAGCATCTCGCTGAAAAAGGAAAGTAATTGACAGCTCTATAGACTGCTCTGAAGTGACTCCGTCCCCTCATGTCCTTCATTTCTTGCCATGGCGATTAATTCGGTTGAGCAAATCTTGTCAGTTTTTCGTTTGAACACTCGCGCACAGGTGCGATTTTCCGAAAGGCACCCCTGAAGGTTGTAACTTCAATAAGTTTGTCGTATTCTGCAAAAACATTTTATACCGGGGGATAACCTTCTGTTTATAGACGATTCACTGACGTCAAAGACTGATCCTGAGCAAATTAGTCTTCTGCACACACAGACTAACCCACAACCCTCGACAATTCACCCTCGACCCGCGACACGCGACCCGCGAAAATTAGACACTCCCTTAGTAAAGGAGATCAGCTACTAGGCCAACAATTAGCACTAGGTTATATTATGCAGGTAACTGTTTTTACCTGTTTCCAATCGCTAAAAAAATCGTTATAAACAACACATATGTACCAATTTTCGTTTTTCTATCCCGATTTTGAAGAAAACAATAAATTCTCCAAGAATTTGTAAGCAACCTTTTTGACCATCCGACCCGGATTATCGATTAATGCATAGGATGTAGTTGAAGTCAACCCGAATCATAAAAAAAATTAAATAAAATTAATTAAGAAAAACTGCAAGTTTTACCTATTTGTAAGTTAAAATTTTTTTTCCTTAAATTTCCTTTAAAGTTACGAAGTCGTGGTTGCGTTACACGTTCAATCGATCTATCGATCACATCATGGACCCAGATGAGTTGTGGGAGGTAAAATCTAGGCCATCTTTCCCAATGAATTTTCCTTATTCCAAGAAAATGATAGTTTTAGTCACTAAGAATTTGCGTCTTTGCTTATTTTGTACAGCAGGCGATGTTGCTTTTTATCACAAGTTACGAACTCGAGGTTGCGAACTCTGAGTCGAACTTCAAGTTATTTATCATGAAACATTGGTGGGGAGTATGCAGCCACTAGCTCGTAGCTTGATCCAAGAGGAACCAAAATGGCGAGTGAACGCCACAGAGAAACGTTACCAGGCTTACTTCGCTTGGCCTATTTCTGAAAGGGATTTTAACCTACAAATAAGTAAAACTTTCAGTTTCTCTAATTTTACTTTATTGCTTCTTTTTTACGATTGGGGTTGAGTCGAGTCGAGTCGATCCAAGTTGATCCAACCCGAAATGGCGGTCCGCGTTGATCCGGCCGTTGATCCGGCCCAGCACTTGGTAACTTGACCCTAAAGGAACTGGCACAAACGAAATGGCGGGTGAACGCCACGGAGAAATGTTGCAAGGCTTACGTCATTTGGCCTATTGCTGAAGAAAAAATTTAACCTACAAATGGGTAAAACTTTCAGTTTTCTTAATTTTTTTTCTTTTTTTAATCATCCGAGTTGATCCGACCCGGACTGGCGGTCCGAGTTGATCCGGTCTGGCTTTTCTCCGTGCCTGTTTTTGTTGTTGTTGTTGTTGTTTTTCTTTTTTCTTTTTTCTCTTTATCAACGCTTAATCTGTAAAGCGATTTTGCAATTTGACAAGGAAACATGTTTGTTGAAGAGCCTTTCTGTTAACACCACAGACGATGAGTGACTCCTAGTGATTAACATGTTTAAAATTTGATCACGTGTACAAGTTACGACTTGATGGTGCAATCATTTGAGAAGCGGAATATGTAGCTCCATGCCTATGGTCGGTGGTTAGACTCCCCCTTAAGATTGATTTCTTATTTTTTTTCTTTTTAACTTGTTTTTCTTTTTTTCTTGTCAGCGCCTAAGCTGTAAAGCGATTTTGCAATTTGACAAGGAAACATGTTGATAATTCTTTGGATATTCGCTAGTCGCTGAACACGAAACCGCGAGCCAAAAAAGCCGGTGAAGATTGAACCGATCCAAAAATAAGCGCCTTCACATTGTTTTCCAACGGTAGCGGCTTTGAACCCTGCAGAAATCAAGAACTATGTCTCCATCTTTCTTTCTTTATCTACAGAATTATTTATTTGGCCGAGCGGGAGTCTGGGGCAGGTGACGGACACCACGACGAAAAAAACCACTAAAAAAAAAAAAAACGTGTATTACAAGAAACGGCTCGTTGCGATAGCGACCCCGCTTATAAACGATAGAAGTGATAAAAGATAAAGTTCACCGTTGAGATTAAGGGTCAGTTCCTTTTTGGGGGGATGATCCAATCACTCGGATCACCGAGGATCCCTTTCCCAGAGTGGATTCCTCGGTTCTTTGATGATCTTCGATCCACCATGAACCGAGTGGTGTTATGAGTATAATTTGCTGTTCAGTGGATGTTCATTCAACAATTCTAGTTGTGGGCGCATCATACGTAGCATTTATTTACCGCGATTTCGATAATTCCGTGCTTATCTATAACATTTCCAATTTAAGGCCCTTGCAGACAAATGTTGGTTTCGCGTGCCAAAATTGAAAAAAAAAAGTCCTCACGCCTTGAGTGACTGTTCTGTAATTTTGAATGCACTTAATTTATGCAAAGGAGTTTACAATTGTGAATGATATATGAAATGAATAATATATGAACTGCGGAAATGAAATCAAATGAAGAATGATCCTCGCAGTTGTGAATGCAATTTATGCAATTGCGAAAAGAAGCCTGAAAAAAATTCAGAACGACGAGGGGGTTTGAACCCGTGACCTCGCGATTACCGAACGATGCTCTAACCAACTGAGCTATGAAGCCACTGACGTTGGGAGCAGGTCAATTGTGGTTCATATGTTCCCGTGAAAGAAATGAGTGTGAATGATATATGAAATGAATCATATATTAACTGCGGAAATGAAGTCATATATCATTCATTTCATATATCATTCACACTCATTTCTTTCACGGGAACATATGAACCCACAATTGACCTGCTCCTAACGTCAGTGGCTTCATAGCTCAGTTGGTTAGAGCATTGCACCGGTAATCGCGAGGTCACGGGTTCAAACCCCGTTGAAGTCCTGAATTTTTTCAGGCTTCTTTTCGCAATTGCATAAATTGCATTCACAACTACGAGGATCATTCTTCATTTGAGTTTACAATTCTCCACACTTATACGGGATCCCATTGGGACATGTTTCCATAGATACTGTTAATTCCCCCTTGACATGAAGGGGTTAACTACATTTCTAGTCTTGAGTTGTTTCTTCCGGCCAGAATGCAGCACGGGTACTTGCATGTGCGGCCAGGATCCAATAAGCTGGCCGAGGTGCCACGTTTACAACTGGTCATCGATATTACTCTTACACTCAGAACGTTTTATGGCTCCTAACGCCACCGGAAAACCATTCCGATTCAAACCAAATCTGTTTTTATCCTAACCTTGGTGAAGTCTTTCTGTTACCAGAGTTTCAGCCAAAATTATTTTTGATGCGAAATTGAGTAAGTGGTTTTTACAGAGACAGCTCCGTAATCGTGCGGAATCATGGCAGACATTTAATTAAGTTTTATCGGTGAGCATTTTTTTTAAACTAATGCCGTGTAAAATAAAGAACTACTCCTGAAACAGTCAAAGAAGGAGCAACACTTGAAGGCACTGTTCAGTCACCATTATTTAAATGATCCCTGGAAAAAGTATTCAAATACTTTCCATACAGGAAGGCTATCTCGGAACTTGAACCCTTTTCTTTCACATGCCATGCAACACTGAAATCTTCGTTCTTGAATAAAAAAGAAACGAGGGAAACATACCTGTTGATAAAGTTTCAGTCTAAGTATTTTAAAAGTACTACAGTGGGCGCGGTTTTCTATTTGCTGTCGTAAAACCGAGAAAATTAATCTTTCAAATCAACCAATTAGAATTCACAGCAAATATCAACCCGTGCGCCAAATGCGGGAAAATGCGTGCGAGCAGATGCAGTTGCTTTTGCTTTTCATTGGTTGATAAAATGGCTCGAGGCTCGCAACAGAAGAGACACAAACTACGTTCGACACTAAAAAACACGATTTTAAGTCAAAACCAATTCCTTGATTTTTTAGACATCACATGCCCTTCAGAAGATACACCAAAAACTTTTAAACAGACCCAGTACTCACATTAGCAATACCGAGGAAAGAGCGTAGAAGCGTAAGATGAAAGGAAACATAAATTACTATCCCCGGACACTCAGTTGGGGCCCACTATAAAACACAATTTTAAGTTAGAACCTCTTTCTTGATTTCTTAGCAAATTAACCAACGTCAAATATAACTTTGAACCAAAGCCACACTCAGTTGTGATCGATAGACGAGAACTGGTTCTACAGTTAAACGTGGCTCCACTTATACCAGTGGTTGTTGAGAGACCAACTGTACTGAATGTCAACGCAACTAACACCAATGTGACAAGGAAAAGCAACACCAAGTTGAACGAGACCAAGTCAATAGCCCAGAATGGTAGTGCGGTAAGGGACAAAACAGTATAGTATAAAGTTGGAGGGAAGCTAAGGGATTTATACCGTTTAAGGTGGCTCGAAATAGTCTTCATTTTCTCGAGACAAGTTTACAAATTCTTTTCTAAATACAGTTTGGTTAATCATACCGACATGACATTTGCACCATAAATAAATTAAAC
Source organism: Pachyseris speciosa (assembly GCA_016490735.1). NCBI lineage: Eukaryota > Metazoa > Cnidaria > Anthozoa > Scleractinia > Pachyseridae > Pachyseris > Pachyseris speciosa. The sequence goes on from JAEMWC010000346.1 coordinate 205,886, forward strand.
ATCATGGATTCATTACATGATATGTTTCCCAAAAAATATGTTTCCATGGCAACTATATGACGCATTCATTTGACTCCTCAAATTCGACATCTATTGCCTTACTTAAAAAAAAAAACAGGCCGGTGAAATCTTCTCAAACTGCTATATTATATGATATCAGGAATGATCTTCAAAATATTTAAGTCTAAAAAAATTCTGTATTCCAGATTAAAGGAAAACTACTTTCGACTAAATTTGCTTTTTTAATTTTTTCCTACCTACAGAATTTCTCAAAAATTGGTAAATATACGCAGCCAACTGATCTCAGTTGTCACCGAAAATTAAAAACAATTTATCGACCAGAAGTGGAAATATAGATGCCTGAAGTTGGAAAATGTGGAAACAGTCGGGGTCGACTAGATCTGTGTTTAAGCATGCGCAAAATTTGCGCGGGCGTGAAACGAAGATCAGCGATCGGGAAGATGTCATCTTCCAGCCGTTTGGGCAAAGTATTTGTAGTTGTTGTGAATAGAAGATATTTTCCCTTTCGACCATTTTATGCAAATTAAACAAGAAAAGTAAGCAAAATCAGGCGAGTAAAGCTTGCCGATCGCGTTTGCATAAACGTGCTTCGAGATCTATCTAATCTAAGACTTCAAGAGGTGTCCTCTAATAGGCTAAGTCTATTGTTTGGCGGTTTATATTCGCGATAGTGAAGTCGACGTTCTGGAGTCTTGGAGTCGTCCTCTGTGTGCTACACATTCAAGAATTCACTTCTATCCGTTTATTTTGCTAGTTAACGGAATCGGCTGTATTACTTTCGAAGTAAAGCTATTTCGAGCCACCTTTAATTTATAAAGGACTCGTGCAGTCAATTAAACAAGGAATTTCTGGTCAATTAGGTAATTGTCCGCGTAAGAACTACGCATCGCAACTGCAAAATCTGTTACTACCGTGTCAAGTAATAATCATTAAGTTCAATTAATTCAGCGACCCCAAAATATGGAAAGCTAAACACAAGCAACACCTTTTACGCAGTTTTGCTCATTCCCTTAATGTCTACCTCACTTCCAAAATTCAGCATTTTCGCATGTATGTGCCAATGTGAATCTGCAATTGTTTGCAGTCAGTGAGGTCGTCAACTGCAAAATATTGTCGGATTGTCTAGTAGGTCTATATAGCAATTATTATTTTTTTGTGAATGTTCATATCACAAATTCAAAGTATATTTTCTTCGAAAAGTTGTTCCGTAATTTATACCATTTCCTTATTTCCCTAAAGGCTGGGAACTTCGTGCTCCAAAAGATACAGATGGTGAGTTATTTACTGTATTAAATGTGTAAAGTGGCAGAGGTGTAAATAACTAACAATGAGCAACCTGTTGCTGCGGACCAATAAAGTCACTAAAATGAATTAAAAATATCAGCGATCATGACAAGATAAAGTGATTTGGAATGAAACTTCTTAGATTGGTATTTGTTTATGTAATGAAATATTTCAATAGGAAAGTTCAATGTTTGCCAGCTGATTCAAATAGAATCGTAAACCTAATTTAATATTTGTGATAAAGGCAACATCTCGCATATAAAAATTTCTAGAATTCATTACCAAAAAGCTAAGGATGGACAGTGCCTGAGAAAGTGCGTAAAGGCAATTTTGAACCCAAAATTAATCGGTTAACCAAAGATCTAAAATTAAATTAATTCCAAATTTTGATTTTCGAACACTTTCAAACCCTACTTAATTTATTTCCTTAGACGTTATTAACTTCCACTTCCTTCCTCTTCATGTCTCAAAAACAAAAACGGAAGAATTTGAAGGTAATCTTTCAAGTAAAACTCAACGCATTTTTCGGTCGGCTGGAACCTCGAACCTAACATGGAAGTAAAATGGTGAGTCGTATCAAAAACGCGGCACTGTCGACCAATATGGAGAATCCCTTTTATCCTACTCTATCTCTATCAACAGACGAATGAGCAGACTGATAAGCAAATAAATGATCTACTTAAAGAAAATTCTTGGTTTTCAGTCACGCAAGTAAAAAAATAAAATCATCTACCATTCGATAGATAAAGTCAAGAAATTGAGATGTTGTAGAAGAGTAATAAATAAACAACATACCAAAGTCTTGGGGCTGTGCGATATTCCGTACTCGAGTTATTAGGCAAAATGTACCACTCAAAATTATAGAGTTTAGTATGGACACGCCATGTTAGTGTCCGTCTGAGGGGCACAAATATTGCGGCCGGAAACGTGTTAAAACATCTGGAATTTACTTTGGCTGTCTAAAAGGCATTCTTCTCTCTCTTGAGCTTGCAAACATTCGCAAAGACGCTTCTCCTGTCATGTTGGCTTTTCAAACCTCAAAAACACAAGCTGAATCGATGTTTTCGTGTACGTGACATGCCTGTGAGCAGACATGTGTATGTCACGCACCGTAAAAAACCTAAAATTCAAACTGCTCTATTTTCAAAACAAAGCACGCTGCCGAGCTGAAAACATGCAAGCAGATATATTTCTAAAATGCCTTTTACGTGATGAAGCTAAAAATACAAAAATCTGTTTAATTTTGAATTTTCTTTTTTCATGACGTCATGTGAAAACCAAGAATAACTGCACAAATGAGGTAAGCCAAAGCAGAATTTTTTTGCGTTGTTTACTGAATTTCAAACCATTCACTTATGAATTTTTTTAATGCAAATAAACGAAAAACTGGCGTTTGCTCTTTGCTGTAAACGTGTTTGATATATCAACTGAAATGTATAATTTACGAAGCAGAAGATAAAGGAAAATGTTTCCTACCCTCTCTTCTCTTACTTTCCCTTCTCTGTCCTCTCCTTCTCATCCATCCATTCATCCATCCATCCATCCATCCATCCATCCATCCATCCATCCACCCATCCATCCATCCATCCATCCATCCATCCAGCCATCCACCCATCTATCTATCTATCTATCTATCTGTCTGTCTGTCTGTCTGTCTGTCTGTCTGTCTGTCTATCTATCTATCTATCTATCCACCCTCATTCATTCATTCGTTCGTTCACAAACTCAAAATTAGAATCCAAAAGAGTGAATAGAGAATACCAGCACGGGCGAAAGTGCTGTTTCAGTCTTGCGAGCCACATTAACATTTGGGCGTTTCACCCTCGGTCAGGTCAAAAGATCAAGCTGAGGTATTTTTTGTTGCTATATCACTTAAAACAAAAGTCGCTCCAATTCTTATGAATTCTTTTGATTATTTAATTAACTATCAATTAATTTCATTTACCTCGCAATGCTTTGAATTAAGAAACAAATTAATATCAATGAATGAATGAGAAATGTAATGTTTTTGTGATATTTTACACAAATTGGTCGAATTAGTAGCTAAATTTAGACTAGTTTTATGGTCATGCAAATAAAACATTTGTTGTTGTTGTTGTTCATTGCAGAAGGACTTTGTGCAATCTTATTGTTAATTCATTGAGACATAATACTTTCTTGTTTTGCTATTCCAAATGGTATTCTTCAGTCACTTGTTTTATTTGCTTATATTGTCTAATCGTTGTTTATTTTCTTGTTTTTGTTTTAGGAAAAGGGAGTTGCAGGCGTTTCCAAAGACTACTTGAAGCACGAAAAAATTCAGAGCGACATGGAACTAATTTTACTGTGTATTTCAATAGCAGCAATTATTCTTGCTTTCATGCTGCTGACGGTTTTGAGGTAAACCAATGAACTGGCACAAAGAAAAAATATGCCGTTATAGATGTAACAGCTAGAAAATCTGCTCTCCGAGTTAAAAACACAGTTTTGGGAAAAATCACAGTCGAGGTATGAGATAGATCAACTTTTTTGCAGTCATGATCGTTTAAGCCCAAGTCTGAATTAACCGATACATACGGTTTTAGCTCTAAAATCGTAAGAATGCCTACGTTCTGCGGAACAAGGCGGATTTTTTCTTCGAGATCCCCAATTTCATAACGCTTTACAGGTAAATAAGGTGCAGCTTAGTTGCCAGTCTTAACGATAATCTGCATGCAAAATAGTCGCGTTTTCTCTGGATATTCACGGACAGAGACGAAAATTTACTTCTCCCCCATTTTGTTCTAAGACCACAAGCGTCAGTACAGTCACAGAGCAATGCCAAAAAATAATGCCTGTTTTGTATGCCATCGTTACAGTTACTGCTGTTCGAGACTAACTTCATTTGATGGAGAGAAGGGACTATTAGCAAGTGCGAGCTTTTAAACCGGGGAATCTTATATTCCGCTTTATTATATATATATAGCGAGAATTCTTGCAAATAGAATTCTATATGTGCTATATTTTCACATGTGAGAAAAGCGATACGTCCAATCAGCTTCGTGTACAGCATTCTTCACATGTGAAAATATAACCAATCACCGTCCAAAGAAGAATCGCTTAGCCAATCAGAGCAAAGCATTCAAATGGCTCCCGAGAAGCGCGGACTTCAACTCGGCGCCCGCTCGAAGTTTGTGTTTCAAAAACATGGCTTCGGCTTCCCGTTTTGTTCCAAAAGGATTTATCGTTAGATGATTTTATTGGGACGCAATCGAGCAAAAACCAGGGGGCGAACACTCAAAGAGGAATATTCAACAATTCTATAAACAGTGTAAGTCAACAGAGTGCGAATTTGTCGTTGCACAGCGCGAAGCGATGCCACCAGATGATTGAATCTGACAGTGATTAGGGACAAGCGAAAACATTTCACACTTTGTATTTACAAATTCTCCCGTATTTTTCAGTTATTCTAAAAAGGAAGTGATATTTAAGCTTGTGTAGGCACTTTGTCTACTTGTTGCTGACCTGGAAACCGGTCGACATAATTTTTTATTACGCTCGGTCATATAGATCAGTCTTGAATTTTTTGCTGTTCTTCGTGTAAGCTTATTGAATCGGGAAAAATAAAACTGATTTCAAGTATAGGTTTAATTCTCGCTATATATATCATAAAAGACAACAACAACAAGCCTTATTTGCATGACCGTAAAACATTACAGTATTGCGAAAGCAGGCAACAAGAATTAAACTACACTAGTTTGACAACAGATTGTTTCGTAAATCAAAACACTCGGAAATAAACTTAACAAACTTCATATTAATAATATTATCATCACAGTTCATTAATTCCACAATTAAATCAGCAAATGGTAACAGCTTAATATTCGGTATTCTATTAACTATTTCATCATAAAAGGTATTTCTGATTGATGAATACTCTGAACACCGAAACAGAAAGTGGGTTTCATCTTCAATCTCATTCATAGCACAAAGACTGGAAAGTCTTTCACATCTAGGGATATTATCATACCGACCGGTTTCAATTTTAAATTTATGATTACCAATTCTCAGTTTCACTAATGTTTCTCTATTACAGTTTTTCCTGGTTATGTCTAAATAAATTGAGGGTGCATAGTTGTTTTTGAAAGTGCTATAAAATTCTAATTTTTTTGAATGCTGAGGGGTGTGTTTCCAATGATCGATATATTTCTTTTTCATGACGTCCAAATGGCGCTTAATCATAGTGTTATCTAACTCGCTGTGGTCAAAGTCAGGGAGACCATAGCACTGATAAATGTTTATGAGATTGGAGTAAAAGCTACTTTTGCCATGAGAATGAAGATCAATTGACGTTAGAAGGGACCGCGTTTAACAATAGTCTTGGGCCTTATTTTGAAGATAAGTTACGTAATTAAGTATTCTTTTATTTATTTCAATAATCAAGGGAAATCGTCCAAGTTCAGCCCTGCACGCAATATTGGATGCTTTATTGTATTTATTTATTTATTTATTTATTTATTTATTAATGCTTTGTACGGATTCTTATTCACGAGTTGCAAAACTTTGGAAAACTCACTCGTTCGCTGCGCTCACTCGTTCGTTTTCCCAAGTTTTGCAACTCGTGAATAAAAATCCGTACGTCACACTTTCTATGCTGTAATCTATATTTATTATATGACTGGCTCTCTCAGTGGTCAAGACGAATCAACTCTCCTGCTGTGATTGGCTACCCGCGAGGTCAAGATGGAGCCATCTTGACCGCTCGGGATAGCCCCGCCGTGCGTCCCGAGTTTTACTGTCTTTTAATAGCGTCCTTTGAGTCATATAATAAATCCTTTATTGACCAAGCCTGTTCGGTCAAGATGGTGGGGTATTGACCTCGTTCTTTTCTTGCGTGTTATTGGACCTCGACTTCGTCTCGGTCCATAAACACGCAAAAAAAGAACTTGGCCAATATCCCGCCATCTTGACCTCACGCTTGGCCAATAACCCATATATATGACTGGAGAACAGTTATATCTGATCGAGATTATGTTGGGGAGTGGGGAGCCTGTAATTCTGAGGGATTTCACGCCTCTCTGATATCCGCCAGGATATCAGAAATTTAGCATAGTCGCTAGCAAAAGGCGACTATTTTGAAAGGTCGTGAATGTATCCTTGTGTTCTTCTTTCCCTACTAATACAATAATCATCAGATCCACCTAGGCCAAGAAAATTTTGGTTAACGTAACCTCAATCTGTTCCACAGGTTGAAAAAATCTGAGCGGCTTTTCATACACAAAAGTCTGCTCTTCTCACTGGGAACTGGAAATCTTGTGTTTGTGTTGGATAAAACTACTTTTGGAACAAGACAGGATCACACGGTAAGCCAAGATAGACGGCAAACCACCCATTTCACTATCAACAATTTTGTTTTAACTCTTTGCATACCAAGTGGCCGTATATGGCCACAAAAAAAACAAGCAAACAAACTCCATGCTAGCTTTGAATGATCATAGCACTTGTGAACACTACCTAAACATATTCATTCTTTAATCCGCAGTTCAAATAGAAGTGTCTTTCATATTATATTCATGCCCGTTCTCACATATTCATCACTCTCACGGGTATATTACGAACCAACAAAATGACCAGCCCCCAGTTGGCTTGTTAGCTCAGTTGGTAGAGCACTGCACCGGTATCGCAGAGGTCGTGGGTTCAAACCCCGTACAAGCCTGAATTTTCTTTTTCAGGCTTTATTTCCACTACTGCTTTAGTAGTGTTCACAACTGCAATGATCATTCACATACTCGTTTTTTTAATCCGCAGTTCAAATATATGATTTTCATATTTTCATTCTGACATATTCATAACTCACGGGTATAGTGATTTTCATACATTCATTCTCACGCATTCATCACTCACGGGTATATTACGACAGGATTACGAACCAACAAAATGAGCAGCTCCCAGTTGGCTTGTTAGCTCAGTTGGTAGAGCACTGCACCGGTATCGCAAAGGTCATGGGTTCAAACCCCGTACAAGCCTGAATTTTCTTTTTCAGGCTTTATTTTCACTACTGCTTATGTAGTGTTCACAACTGCGGTGATCATTCACATATTCGGTTTTTTAATCCGCAGTCCAAATATATGATCTTCATACATTCATTCTCACATATTCATTACTCGTAGGTATATTACGAACGAAGAAAATGAGCAGCTCCCAGTTGGCTTGTTACGTCATTAGCTCAGTTAGTAGTCAGGGGCACCCAACGATAAGTTTCGGTAAATATCTGTTCGGTGGAGGGTAGTTCGCCTTAGGCTTTCGGTGTACATTAAAGAGTATTGTAGTATCCATACCTACGCACGCACGCAGTGCGGACCTACATTGTATCACGTGACCCAAATAAACCAGTTCTTCCAATATGGCGTGTGTGTCTTGTTGAGTTTGTACATTGGCGACGAGGATTCGCGGATTATTGAGAAGAAAACCGAAAACTTGAAAGAGAAAATCGGCCAAATCCAAGAGACCGAACCCAAGTACTAAGAGACCGAAAATTTAAAAGAAGACAATAAGAAGAAAGCAAGAAAACAGAAGAAAACCTCGCGACCACGCGCCGATCAGAAATATGCCACCGCCGGACGAGGCAAACCAAGGTGGAGGTGAAGGAAACGCGAACAATCCGACACAAATAAGAGTATTCAATGTGGGAAAATCACTTAAAATTGAACCATTCAAGATCCCAGAGAACCCATTGGAGATTGGGAGAGCGTGGCAAGAATGGCTGGAAGATTTCGAAGATGAAACGTCGTACTTTGAAATCGTTGAGATAACCGACCGCGTGAGCGCCCTGAAAATCTACGGCGGCAAGGAGATCAAGAAACTCGCTCGCAACCTGCCTGACACCGCACCGGTGGTTGGGGACGATGAATACAAGCGACTCAAAAGAAAATTGGATAATTATTTCCTGCCGAAGAAAAACAAACACCACGGGAGATACACATTCAGCAAACAAAGACCAGCTGAAGGGGAGAGTATCGTCACATACGCGGCGCGGTTACGCGAAAAATCAAAGGATTGCGAATTTGGCGAACAAACCGATGACAGAATCCTGGAACACTTGATACAAACCGTCAAAGACAACGACCTTGTGAAGAGAAGTATTCAGAAGAAATGGAATCTCGACCGATTTCTAGAAGAAGCTAGCCAGCGCCAAGATATCAACCAGCAAGTCAAGGATATGAAAGAAGATTTCAAGATATCGAAAGTTGAGCGCCGACCAAGAGATTTTCAGAAGAATGGAAAGTGGGACGGGAAAAGAAAACCGAAGAAACCGCCACCACTCCCCAGGAAGCCACGAGACAAGAAAGAAGAGAGAGGCAAAGGCTGTGGTTACTGTGGGAAGACAGGAGCACACCCTCCAGGTCGAAACTGTCCAGCATACGGGAAACAGTGTTTAAAATGTGGCAAGTACAATCATTTTGCATCGTGTTGCAGAGTCAGTACCCAAATTCAAGAAGAATCTAAAGAAACTAGAAGAGGGCGAATCAAGAAAACAACAGAGGCTGAAGAATCAAGCAGTGAATCGGATGACGATTACATCTACCTTCAGGAGACAGCACAACACCTACACCGAGTGAAGAAGATAAGGTCAGGTCCAAATCAAGACACTGTGCTAATCCGTATTGGAGACATTGACGCCTTTGTTGAACCTGACAGCGGGGCAAGTGCAAATGTAATGGATGAATACCAATTCAATGCCCTCAAACACAGATCAAAGGAGATTAAGGAACTAGAACCAAGCAGGGACACACTCAAGACACTACAATCAGACCTGATAGTTAAAGGCGAGTTTACAGCAACACTGCGGAACCAGAATCGAGGCGCACAGAGCAAGTTTCTTGTCATCGAAGGGAAGATGGACTCTCCGCCACTTCTTAGCAAGGGAACATTGTTAGAGCTCGGCATGCTCAAAATCGACCCAGAAGGGAAACTCAAAGAAGCAAATGAACTGAGAGTCAAAACTGCAAAGACATCAGATGACAGCATTGAAGCGCTAGTGAGTGAATACAGCGACGTATTTCAGGGGATCGGTTGTTTTCGTGAGAAGAGCACAGGCAAGAAGATTGAAGTCAAGCTAGAAATGGAACCAGACGCAGTACCTGTAGCTCAGAAACCACGCCCTGTACCATACCACCTCCAGAAACCACTTAGAGATTGGCTCGACCAAGGAGTGAAGGAGGAGATATTTGAGAAAGTTCCAGACGGAGAAGCAATCACATGGTGTTCACCACTCGTGGTCCAACCCAAACCAAAGTTCACAGATGTAAAGAATGAAGAATTAGCATCCCACATGATCAGAGCAAGCATCGACATGAGGATTCCAAACCAGTCCATGAGGCGAAGCCGATGTGTTCAGTCACCAAGAGTAGAAGACTTCATCTACCGCCTACACGACTGCAAAATCTTCACAAAACTAGACCTCAGGCAAGGTTACCACCAGCTTGCTTTAGACCCTTCCACAAGACAAGTAGCAACATTCAGTACGCCTTGGGGAAACTACAGACCCCAACGACTGGTGTTCGGAGCGAAATCATCACAAGACGTCTTCGATGAGGCCATGTTCAGAATCTTCGGAGACATCCCGCATTGCTTAAACCAAAGAGATGACATTCTCCTGGGTGGAAGAGACCAGACAGAACACAATGAAGTACTGGAGACCGTCCTCAAGCGAGCAAGAGACCGTGGAATCACGTTTAACAGAGAAAAGTGCCAATTCGGAAAGGAAGAGATTGAGTTCTTTGGACATGTCTTCACCAAAGATGGACTGAGGCCATCACCTGACAAAGTGAGAGCAATCAAAGAGAGTGGAGTACCTGAAAGCAAAGAGGCAGTGCGAAGCTTCCTTGGAATGGCAGGTTACCTGGACAACTTCATCAAGAACTATGCAGCCATAGCAGCACCACTCTACCAGCTAACCAGGAAAGAAACCAAGTTCCACTGGGGCAAACAAGAGGAGGGAGCATTCAGGAAGATACAAGAAGAGATCTCAAGTGACAAGACCATGGCATTCTTTGACCCAAGCAAACCCATAATCCTCCGTACAGAGGCAAGCTTCAATGAAGGCCTATCAGCAGCCCTGCTCCAAAAGACAGACAGAGGCATACAACCGGTGCACTTCATCAGCCGAACAATGACAGAAACCGAGAAGAGGTACAGTCAAACTGAGAAAGATGCCTTGGCAATCAAATGGGCCAAGGAGAGACTGAGAATTTACCTGCTCGGAGCACCAAGATTCAGAATCGTGACCGCCCACAAGCCACTGGTACCTTTGTTCAACAAAGTAAAGGCCAAAGTACCACCAAGAATAGAGAAGTGGATCATGGAAATGCAAGACGTAGACTATGAATTAGTGTACGAGCCAGGAAAGGACGAAGCAGACCCTTTAGACTTCCTCTCCAGACACCCTCTGCCCGAGACAGGAGATGACAGAACCGAGAAGATAATCAGATGGAACATGAATGCAGAGCACGCCGTGGTGATTACACGAATTAGAGAGGAAACTCAAAAAGATGAGGTCATGCAGCGATTAGCAAAGAGAATCACTAAAGGCGACTGGGAGAAGCACAAAAGAGACAAGGACCTGGAACCCTTTCAGCACGTCAGACAAGAGCTATCCATTGCAGGTGGACTCATCTTCAGAGAAAACCGAATTGTCCTACCACAAGCGCTTCAGAAGAAAGTGGTAAAGATCGATCACAGCCTGGGACACCTTGGGAAGACCAAGACAAAACAGATGCTGAGGGACAAGTATTGGTTCCCACTGATGAACCAACTGATCGACACAGCCATCGATCAGTGTTATGAGTGTCAAGTGGCTACCAAAGGCAACCGAGAGGAGCCTATCAAGGTGACCAGCATACCAAACCGTCCGTGGGACGTGGTATCGATCGACCACAGTGGACCGTATCCAGACGGGCACTACAACCTCGTTCTTATCGACAAAAGAACCAGATATCCAGTGGTAGAGACAGTATCGTCAACAGACTTCCAGACCAACAAGGAGAGATTAAAGCACATCTTCGCCACCTACGGAACACCGAGGAGGATTGAAAGTGACAACGGGCCACCATTCAATTCTAAAGAGTTCAATGAGTTTGCTGAACAAGAAGGCTTTCAGCATCACAGAGTGACACCCCTCCACCCCCGAGCGAATGGAGAAGTAGAGAGATTCATGCAAACCCTGAACAAGACCGAACAAATTGCAAGTCTACAAGGCAAAAACCGTCTTGAGAGAAGAAACGCGGTTCAAGACATGCTTACCGCCTACAGATCAACACCACATCCAGCTACAGGAGTTGCACCTTATGAAGCCCTTAAAGGAACATCGGCGAGAACGAAGCTGGATTACATTGAACCTGAACCGCAGAGAAACGAGGAAGATGACGTCATAGACCGCAGAGACGCAGAGTACAAGCAGAAAATGAAGCACCAGAGAGAAGGTAGAAAGACCAGAGAGAATAATCTGCTACTAGGAGATTATGTACTTGTCAAGCAACCCAAGAAGAACAAGTGGAGTACACCCTTTGAACCTGTCTTCTATGTAGTGTGCAGCATTCGTGGTTCACAAATAACAGCCAGACGCGTGACAGACGGACGAACAGTTTGTCGAGATGCCAGCCAGTTCAAGCTAGCAAATGCAGTAATCAACACCACTGATGAGCCAGAGAGGAGTGAGGAAGCAAAAGCACCACAGACAGTTCCAGACCCCAAGATCCTGGAAAAAGTGACTCTGCCCAATATACCACCTGACCCACCAGACGCAACAGCAATTTCAGAGAAGCCACAGGAGTCACCCAGTGCAGAGATAATACCAGAACAAGAAACTGGACCAGACCAAGGAACAGAGCAGGATCAGCAAGAGAACAAGCCAGCAATGACAAGACCCAGACGGGAAAGGCGACAACCATCACACTTGAAGGACTATGTATTAACATGACTTGGACACTATTAGCTGTTTATTTAGTTTTTGTTTACCGGATTGACTTTGATAGAACTGTGCCAGAACTTTGCTAGTTACAGGCTTTGTTTAAGTTGGGGAGGGATGTAGTATCCATACCTACGCACGCACGCAGTGCGGACCTACATTGTATCACGTGACCCAAATAAACCAGTTCTTCCAATATGGCGTGTGTGTCTTGTTGAGTTTGTACAAGTATACTCGGATTTTCGTAACTAAAACGTGGCCTAAAAGATTCGCAATGGGGAAATCATAGCCCCCGAGGTTTTCGGAAAGGTCGTAATTGCTGTTTTTGGCAGTCAAAAACGTCAGCTAGCATTTTTTTTTTTTTTTTCGAAAAAAATAAAAAAAGTTCCCTTTAAAGTTCGTGAAAAGTTCATTTCAGCTAGCATTGTCTCAAAGGAAGATTTTGTTCCCTATCATTTTCGGGCAACTGAAATTTCAGCTACGGAATCCGAACAGATCAAATTCTTCTAGCTAACGAAAACATCACTTTAAAGAGACTTCAAACACCATAAGGTATTTGCGAAAATACCTTTCTACAGCTTTTGGTTGATTTTGCTCGTTGGGTGCCCCTGAGTAGTGTAGCTGACAAAGTTGGACCAAACTACTTTATTAGGAACTTTCCGAACGCATCCCAGTACAAGTCCGTTGATTACAATAACTTGATGATTGAACAGACTTGTCGATTCGATTGAGATGTTGTTGAGATGGTTGAGATGGTTCGACTAGAAGAGAAAAAAATATAACATGGATAAGCGAAAGAGAACGGTAATAATCAAAAGCTCCTCTGAGCCAGCTCATGGATGCATCTTGCTACACTAATTGCGATCTACACTTGACTTGTAATGCGACCTCTTTTCAGAGTCTAACTTATTATTCAAACTAGACTGGTTGTGATGTTTTCTCGCCCGCACGTAATCTCCTATCAAAGAGAGCGTTGTGTGACACCCCGAAAGTCACAGCATAGTAACTGTTTTTTGCCACAATATTGAACTACTTTTGAATTTTTATACTGATCGTTTATTTAAGCCAATGGATAGACTTTCTGAACAAGATCGGTGTTTTGGCGGCTAGATTTCAGAATACGCGGCTATTTCATTTACAAACCATTGAATAACAATAGCGTCCATTGTAAGGGGCATTACTAAACCACGAAACAGCGAAACGAAACACCGAAACAGCGAAACGAAGCACCGAAACAGCTATTTTTTCCTACTTTTTTCTCAAACACCGAAACAGCTATTTTTTTACCACTTTGATGGTGAATAAAATAGACAGGCCAAACACGACTCTCATTGGTCCTTTGGTGTTATCGTTGACCTTCAAAGTTTGGCTCTTACGAGTATATCTTACTCTAACATTCGAGGATCTCTTTTTCTCCCAGCCAGCAGTGTGAACCCCATTAGCCAGACTGCATGGTGGGTTTTCATTAACCTTTTTCCGTTAAACATTAGCCTGCATAGCAGACCTTTTGGTGTACGAATGGCCGTTTAAAGACCGCCATTTTGGAAGCCATCCAACGGGAGAACTGGGGACGGTCAGTGTAAGACATGGATTCCGGACTGTAGACCCGGACTGCGGACCCGGACTGCGGACTGGGTATAAAACGAGGACTGAGTATAAAATATGGACTGAAGGCTGCAGACTGGGTACAAACCGCGGACTGAGTACAAAACATTGTGCAAAAAGCACGGAGCAACGAAATGTATTACTGCACTCAAATTCTTGAACTGTAGGAAAGGTGCTTACAATTGCTGTAAATATTACCAGAGTGCACAGAAAACCTACCTATTTTGACCTCGAGCTCTTCATGATAGGAAAAGTGGCGACACTTGTCGATTATAATGTCATGTACGGTAATTGTGTTGTACCATTTTGGCACGGAAAACCGCTTGTTTAAAATACTTTTTTTCAAAACGCTCAGACTTGTCTGATCGAGAATCCACTTTATTTGATTTATGTTCGCAAATACCGATTTGGACTTTCTCCCAAAACAGAAACGCACCGGTATTTCCTGTTTTATCTTCTCTGTACCAGTGGCCAGTTGCAGTCGAACGAGCACACATTTCCATTTACAGCATTTATATCTAGATTTGTGACCAGTAATTTTGTGATGCACGCCAGTGCAAGGTCCAGTTGCCTTTTATATGCCTTTCTGTTTCCATTCTTCCCAATAATAATTTCTTCGACTCCCTCGATCTAGTGTTAAATTCGTGGAGTAAAGTACAATTTCAGGATAAAGTCTCTACTCTTATACTACTTTCTCTAGCTCGGTCGATGTTGGAACTGAGCATTTCGTGTAACTGAGCATTACTATGTACGTGACAAATCTTGACACGGAATAAGCAGACTCAAGGCTTTTTTAAACTGCATCTGGGCCAGTACAATCCTAGTTTTCTATACTTGGTCCGCTTTTTGTTCCTAGTCTTCAGCCTTCAGTCCGCGTTTTATACCCAGTCCGCAGTCCGGGTCCGCAGTCCGGGTCTACAGTCCGGAATCCATGTCTTACACTGACCGTCCCCAGTTCTCTCCTTGGATGGCTTCCAAAATGGCGGTCTTTAAACGACCGTTCGTACACCAAAAAGCCAAAACGTCTGCTATACAGGCTAACGTTTAACGGAAAGGGGTTAATGAAAACGCACCAAGCAGTCTGGCTAATGGAGTTCACAATGCTGGCTGGGAGAAAAAGAGATCCGCGAATGTTAGAGTAAGATATACTCGTAAGAGCCAAACTTTGAAGGTCAACGATACAAAGGACCAATGGGAGTCGTGTTTGGCCTGTCTATTTTATTCACCATCAAAGAGGTAAAAAAATAGCTGTTTCGGTGTTTGAGAAAAAAGTAGGAAAAAATAGCTGTTTCGGTGTTTCGGTGTTTCGTTTCGCTGTTTCGTGGTTTAGTAATGCCCCATTGTAAGACGCCTCCGACTTGGAAAGCTATTACAGACATTTCAGTAATCATGAGTAATTTGCGATTTCGTCTTAGATAAACAATACGTGCCTGTCTCAGTTTAAGCAATAAAATCGATCATATTTTTCTCCCAAAACAAATGTGTTGCATGTCTAAATATGGGTTTTATTTAGTAGAAAAGCTCTGCTGGTTACTTTGTTTCTGTTGATTCAGTGTAGCGATCGCGACATTGTGACAAACACAAGATCTAAGCTTTAACCTGATATGCAATAACACGCAGTACTCATCATGCGACGGGAGATTCAACTCATTACTGAATGAATGAATTCTTTGTTCAAATGAATTAGTTGCTTTTTGTCCTTGTCTAAAGCGCCTGAGGATAGGAACTGTCCTATTTCCTTACTTGCGGTAGCAGGGAATTTATCTCCAAACACTCGGTGGCCATAGCATGCCTAGTTTTGTTATATAAACATATGCTTTTGGCGTTGTTTTCTCTCTGTTCTCTTGTCTTGAACTCCAACCTTGCCCTTCAGTGCTAGTGGTATCGAAATAACTTGTTTTAATTATTAAGACATTCATTCCCTCGGCTGCATTCTTCCTCGGGTGACAAGAAAAATCGTCGATAGGAAAAGCAATTTCATCATCGCTTTAAGATATCAGCGTACAGTTCTCGGAGCTTGTGTACTTAATCGTGTTAGCTTTCCACTTTCCAACTCCACAAAGGTATATTCGAGAGGATCGGACGAAAAATCATCCGCTTTACAATCTTCACACGCTTTGATCGACGCCATTCATATTCACTTCACGATACATAAACAGTCGAGCAAGAATCTACACTTTTCTACTACCCCCTGAAACTTGCAAACCTTGAGCAAAGAAGACTGCGGGGACAAATACAATACTTGCCAGGGGAGGGACAGAAGAAATGTTTCATCGAAGTTTAATGAATAAATTAATCAGAATCGAGTGAGTGAGTGAGTAAGTGAGTGAGTGAGTGACATCGAGGTGCCTCCTTTCCTCATGGCATGACTACGTCATCCATGAGCTAAAAAGGAAGTGGCTAAACAAATGAACTTACAAATGTTTCCTAGCAGTAGAATGAAACGAGAACTTGAACGCCGAGCTTGAACTTGAACTAGAGCTTTGACGAGTAGAATATTCTGGTTGACTTAACTGCGGATTGAAAAAGACTGAATTGAAAGGTTGAGGCGCGAAACTCTAAATATGAGAACCCACGTGAACTAAAGTATACGCCCTAATACGCGTGACTTAAGCACGGAATGTAAAGATGCATGTTTGATTTTAACAGGTAGAGCACTGCACCGATATCGCAGAGGTCATGGGTTCAACTCCCCGTACAAGCCTGAAAGCACAGAATACTAATTTTTCGGCCGAAGAATAACACTAAAAATTGCACCTTTTTGACGTGAACCTCAAGTTCTCGCCTTGGTATCTGATATGAAAGTTTTCTCTCACATTTTCTGCCAGCCACGCTTCAATGCGTTTCTGAGATCCAATCTCGTGTGTCTCAACTTGCCTCGTTCACGCCCGAAGAG
The DNA here is from genome assembly GCA_016490735.1 of Pachyseris speciosa. Lineage (NCBI taxonomy): Eukaryota > Metazoa > Cnidaria > Anthozoa > Scleractinia > Pachyseridae > Pachyseris > Pachyseris speciosa. Next base: position 222,616 of record JAEMWC010000346.1, read on the forward strand.
AGTGTCGAGAATTGTCGAGCCACCCAGTGTTACCAGCTAAATATTGCATCGATGAGATCTTTTACCAGCCAAAACTAGCCCAAATTGCCATGGTAGGTCCCAGAATCCATCCTAAGAACGCACAGAGAGACAACTTCATTCTTGAGCCGCCATATTTACAAGAGAGCATGTTTGGCAGCTCCGCCAAGATGAAACCGCCTTTCACCTCTAGTTTCTTTCAGAGGCTTGCCTTTACGCACATTCTAGCTTAATGATGCCAGCCTGTGGGATTCTGCAGAGGAAAATGGCTCAAAAACCACTCTAAAACTGACAATCTTACCACATTTGAGCGCTTGCAATCGTTCGACAAACAACAGCCACTCGTGTGCATCACGTGACACTCAAGCCTGAGTCCCCAGTATTTAAAGACAGCAAATATTGTTATATTAACTCCATACATGGAGAAGTTAAGAGTGCCAGACTATTTATTGCCCAAAATGTGTTGAAATAAATAGCACCCACTCGGTATGGAAAGGGTTAAGGGTGTTGGGTTTTGGAGTCGGGGATCATAGGTATGTGAGTACAATAAACGTGAGAATAAATGCTGAGAATGTGCCTCTTTACTACCTTGAGGTAAAGAGGCCATATGAAGTGTATTTTTCAAGGCCATGATGTGGCATAAGTACCACTCGTTTCTGTCTTCTCTTTCTCGCTTCTTGTTTTATAGACTCTTTGTTCTGCTGTAGCAGTCGTCCAGTATTATTTTCACACTGCGATATTCTCGTGGATGTTAGTAGAGGGTATTATCCTCTACATCAAACTGGTTAGAGTCTTCTCTGTGAAAAGAAAGTATGCAGTGTACGCGGCAATTGGGTGGGGTAAGTAGGAGTTAATGGAGACTAGGGTGTCAGTAGTAGGTTCGGAAAGAGACGATGAAGAAGGTAGCCAAACGTCGTAAATCTTCATCCTAACCTACTTGAAATCTAGAGCACATAGAGCAAAGAGATTTGATCGGTCTAAAAGCGCTACCCAGGATCTTGTATGTCTTCTCAAAAACAGTTCGGCCGGTACAACTTTCCAGTCTCGTTGTTTGAAACATTCTTTTGTATTTGATCGTCACTCTGCCCGCTTGTAAGACAAAATAGCATTGTACATGTATTGTTTCCTTCTTTCAGGAATCCCAGCAATCATTGTTGGATTAGTAGCAGCAATCCGACCCAGTACATTTGACATGAGTAAGCCGCTGACCACTGAGGTCACTTGTGGAGAACGAACTAGGTATGAGCCCTGGGTTATGAGTGTATTTGTCCTTTAACGTTTCACTACTAGGGTATAAATACGATGTACACGATCTCGTACCCAGAGTCCTCAAACTCTTTGGCCAGCGGTTAGTCGCCAGGAGAGACTCTGGGATAACGGAATTTTTTCAAATAAAATTAATTTTTTTGATTGGCTGGCCCGTAATGGCTTCCATTGTGTTACCACAGAAATCCTGGGGTGAAAAAAATTCCATTATCCCAGAGTCACTCCTGCCGACTAATGCAACTTTTCAAGGAATGCAATGAACGAACTAAGTATTCATGTCAGGATTGGTCCTTTGATAATACTATGAACAAGCAATGTGACGAAAGAACTAGGTATACATGTCTTGGTCCTTTGCAATTTTAATACTAGTATAAGCTTAAATATTATGTACAACCAGCGCAGTGGACGAACTAGGTATGCATCTATTGGTCCCGTTTACCATTCTATTGCCAGAGTTTAAATACCATATATGAGTAGTGTAAACGCATTATTTCGTTCTATGCTCCTGCGAAGTATTGTCGCTGTGTAAAAATGGCATTTCAGATCGATCATTAAACGTGGTGTTTTCCTAGATATTGCGTCTGCAAAGGGGATCCTTGTCTCTCTTTATTTATCTCATTGATTATTGTTACCGACGCGTTTGGGGACTTGAATTTAAACTTCACATAAAAAGAAATAAGTGTAGAGGTCATTACAAAGAAACAAGAAATACTGAGGCTAGGAGTGAAAGATAGGTTTAGTTAATTACCTGAAGACCAAGCCTAGCAAGTTCCGCCATTTATTGTCCTGTTTCTCGAAGTTTTTGAAACTCCCACGATTGTGATTCCTTTTTATCAGATGCTGGATTAATGGAAGTCTGTGGATTTACAAAGGACCCATCTTGGTCATTCTTGTGGTAAGAAGTAACTGACAATAAAAAATTCATATTGTTTACACTGTAATAGCCAAAACTGACTGGAATTTGAAAATACGCCTGACGTACAACTGTAGTGAATAAACACATCGAGACAAAAACCAAACAAACAACCGAAAGGAAGCGAGACGCTTGACAGATTAGGAAGGTGAAAATTTCCTCCTGGAGTCATTGAAGACTTAAACTGTTTCTTATAAAGGAGCTACGTCACAGTCTTTGGATGTTTAGCCTCAATTTTTCAAGAAGGTCATTGTTAATCCGTTTCAATCTTGTCCTCCTTTTTTCACCATGCTCGCCACATTGGCAATTATTCTTGTCTCTTTGATACTTCAGGATCTTCCCTGACAAATTGTTATTTCACTGTTTCCCATTGGTCGTATTTATATTAGAGATGACCTTAGCGGGTAGACGACCTTAGCGCACCAAAGCGGCTAAGGTCGTCTAGTATAAATTCGAGAAAAAGGGGAGACGACCTTGCCGTCCGACGACTTAGCCATCTGAAATTAAGGGCATCTGATCGATGACCTTAACGCGTAAGGTCGTCTACCCGCTAAGGTCATCTCTAGTATAAATACGGCCATTATTCGAATGCCTTTTTTTATGTCTCTAATATAATGACCCAAAATATCGTGACCGAGCTCCTTTAATGTCGCCCTATAAGCAAAGTACCTCGTAGCCCTTCAAAACAAATGATATGTATTTCTTCAATCCATTATACATTGTCTTCCTTTTTGAACTTTCTGTACCTCTCATTTTATTATTACGTCACTCCACGCTAACAGCTGAGCGATTATGAGCCTTCAATTATCTTTTTTCTTCGATGTGTTTAAATCATTTTTGTTTTCATTTTGCAGATAAATTTTGTGTTCCTTGTGATTCTTCTTCGCGTGATCTTTGGCAAAATAGCTGCCAAGAGTGGCAACAATCGTGTAACTGCTGCAAAGTAAGGAAACCTTTTCTATAAACAAAAATATTGCTAAGCGAGTGAGTTGCCAAAATATCTCCACACTCATGCACGACTTATGACATAACTTGGTACGATCAAGACTTCTAAAGCTGTGCTCATCTATTCAAACGTCCTTCGTGGTTACATTGTATGGGTTTGCATTGCAAATTCTTGTCAATGTAATTGTTGTTTTTCACAGGAGAAGTCTTTTTGTGGAAGAATTTTGTCGCGAAAACGTTTCGTAATTTTCTGTGTGAAAGCGATCGGTGGCTATGTCAATCTAGGACTGAGTACCATAGGCATTTTTTTAACTACTGAGTTGAAAACATTCTATGGCCTTGAAAGTAAGCTATAGGAAATAAACAAAGTTTGAGTTAGAAGCTGTTTTTGGAATTTCAGTGGCCATGAAAGAAACTGATACGCTCCCTTCATATTGATGCACTTCGTTTCTGTTTTCACAGGGGAGGACTAAAGAGCATTGTTGCTCTTCTTCCTCTACTGGGTGTCACATGGCTGGTGGGATTTTTCCTCGAGTTTCATTATGCCGTAGTATATGTGTTCATTTTGCTAAATTCCACTCAGGTAAAATTATTATCGCTAATGCCGGGTGGCATTTAATCTTACCAGAATGCTATTTGTTGAACTTGTGTTAAGTTATGGGGCATATGTTTATCCCAAGGTGATTTTACACCTCGGATTTTTCTCGGATGCCATTCACCGGGTTACTTCGGTTAACTTAGTAATTTTTTTTTTTAAATTATGATACGTTTGGCTCTGATGTCTTCGAAGGATGCCCGGCAATTCGTGTATCCGACAATAAGAAAAGATGTGCGACGATGTTTCTATTACTCGTGAACATTTAAGAAGGGATAGGATTCTGCTAAACGTAACGTGCATTACAGCGTATATATCGTTACATTTTCACGGTGAAACTATATTTTCGCATAGCAGGAGAGAAAGTCCTCGCAATTGATTGCAGCTCATGTTTTTTTCAACGAGGGCCTCTGGACATCACCGTCAAAGATTAATTTCGTTATCCCTTTTTTGTTGTTGTTTTTTTGCAGGGAGTTGTGTTTTGCATTTTTCACTGTTTTCTTGATCATGAGGTGAGAGACTTTCCCTGCTAGCAGAGGCCTCTTTTCCTTGTATTCAACATACGGACGGAGGCCTCTGCTAGCAGGGAATGAGAGTAATTTATCAGCGTTAAAAAGAAATGTATGCGTACTGTAATAATTACGATGTTGTTACTATGTTCCCCTTCGTGGTTTGCAAGCCTCAACCTATAGCCTTAGTGCCTGACAACTGATATTACAGTATCACCGATACTTTTGGGAGTAAGAACATTATGTTAACACGTACTCTGCGCTTTAAGGTACAAGAGGTCTGCTTAAGGAGGTTACGTTTTAGAGACTTAACGCCTCTCGCAAAGCCAGCATCCAAGCCTAACACAAAGCCAGCATCCAAGCCTAATACAACATCAGCATCCAAGCCTAATACAACGCCAGCATCCAAGCCTAAAACAACACCAGTCTTGGAAGAAAGCGCCAGAGTGAACATACAGCGGCTTTCTGGTGAGTTACGAAAACTTTGCCAAGCACGATATCAAAGCCTTAAATGATTAGTTTCCTCAGTTAGTTTGGATCCTATGATGACGATGGCGATGATGATGAAAAGATCTCGCGCAGCCTTTCATTGTATCTTTATTATTTGTCTGTGTATGAGGGAAGTGCATGATCAGGCATCGTTTTATTGTCGTACTTTTTTTCTACAGTGGATAAAAGTATGTCAAGAGACGTCACAGCTACCAAGGAAATACAGCAAGAAGAAACTTCCATTTAGTGTATAGAGCGTTTTCAGTCACGCAATTAAAAAAGATAAAATCAGCAACCATTGAGTAGCTAAAGTCAAGAAATTGTGACATTATAGAAGAGTAATAAATAAACAACACGCCAAAGTCTCAGGGCCGTGCGATGTCCCGTACTCGAGTTATTCGGCAAAATGTACTACTCAAAATTATAGTGTTCTGTATGGAAACGCCATCTTGGAGTCCCTCTGAGGGACACCAAGATGGCGGCCAGAAACGAGTTAAAACATATGTTTGTTACTTTAGCTATCTCAAAGGCTTTGTTTTCTCTTTTGAACTTTCAAACATTCACGTAGACGCTTCCCTTTCCATGTTGGCTTTTCAAACCTCAAAAAACACACGGTGAATCAATCAACGTTTTCATGTAAGTGACATGCTTGTGAGCAGACATCTTTATGTCACGCACTCTGAAAAACTCTAAAATTCAAACGGCTCTATTTTCAAAATAAAACAAGCTACCGAGCTGAAAACATGCAGGCAGATACATTTCTAAAATGCCTTTTACGTGATGAAGATAAAAATGCAAAAGTCTGTTTACTTTTGAATTTTGGTTTTTTTATGACGCCATGTGAAAACTCTCTATACCAGTTTAAGTTTAGTTTTAGTTTGATTACGTGACCAGTCACGCGAACAAAATATGAAAATTAGTGAATTGCTAGCGGTTTTTATTATTATAGATAAGTAAATTAGCGTTAGCAATGGATATTCAGTCCATCTAACTTCATACGCTTGGAATTTTTGTTCTCGAGTTAATAATAATAATAATAATAATAATAATAATAATAATAATTTCATCCATCCATCTCTGTCCAATGGCGCTTTACAACAAACAATTACTAGTTTACATACTTAGATAATCACATCAAATCAAATGTTGGTTTTTGGGGAGAGGGGAAAACCAGAAGGGATGGCGCAGTGGTGAGGGCAGTGGTGAGAGCACTCGCCTTCCACCAATGTGGCCCAGGTTCGATTCCCGGACTCGACGTCATACGTGGGTTGAGTTTGTTGTTGGTTCTCTTCTCTGCTCCGAGAGGTTTTTCTCCGGGTTCTCCGGTTTTCCCCTCTCCACAAAAACCAACATTTCCAAATTCCAATTTCGTCTGCTTGTAAGCGCATTTGATCATATACTCATGGAAAATGCGCTATATAAGTTCTAAATTATTATTATTATTATTATTATTATTATTATTATTATTATTAAAAAAAATTCTCTCAGAGCAGAGTAGAGAACCAACAAACTCAGCCCACAAATGAAGCCGAGTCCAGGAAACGAACACGGGACACACTAATGGAAGGCGAGGGCTCTCACCGCCGCACCAACCCAAATAACAGCCAAAAATGGAATTCTGGACTGATAAATATGCACAATCCTCGTAAAATTGTTCTCATGTATCATGGACTGTCATTCTAAGCCGTTGAGGTGCTGGAAATAATTAATCTGTATTTCTCTTAATAAAAAGCCTCTGACTGAGGGTTTAAATTGCTTGAAGTACAAAGGTTTATTGGTATGAAAAAAACATTTTGTTGCTCTCAACAAAGACCTAGCGAGTAGAAGGAAATCAGATCGACCAATGAAACCAAGTCTACCAGTCGATAGAGAAAAAGAGCACGGTCTTCCTATTCTGTCGCCGTCATTACATATTTTCTCTAAGGCTTTCTAAAAATTACAGGTGCAAGTTTAAAGCGAGATGCTGCATTCGAGAGAATAATAATATACAGCCATAAAAATGCGACAAGTTTTCTTTTACTTTCATCCAAACTGAAAAAGAAAGACGTAGGGCTGATTATTCGGTGGGACGTCATCTACACTAGGCGTTAAGATAGCGCGTCACTTAAGGGGAAACTAACTTAACTACAGACTTAGCGTTGTTGCCAAGGGATTTTTACGGATTGTAGTTGCAAAACACGGTTTTTCGGTGTTTTTGCCACTATATTGGTGAAAGGTGCGAAGAGGTGAACATGTGAAATTTATGAATTGTTATTGGGCATACGCAACTTGCCCTAGGCCCCAACCGCGCTTAAGAGAGAAAAATCCCTAAAACTTGGAGAAAATTATGTGAAGTTCCAATTGTTTTGGCTAATCGGAGATATTCCAGCCTTCTTTACAAGACTACGTAAGCAATTGTTGTTAACGTACATAACTGCAATGATAATGACGAAATGGTATGAATTTGCGTACTTATGACGTCATAAATCTCACAAAATCGCGAATTTCCAAAAATCGATACGTAGAGTTTTGCATCTTGGCGATCATTAACCATTGGCACCGTTTTCGATATCAAGAAGTGTACGTCACTCGAATTTTAGGCCTTTTTTTGTTCTGGTCACGTGACTTACCAAATATGGTTGTGACTCGAAAACCTTGTAAAACTTATTAATTGTAAAAACATAGCCAGACAGCTTGTCTGTGCAAGCTAGGGTTTTCAAGATATGAGGGTTGGGAACTTTCCATAGCAACAAGGTTAGCTTATTTTGTAGTTAAGTTAGTCCCCCCTTAAGTGTCAAAAATCTTTCAAACAGAAACTGCGCCTTCCTAAAATCTTCAAAATAGATTACCAACATTCTCTATTGATTATGTTACTCAAGTAAAGATTGCAAATGTAGTAGGCAATTTATTTAGCAATACAAAATTAAGCTCCATTAAAAAGAACAAATTGCTGATTAACCTAATGTTATTACTGGCCGGTAGAGAGTAGCTCTTGGCTAAGCACATGATACGGTAAACTGAAAAGGATTAGTTAATTGTAAATTATATGTTGATATATGTTTACACTTGTTGAGACAAGTAGTCAAGTTCAGCGAGTTTTCGTACCTTTAAGAAAAAGATGTTAGAATTTGTACTTAAACAATTCGGAATCTGGTCATGCCGCACTCACACAGCACCAAATTTTATTCTAATATCGTCTTTCGAGGTGGCCTTTCCTATGAGCCTGGTGGTTTCTTGAGGTCTCCTCGCCACTATCTTAGATGAAACATGTTGTAAGCATTATCAAGATAGCAAACAATAAATGTTAATTAAATGTTAATGTTAAAATACAACAACTACAAACCGGATTTGTTTCCGTCTATTGTGTGGTGCTTCAATCTACTGAGCAGTTTTTAGTTTTACGGCCACTTGGACCCCTTCCATTTAACTACTGTCGGTCATTATTCTTATGAGGTCTCGATCAGTGGTCCATTTAGAAGATTACGCCAAGCCCACCACTCGTGCTGACACCAGAGGTTGTCACAGCTAGGGTTCATACACCTCAACAACACAGGTACAAACGAAGTTTGCTGACATGGCTGAATGTTCTTGTTGATGTCCTCCTCCTCCTCCTCCTCCTCCTCCTGCTCCTCATCTTCTTCCTTCCTCTTCGTCGTTTCTCCTGAAAATTTTCTCCATCCATGTTTTTCAATGTCCCTATTGTGGTTTTGGAACGTATCTTATTGATTGAACTTTATAGTCAAGATGAATCGTCAAGGGAAAAGTCTGAACTTCCGTTTTGTTACGTTCCGGTTTTGTTCGTGTTGTTAGTTGTAATATTCCGGTCACAAGCCCCCCTGGATATAAGCCCCTCCGTTTATAAAAAAAAACCCTTACGAAGATGCATAACCCCAGGGCTTATAAACGGCAACAGTTTACGGTATATTAACAGTGATACCAAAACATTCAGCTGCGACCGCGGTGAAAGCAGTGGAAAGAAAAACGTCTGCTGATTTTTTAAGTCAAAAGCCTTGCAGTCATTTAATAACAACGTTGTGTGACAGATTTAACAAGTGTATGTGTAGCACAGTGGATCCCCGCCAGACGGTCACCTCGCATCCTCGTTATTACGGCCAATTGTTTTTCCGTCTCGGCTAAACATAGCCTGCGTGTAGACGTCTCCTATTTCGTTTGTTGTCCCTTTTCCGCGTGCAACAAAGGAAATAGGAGACGTCTGCATGCAGGCTAGGCGAAACACGGGTACATTTTCTCATTGAAAAACTCGTTAATGCGACCACCCCGAGGGCCATATTGTGATCACAACGCGGATATTCTTTCATAAACCAAACCAATGTGCCTTCTAAGAGACAGGCAAGTAACAGATCTTGTGAAACAACAACCATGTTCGTTTTAATTAAATGCTCTTAAAAGGATAGTTTGTATGGCAGTTTATCTCAGTTATTTTCGTCATGACATTCTAATGGCCCGTTGCTGACAATGTTAAAGGGGTAAGTTCTGCTAAATGAACAAAAGCTAGATTAGCCACTCTCTCTTGCTGTGTTACCTACATTTTGACACTAGGTCATACAAATAATTTATCCTTTCCCCAATTCCCGTATGTAGTGGGATTTTTGAAGGACCAGTATGAATACTGATGATGGGGAGGGGGGAGGGGTAGAGACCAATTCAAGGAATAAAAGGAGGGGTGGGTTGGAAATGAGAAGCCTGTGTCACTTAGAGAAAACCTAGAATCCAGCCTGAAAGAGAATCGATGCATTGAGAAGATTTCCTCCCTCATCCTCAAAATTTGTAATGGTCCCTCTTACTTGAACTTATTGCGTATTCCTTTGGTGTTTTCTTTCAATATACAACAACTATGAAGCTCGGTACTAATAGCCCTTTGCTACTAGTTTACACGAATGGCAAACTTTAGATGCTGTTACTGCCACTACCACAGCCACTGCAACTGCTTTTACTATTATTACTACCACTACTAATATTACTGACAATAATAGGGATGATGATAATATCAAATGCTAACAATGACTATCGAAATCTTTATTCTAAATTAAATTTTAACGGTGAGTGTAACAATTCAATTTTTTTTTTATCAATTTCAAATGACCTTATGGTTTGGATGATCTTAAAGAGAATTTTCCAAATTTTAATCAACGGTAGCTTATTTCATTTCCTCCTATCGTCGAATTAAGCACCACGAAACCTTCAACTGCCTTTTCTCTCCTTTTGTTGAGAAAAATAAAAACACATTTAGAAGTGTGCTCGCCCTAGATTACAAGCATTCCCTTATTTTCCTTAGGGATAGTAACGCGGGCGAAATACGCGAGTGCGATTTCGATGGTTACTGCCGGGTATGTTATTGGTTATCATAGTTCGTTTGACCAGCGTATTCCCTGGCCATAAAGTTGTTAAATATTAACTGTCGACTCTGTCCACTCCATGTAAAGGCGAACTTAGCAAGACACTAAACGCACGCCACTGAAGCGTGCTCTCTGGGATGATTCATACACGGAGCAGGGGCTGTAGAGGAGTCCGCAAACTTCATGTTCAGCTTTTTAACCGAGTTTGAAGCTCCGTTGTGTTTATCATGACCTCCAATGATGCACAGCTCTTGCGCTCCTTCCTCATCGCCCAGCACCACGGCCGCAACTGCCCCACTCCTCGGATCCATGGTATTGCGGATGATCAGCCAGAGGTTCAAATGAGGATTGTACTTCTCAATGGAGTTCAGAATTTCTACGCAGTTGCTTCCACCAATCACGTAAAGGCGATCACTGAACGTGACAACGGCGTGGTTCATCCGGGACTTGTTCATACTGCTCATGTCGCACCACTTGTTTGTCATTGGATCATAACACTCGACATGCTCGATTTCTGAGATTCCACAGTACCCCCCAACGGCGAACAGGCGTTCTTGCAGAGGTGCCATTCCGAAGTGACTCCTTGGCAGACGCATGTTGGCTGCCTGGCTCCATTCATTTTTAATAGGGTCGTAACGCTCGACACTCTTCAGTGCAGAGCCGTTGTGGGACCCACCGGCAGCATACAGCCATCCCTCCAGAACTGACACTGCTAAAGCACCTTGGGGAAAAGAGTAGTGACAAAGGGTTAAAGAAGTTGGAAAATAACCAACGTGGGAGATCTCCAGCACCTTAAATCTTTTATTGAGCAAAGACAGTTTGCAGGGTGGGGAGGGGTAGCGAGAAGGGCTTGTTTAGTTCAGCAGAACGCAAATAAATTAGCAGTTGTTTTATCATTCATTTATCTCGATAGATTCCCGAAAAGAGGAAAAACTGTCAAAACTAACTTGAGCAATGCTTATAACGTCACTCAATTCCTCTCAAAGCTCAGGAGTGCTGCATGTCATACGCTGCTTGCATTTTCAATTTTCAATTTGCATTTTGCTAGCTCTTCTCATGCTTCAGTACTGACTTATTTCCTCTCACAGTCTATTTTTGCAACCTTTTCGCTACCAAAACAGAAGCTTTAAATTTTGCTACCCTTTCCCACAGTACGAGAGTGAAAAAGGCACCCCTTTCGGGCATAGCCTGCTCCAGGCTCTCAGATATTGGGGCGAGCGAAGAACAAGGAAAAAACCTACTATTTGAAGTCATCGTAACACCTTTATGGGGGACACTAAAATAAACTACAGTAAAAGTCTAAAATCTAGAATCTTAAGTCTAATACTAAAATCTAAGATCGGCCAAATGCAACTATTTACAATTAAAAGGAACTAGCTAACTATTTGCGATATGAATTATTTTGCTAGGTAGAAGGTACCTTTGCATTTGTTGAGTGATGCAACTGAAGTCCACTGTCCCACACAAGGGTTGTATCTCTCCACGGTGACCAGGTCAGTGTACTCTCTGTTCCGTCCTCCCACGGCATACAGCAGGCCATCAAGGATTGCGGACCCAGCGTACTTGCGAGGGATGATCATGGGTGCAATTATCCGCCATTTCTTCTCGTTGAAGTCAAAGCACTCCACGTCGTTTAAGACTTTGCGATTTTCTGCCATCAAAAACGAATATTAAATAAGTGAGTAATTGAAAAATTCGAGGATTCTTGTACTGCTTCGGTTGCCCTCGCAAATGATCAAATTTCAAAGTGCTATATTTGTCAAGCAAAGGAATATATCGACATAAAAGTTTTCTTGCGGGTTTGTTTCTGTGGTGTTGTAGTAGTGGATATTGAAAGAGGCCCTTTGCTGGAGTTTTAGAATATTAATTGTGATAACCTAATATAAAAAACAGCTATTTCCTGGAGAGAGAGTAATCATGGTCCACTGGTCAAGAAGGGTTTACTGTTTGAACAGAAGGCCTTAGGCCCGGTTCAAGCGTCGAACTTTTCATGTGCCGAATCAAATCATTTGATTCGGCACATGAGAAGTTCGACGTTTGAATCAATTAAATTCGACGAATTTGATTTGGGTCGACCCAACTATTAAATTCGACCGGCTCGGTCGAATTTAATAGTTAGGTCGACCCAAATCAAATAGTCGAATTTAATTGATTCAAATGTCGAACTTCTCATGTGCCGAATCTAATGCATAGATTATTTCAATGTATTTTCGGAAAAACATTAAGGAGGCCCTTTGAGGATGAGGGGGGTGGGGGGTGGGGGGGGGGTGTCTCTACGTCCCCCGTCTGAATTTCAAACCTTTACATGTCGCAATTTCGGGAGGGCCGCATGTCGCTGTCGGAATTTCATGCTCCTGGTAACACTGATGTCCACTGACAGATCGATTAATTTTTGAAAATACAAACCCATTTTCGACATTCTCCTCTGTCCGAATGCTATCAAGGCGCTGTCTTATTTCAAATCGCCATTGCCACTGTCCATCAGTTCTTTTATTTTTGTCGCTGTCGCCATTTCACGGGAGCGGTCTTGTCGTTCGTCGTCATCTCGTTTTCTTCATGTCGCCGTTTCAAAGCCGTGTCGCCGGTCGGAATTTACCCTAACAGGGCCTCATAGGGAGTAACATTTAATTCGACGCATTTAATTCGACCTTTGAATCAACGTCGAATTTTAATTTATTTGGGTCGACCCAAATAGGCATTCGATTCGGCGCATGAAAAGTTCAACGTTTGAACTGGGCCTTTAGAGAGTTCCATAAGTCTGGGATTAGTCTTTATGTCAGCTTTGGTTTGAGTTTATCCGCGGGAAATTGTATATTTATATATGGCGAACCCATCTTTTGTCCTTTACCAGTTGCGCGTAACGGAAAAATTTCGCTGCTGGCAGTTGACTGAGGGACAAATCGATTTCGGGAAAAAATAATTCATTTTGGTGTTTGCTTGACTGATACGAAGAAGGAACTACTTTCTGAAATGCACTTTGGGCATTGGGCACCTTTTTTTTTTTTTTCGCGGTCTCTCCAAAATACGTTAAAACTGGGACTGACTTCCGACTTCCTCTCAAGACAAGGCAGGAAGACGAAAGGCAGGAAAATGAAAACGAAATGCAGTTGGCACGGAAATTGAGTTGGTAAACGTTTGTGCTTGTAAACTGTTAGCTTATTGAAGATCAAACTCTGGGCAATAATTTTTTATATAACTGTCAAAAACACATACGTGAAGTGTGATCGTGATCGCGTGATGGAGTGAAAAGTTTAACTATTAATATTTTGTTTTTGCTACGATAGTTATATTCATCTGCCAAAAGACGGTCAAACATTACAAGCATTCAAATTATTTGTACACAGCGACGGAGAATTTGCATGTTGGCAGATAGGATTTTATGCTAATGCTTATATATTCTAGATAACTGAAGAATTTTTCAGGAGTGAGTGAGTTTGAGGTTTTGTCAGGTGAGCCTGTAAACCTTTCATGGCCTCCGATAGAATAAATTGTTTCGTTGTCTTACTCGATGCATTGTTCCGTGATATCATGAAGGACGGCCGAAAAGCATTTGCGGCAATGACGAAATCAGATCAAACTAATCTGAGAATCTTCTTTAAAAAGAAGAAAGAAAAAACGGGCAGCTGGCAAATTAGTCTGCGAGACTGAGAAGTAATTTTCAGCAATTATTTGACGTTTTTTCGATCGTCTATATCAAGTGTACATATCCTGCCGTAAGAAATAACAAGAACGAAATATGCACAAATTCTAAGCCAAGTCTTTCTTAATCTATAAACGCACATTAACCGGTACAAGTGAAGTGAGAAGCAAATTGAAATTGCAGACGACGACGACCTGTGATTAGAATTGTTTCGGGTAAATGAATCTTAATCGTGGAAGTTTGAAACATATTTGGAAACCTTAAGACCATTGTAGCCCAAGGCAACGGTGGAAGTTGTATACAGCGTAGTGTTTTGCATGGGCCCATTAGTCGCAATCAAAACTGAGTCGGTAGCGTCCAAATAGGCCTTTTCCATTCTTCTGGAAGGTCTTTAGGGACCGGCAGAAGTTGGATCGGCCTTACTGAAGATCGCAGTTCAGGGAAAAAAAGTGATCCGCTGTTGCACTTTGGGCTCTCAATAAGTGAACAACATAATTCAGGGGCAATAAGGCATCGACATATCTCAAGAGCACCTGTAAACTCGTTAAGTATTGTCAATAATTGATTTATTTTTAATTTGATTGAGGTATGTCTTTACGTCACTTGTAAACAAGCCTCAAGGGGTGAAGGGACGCGTGACCAGAGCTTAGAGAAGGATCGCTACTTCGCAATTTACGAATTACCAATTACTGTGGAAACCCTACCTTTGCAAACCACCTCTCATAAGTGACCATGTCCCGTGAGCGACTACTTTTCTAATATACCCAAAATTTTCAGTTTGCAGTCAAAATAAAAGCTTCTATCAAAAGAACGATCTAAAAATACGGGCTGATTTTCTTTCCAAGGACGTGAAATTCAAATTAGGCTCATTCCTTTTCAAACAGCTTTGTCTTTTCTGCGTGTCAGGCACGTTTTTCACACCTTTTTTTTAACCGCGGAAGTATATTGTAGCCAGTGCTATAATAGGACGGTTTATACGAGAGGAAATTGCCACAAATAAGCCGCGGCTTACACTGGCTGCGTCTTACATAAGACGCGAGCGGGCCATTTATATGAGTGCGGCTTACCAGGGCGCACTTGGGCTTGCATAAGACACGAAATACTCGTATAAATGGTTCGCAGTAAAGTTCGCTATAATAACAAAAGAACCGCATGCTTGAGCAAGCCGCGCACAACGCTTGAGTACATTTAAACGAACACTTTCACGTCCAAGGTAAGCCGCGGCCAAGATAAGCACAGTCCAAAACCCCTTGGTCAGGATAATCCGCGGCTTGAGCTAGCTGCCCATGGAGTAAGCCATGAACTTTGATTATGTACCATCAATTAAGTGTTCGCGTGTTATGTAAGCAGCGGCTG
This sequence comes from Pachyseris speciosa, assembly GCA_016490735.1. Lineage (NCBI taxonomy): Eukaryota > Metazoa > Cnidaria > Anthozoa > Scleractinia > Pachyseridae > Pachyseris > Pachyseris speciosa. The sequence continues at coordinate 237,683 of JAEMWC010000346.1, forward strand.
AATCAACCGTCCGAACTTTATTATTTGGGTCGACCCAAATAGGGATTTAAGTTCAGTACATGAAAAGTTCGACGTTTGAACTGGGCCTAAGGCTAAAACAGAACAAAACAAGCAAAACTAAAGCAAAACAAGCTAAGCCCATCGGATAGAGAGAGTCCAACGCTGGACAGTTTTAAACAAAGCATTAACAAAAAAGAGTTACCTTTTCTCCTAGACGACTGCAGGAATTGCGACTTATGTTTTTAACTTTCTTAGAGATTGAATTAAAGTTAGGCTCAATTACATTAGGAATATACTACTACTACTACTACCACCACCACCACCACCACCACCACCACCACTACTACTACTACTACTACTACTACTACTACTACTACTACTACTACTACTACTACTACTACTACTACTACTACTACTACTACTACTACTACTACTACTACCACTACTACTACTACTACTGTACTACTATTACTACTACCACCACCACCACCACCACCACCACTACTACTACTACTACTACTACTACTACTACTACTACTACTACTACTACTACTACTACTACTACTACTACTACCACTACTGTACTACTACTACTACTACTACTGCTACTACTACTACTACTACCACTACTGTACTACTACTACTACTACTACTACTACTACTACTACTACTACTACTACTACTACTACTGCTGCTGCTGCTGCTGCTGCTGCTGCTGCTGCTGCTGCTGCTACTACTACAACTACTACATTCTGTTGAACTCACTGGTATGTAATGTTTCTGACCCAAACGAATCCTGGGAAATTCTTGCATAACGGCGGCATGGAAGTCCGCGAATTTCCATTTCAGTTAGTTGTTAGAAATGTTGAGCCACCCAAACCTGCTAGCAAGATATTGCACCGATTGCATTATTTATACGTCAAAACTCGCCAAAATTACCATGCGAGGTATCGGAATCCATCCACAGAACGACCAGATAGACAACCTCACTCGTGAATCGCCATGACTTGCTCAAACACTTTCGGCGACCCACTTGCTGTGAAATTGTTATTAACCTCTGTATTCTTTTAGAGGATTGCCTCTACCCACCAACCCGGCAGCTTTAGGAAGCCAGGCAAGGCGTTTCGATCTGAGGTGGCAAATGGCTCGAAAAACACACTTATAAATCAAATACTTAACGAATTCGAAGTCGAGTGCTCACTTAATCAAGCCAAAGCTAGCGTGACAAGCGTGATAAGGAAGATAGAGCCTTCGGTCTTGTGGACCAGCAAAATCTCTGTAGTAGCCCTTTTTATGCAATAACGAAATCGACTTAACCTCCTACCATCGGGAAATTACAAAGTTCAAATCGTCGTGACAGGAATGAGTTAAGGGAAGACTTGAAATGAAGGATTAGATAAGCACAGTCTCCAAATATCGACCAAACATAGGAGTTGAGAGGGACAAGTCGATTTCAGGAAAAATACAATCCTTGTGTCTGCTTGAGAACATGAGAAAGGAGCTCTTTTCCGAAGTGCATGCAGTTTGGGCATTAGGCATTTTTTTTCGTCGCGATCTCTCCAATCACTCCAAAATATGTAACAAATAAATGGCATATTACGATAATCCTTCGGATCTTTATCACCATCTGGGCCAAGTACCTTTGAAAAAACCCCTTAGTAAATTTATCAAAAGTACCATAACTCAGGTCTCCAAAATTGTCCTTTATAGCTCAAGTTTATAAAAATAAGTAATGGAGTAGCTAGCGTACTTCTTATTAAAAGGGTGTCTAAAATTGCCACTCCTTATAATCGCCACTTATAAGAATCCAAAAAATTGCCCCCTTTTAAGTCCCTTAAAATCGCTATTTTTAACACTCCTTATAATCTTTCTTGAAGAAATTCATCAGGCTAGTTAAGTTAATTAGTCGATTTAAATGTTCTTAAAACATAGCCAGTCTTAATGTCTTAATGATGCTGACAGTTTCGATAACTGTCAGCCATCTTTATCAAAACTTGAAAAACATTAAAAGTGTCAAAAGCCTTAAATAGGCTTCTGAAGGTGTTAATTATTGCGATTAACGCGCAAAGTCACCCTGTAGACGCCCCCTCCCCCCTGGTTTGGAGGTGGAGATCACTTGTGTCCATATGGGAGAAAGCTGATAGGCTCCCTTGTCCCTGTTCATACATAAGAACAGCCCTCCATACATGTGGTTACCCGGATTGGGTGATAAAGAAGGTCAAAGAGCGAATGATCAGAAAGAAAGGTACTGGAAAAGATAAATCTAAGAAAGATAAAGCACAAGAAAAATCAAGAGGAGTGGTGACTGTCCCATATGTCCACTCTTTCACGGAGAAAATACAACGTATATTCACCAAACACAGGGTAGACACGGTGGTTAAACCTCAAACCACCCTCAGACAGGTTTTAGTCCACCCGAAGGACAAAGTTGACAAGCAAAAAAAGGCTGGAGTGGTGTACAAAATTCCATGCAGCCAATACGAAAAGGTATATATCGGTGAAACAGGGAGACAGCTGGGAACCAGGATCACAGAACACAGAAAGGAAGCAGAAAAGATCTGTGACAGAAATTTCACAAGATCCACCCGCAGAGCTTCCACCAATGAACACCATAAATCAGCCATAACAGACCACGTCTGTCAGAACAATCATAATATGAATTGGGAAGCAAGTGAAAAAGTTGAGCAGGAAAGCGACAAGTTTAAGCGACGGATCAAGGAAAGCATATGTATTAGATTGAACACTCCTACTATGAACAGGAACGAGGGAGCCTATCAGCTTTCTCCCATATGGACACATGTGATCTCCACCCCCAAACCAGGGGGGGGAGGATACTTCACAAATTAATGTGATCAAGTAAGCTGAAGCCACTCTAAAGGCACTAAGGCCACAAGGTAGCGGGCATTACCCCTTAAATCTACCAAAGCAAAGATTGAGCCCAAGCATTAGCAGCCATGGACAGCTGTTTCGGCCTTGTTAGGCCTCGTCAGCATGGCATAGCTAATGCTCAGGCTCAAGTACCCACATATCCATAAAACAAGCAACGAAAACGTAAAGCTTGTGAGATGTGGCTGGAGTGACAAGGATACTTCACAAATTAATGTGATCAAGTAAGCTGAAGCCACTCTAAAGGCACTAAGGCCACAAGGTAGCGGGCATTACCTCTTAAATCTACCAAAGCAAAGATTGAGCCCAAGCATTAGCAGCCATGGACAGCTGTTTCGGCCTTGTTAGGCCTCGTCAGCATGGCATAGCTAAGGGGGGAAGGAGGCGTCTACAGGGTGACTTTGCGCGTTTATCGCAAGAACTAACACATTCAGAAGCCTATTCAAGGCTTCTGACTCTTTTAATGTTTTTCAAGTTTTTTAATGTTTTTTTGATAAAGATGGCTGACAGTCGTCGAAACTGTCAGCATCGTTAAGACGGTAAGACTGGCTATGTTTTAAGAACATTTAAATCGACTACTCCCTATAATCGTCACTTTTAATAAGACTCTTAATAATTGCCACTTTCAAGACTCCTTATAATCTTCACATCTCCCGCAGTTTATCAATGGCAGGAGCAAGCTCCCGCCCCACAATCCATCGTAGAAATTAGAACTTACTCGCAGTCTATCACGTTTAAGACTCCTAATAATTGCCACTTTCGGAGACTCCTTGTAATTGCCACTTTTAAGACTCCTTAAAATTGCCACTTTTAACACTCCTTATAATTGCCACTTTCGAGACTCCTTATAATTGCCACTTTTAAGACTCCTTATAATTGCCACTTTTAAGACTCCTTAAAATTGCCACTAAGTCTTTTAATACTCCTTATAATTTCCACTTTCGAGACTCCTTATAATTGCCACTTTTAAGACTCCTTATAATTGCCACTTTCAAGACTCCTTATAATTGCTACTTTTAAGACTCATTATAATTACCACTTTCAAGACTCCTTACGGTGATCTTATACAAAACACAACTTTTTCTCCAACATCAAACTCATTCAGAAGAAACCACCACCATGCAACTCGTTGCTATGAGTGATGACAAAAACAATGGTGTTTGAGTCCCTGGTTGCCATGGCAACAGAACAAGCTTAAGATCTCTGTAAAAGTGCTTCTTTTTTAAACAAAAATGAGCAAGTGAGCTAACCAGTCGGCGGTAAAAGCGGCAATTATAAGGAGTGATGAAAGTAGCCATTTATAAGTAGTCTTAAAAGTGGCAATTACGAGGAGGCGATTGAAAGGAGTGTTAAAATTGGCGATTTTAAGGATCTCAGAAGTGGCAATTTTTTAGAGATGCAAATGTGCTTCAACGTTTGGACTACGACATGGGATGAACGTCTTTATAAAGTAGCTTCGTGGTTTAAATTTTATAATTCCCGGCGTTTACTTTTGCTAACGATCGCACGCAAGACTCGAGCAATATGAACAGTGCAACAAGTTTAGTTGTTCATTGCAAGTGCTATCCAAAAGCACACTAGAGCTCGACTGATAATTATCCATAAACAGGCACTGAAGCTACTTACCATTTCTCAAATGCTTAAAATTCGAGAAACAGCTACTGTAAATCAGTTTGGCAACAGAATTGTGTTTATTTCAAAGTTGATCCTGAAAATTGATTTTCAGTGGTGAATACAATTAAACTCGTTGGGGCAGCTCAGCCAGTTCTTAAAGAGACTACATCTTTACACAGGGATGTCAAGGTAAATTACTTTATGCCATAATCCAAAACTTTTGCAAAGGGTTCGAAACTGAGCGCAAACACGACTGACTCTTCGCAAGAAATGCCTAACAGCATTGGTGGCATTCGAACCTTGTGAAGAAGCCTTCTAGTGAAACAACAAACGAATAAAGGGGGTAGTTTCCAAGGAAACTGTGGTGCTACGTCGGTGCGGAGTGACGAAGGGCTAACTAACGCTCGAAACGTCAGCTTTTTGAATCTCTTTACGGTGGTCAATTTACATTATACTGCTTAAGCAGTGTCCATATCTGCGATGATCATTCACGTATTAATTCTTTAATCCGCAGTTCAAATAAATGATTGTCATATCTTCATTCTGACATATTCATCACTCGTCTCAATTTAACAATGCAAAGTCTCTTTATTCACTCTTTTCCACTAAGATATAGATTTAGTCAAGCCTAAAAGCGGAGCTCCACGATTGTTATTATTATTATTATTATTATTATTATTATTATTATTATTATTATTATTATTATTATCAGCCAATATCTCTGGTCCATTAGCCCAACAAATAGAATCACAGGCGTATGTGCCACCAGACGACAATGAAATATTCGCTGTGCAACGGGAGATGCGCCAGGTGAAGAATCAGTATCTGAATGAAAAACTTGGTGAGGTGAAGGGTTCGATTTCTGAAAAATCTTTGAGAGCCGTGGACCTTGCCACTCGATCAGAAGGGTGCTTCTAGTTGGCTTACTGTTTTGCCAATTAAAGACGTGAATTTTGATTTAAACAAGAGTGATTTTCGAGACGCTGTGAAACTCAGGTACGACTGGGAAGTTCCCGACACACCCTCTGTACATGTCTGTGTTTGCGGGGACATCTTCAATGTGGATCATGCTATGATATGCAAACGAGGCGGATTTATCATCCAACGTCATAAGGAACTGAGAGATTTGGAGGCGGAACTGCTTCGCATGGTGTGCAATGGTGTTGAAATCGAACCAGTTTTGCAAGACATCACAGGAGAAGAGTTGAATAAGGGAGTCAACACCGCCCCTGATGCACGACTGGATATAGTTGCTAGGGGATTCTGGGAGAGGCAAAGGTCGGCTTTTTTTGATGTGAGAATTTGCCATCCAAATGCAGCCTCCTATAGAGATATAGATCCAGACCAGATATTAAGGCAGCACGAAACAGAGAAGAAGCGCCAGTACGCTAGCCGAGTGTTGGAAGTAGAGCAAGCTACATTCACGCCATTAGTTTTCAGCATGACAGGTGGAATGGCGATGGAATGTGAACGATACCATAGTAGGCTTGCTGAGCTAGTTGCTACAAAGAAATGCGAAAGCTATGCGACTACCATGTCATGGATCAGGGCAAGAGTGTCCTTTGCGCTGCTGAGATCAGCATTACTTTGCTTAAGAGGCTCGCGATTTTTCAGGAAAATTCATTTAGAGTTGACGGACATTGACTTGGATATTGAAAAAAGACACGCTAATATTTGTTAAGAGAGCGCTATTTCTGGGGACTCTAGGCAAAGCCAGGAATACTGAGCTGAGAAATGTTTAGCAGTATTTTTTGTAGTCGACATTATTTTATACCTAATATGGTGTTTTAGATTTTTTAATAGTTTGATCCATTTTTTATACAAATATACCGCTATATATATATTTCTCTTTGTCACATTCACAACTATGAACAAAAGCAATTTTATATGAACTCTATCTTAACCATATGTTTGTTCCATATCTTAATATCCCTGCTTCAATTCACTGTTCAATTGAAATTATTATTTTATCGAGGGAAAGTCCATTTTATACAAAAAAAAATTATAATAATTATAAAAAACTTTAAAAAAAAGAGAATAAAAAATAAAAAATTATTATTATTATTATTATTATTATTATTATTATTTCTTTTTACTGGTATTGAGCAACTTCGCATGGCTTTCCTTGTGCCAATATTTTCTGTTTAGAGCAGTCAACAGAGATTGACCGCGGTTAAGAAACCTCATACAAAACCATAAAATAATACACGACACTTATGTTTGTTCGAAAAACAAATTTAACAATCAAAAAACTATCAAACATTTTCATCCAACATCGTGTTTGACCGTTTAGCCACCTCTCTTAACATTGCATTTATTCTTAAATGGCTTTCCATGTTTGATCAAGATCAAACATTTTCATCCAACATTTCTTGTTACGAACAAATGTCTGATCGTTTAACCACCCCAACAGACAAAGCGTGCACAGCAAGTAAAACGAGCAACCAAATAAACCATATAACGTCGAAATTTCAGCGATCTAAATACGGAAAAAATCGTTTTGTGGACTCACTCTGTCTAGTGTTTGGTCAAACATTGTTTGTGCGTTTAGCCACCCAACGTTATGTTTGACAACTGACGATGTTGGATGAAAATGTTTGATCGTTTAGCCGGGGCTTTAATCCTTAATTTTACGAGGACGCATTGCGATTACGTGTTAATAAGATAAAGGCAAAAGTTTCTTAACGCTGTTGAGGCACCGAGGTCGAAAAACAGCCAGCCAAGCAGAGCAAAAACACTCGTTCGCTTATAAGTAAAAAAGCGTAACAAAACAAACAATTCAACTACTTCATTGCGTCAAAAACGAGTAGAGATGATTGTTATTTATATTCAGTCGTGAGAAAAATACAAGTTTCATTCTTGAACAAAAGTAACAACGACTACACCAAATGTTAAGCTTCAATTTATTTAATTCACATCACTGTCCTGAGGTGTAGAGGTTTCCACCACTTGAAAATACGTAAGCTTGTCCACTTTAGTAAAAACACGCATCCGCAAAACGCAAACGGTTTGTCCAAAGAAAGAACCTCTTCCACAGAATTGGAGCTACTCGTTCCTCCCATTAATGCCGGTGAACTGCTTTCTTGGTGAGCTGCAAGACGCCGCGGTAAAGTGACAGCAAAGCCCTCGAAGCGTTAAATCATTTTGTTTTTAACCACACAATCGATCCAAGTTTGAAGCTTTTCCTGAGAAAAATCTTTCGCGCTTCCCCGCTTTTTATCACTTGCAAATTCACCTTCCGGAGGATCTTTTAACAAGTTCGTAATTGTTATGCTTTTACGCGAATTAAAAGACAAACTTAATTTCGAGTCGCGCGGCTGCCGCACGGGAGAAAGCGCGCGAAAAATTAAGCCTCGTTTTGGTTTTGGTAAGTTAATCTGGCTTGAGCCTGCGATCTAATCGAAAGCCATTACCTGGTCAGCGGTCAACTTAAAAAAAACAGCTGACCTCGATGAGCTCTAAACTTGAGCCCGTGATATGCTCACGTGATACTGGTCACGGATGCCTTGCTTTGACAGGTGTCAATTGACCATAACATGGATGTCCAATATCAAAGATGTGCGCTGTTCTGGTCAGGTGGAGTATGACCGCCATGTTGGGATCAAGTATTGATTATTGTTATTATTATTAGGATATTATTAATTATTGGGCTACGTCGTTGTGCGTACGCGCCCACGAGCAATACCGCTAGCCATTTTTACCATGAGAAAAACAGTTCACGAGTTTCTATAGGTATGGTGCTCCACTTGGCGGCCTTTCGGGCCGCCGGACCTCCGCTACGAAAATACAGTGACTTTAAAGAATGAGTAACACAACGGTAAAATCGCAACGTATATAGCTGCTGACCCGCCGCTGGCTCTTGTCTTTTTCATTCACTCAACTAAGATGCTGGTCGAAGAACTTTATTGTTTTCACTCAACTAAGATGCTGGTCGAAGAACTTTATTGTTTACCTAACAAAAACTAAAGACTCTCGCCCAGTTCTAATATAGACTCACAGTGACCTTGAGAGATTAGAAGAGCGAGAGGGACTACCGTTGAGCTAAGTACCTTTTGCTTATTAATTAATTAATTAATTAATTAATCAATGTAGTAGATTTGTATCTTTCTTGTCACTTTCTGATGGCAGATGAGTCCAAATTCCTATCTAACCTTCCATTCAACCATCTACATGATAGCTCTTTCAACCTAGCCTTGTATGAATTGTCCCATGGTCCTATACAATTTGACAATGACCGCCTTGATACGCTTTTATTTAATCCCATCGAGCAGCCAGAATTAAGCAATCCACTTGCTAGCTTTCTTGATCCTGAATCAAACTTCATTAGTCGCCTGCCTACCAGCAAATATGTTGTTGAGGAAGAACTTAATGATCGGCTTGATATTGTGAACAAAAATGTTGGCTTTTCCATAATGCATTTAAATATTCGTAGCTTACGTGCTAATTTCGAAAAATTTAATCTAGTGTTGGGGAATCCTCTTAAGCATTCTCTGTTGTTGGTGTGTCAGAAACATGGCTAAACGATGCCACTTCAGAGCAAGTAAGCATCACCGGGTATAATTTTATCTCAAACGATCGCAAATCTAAAACCGGTGGGGAGTAGGCATTTATTTACACAAAGATCTTGATTATAAGCTTCTCCCAAACTGTAATTTTTCTGATCCTGAATTAATCGAATCACTCTTTGTCGAAATTAATGTTCCTCATGGGAAAAACATTATTGTTGGGACTGTTTATAGGCCGCCGAATCGAAATATAGTTTCTTTTCTTGACAAATTTTATGATATTCTTTCCAACATCTCTAAAGACAATAAACAATGCTATATAATGGGCGATTTTAATTTAGATCTTCTACAATACAATCATCACGCACACACTCAGGAATTCGTTGACAGTTTATTCTCACACGCATTTTTTCCAATCATTTCGAATCCAACGCGTCTTACTTCTCACTCTGCGACATTAATTGACAACATATTCACCAACAATCTTTCAAAAAATGTGTTTAATGGAATTGTCCTAAATGATTTATCCGATCATCTTCCCGTCTTTGCGTGTTTTCATGATGAAATTACACCAGACGTCGGAGTAAGGAAAATTTTCAAGCGCTATTTTAATGAAGACAACATTAAGAAATTCAATGATTCTCTTTCTCAGACACATTGGTCCACTTTTCTCAACGAGGAGGACCCAAATGAATCTTACAACGGCTTTATCAACGAATACTCCAGACTTTTCAACGCCTGCTTCCCGTTGAGGGCCATTACAAGTAGACAGTTAAATAAACTCGGCTCCCCTTGGTTAACCCCTGGCCTCCTCAAATCTATTAAGGAGAAGAATAGACTCTAAAAAAGATTAATCCGGTCATCTAACAGATCCTGCGAATCGCAGTATAAAGCATACAAAAACAAACTGAATCATTTAATTCGCGTCGCCAAGCGCTCATATTATGACAGTCAGTTTGAGTGTGCGAAAAAAGATCTTAGACAAACTTGGAAACTGTTGCACGAAGTTATCAACAAACGAAAGAGTGAGTCCCCTTTGCCCTCGTCATTAATTCAGAGAACAGTACTATAACGGATCCCGCTGAGATTGCTGATAAATTTTGCAAATATTTCACTAATATTGGTCCCAATTTGGCAAATTCTATACCCACAGTTAATTGTTCTTTTCGTTCTTTCCTCACTGGCAACAACAACTCACCTATCACCCTAACTCCAACTACTATAAATGAACTGGAAAATATCTGCAGTCATTTGCATTGAGGAAAGCCCCGGGCTATGACAACATCCCAATGCACGAGATCATAAATCCTTTTCACTTCATTTCTGCACCTCTGATGGACACTGGATAAACTGAAAATTGCCAAAATGATTCCCATCTATAAAATAGACGATCCCGGTCTTTTTGTGAATTATAGACCAATTTCTTTATTACCAAATTTTTCGAAAGTTTTCGAAAGATTTTTGTATAACAGGATAATAGAATTTGTTGAAAAAACGAAATATTATATTGTTATCAGTTTGGCTTTCGGAAAAATTATTAAACTTCCTTCGCATTAACTCATCTCATTAATAAAATTTCCTCCGCAACTGATCGACATGAAACTACTGTAGGGGTGTTTTTAGATCTTTCTAAAGCATTTGACACTCTTAACCATCAAATTCTGTTTACCACGTTGGAATATTATGGTATCCGTGGTGTGGCTCTGCAGTGAATTAAAAGCTATTTTTCTTGCCGCTAACAATTTGTTCAATTTAATCTATCCTGTTCCTCAATGCAGACCATCAAGTGTGGCGTCCCTCAAGGTTCTATTTTGGGTCCTTTTTTTTTTGTACCATTTATAAAATGATCTTACTAACGACTCTAAATTAACTCAGTCCTTACTTTTTGCTGACGACACAAATATTTTTTATTCTCACTCTGACCCCACTGAATTGCAATCTATTTTAAATGATGAATTGTGTAACTATGACATGTGGTTGAAAAGTAATAAGCTCTCTGTCAATATAAAAAAAATTATGTCATGTTTAAGTCGAGACAAAAGAAACTTAATTGTAATCTCTCTCGTTTTTTTTGGAAATCATTCTCTGGGACAGACTAAAGTAATTAAGTTTCTAGGAGTTTACGTGGACGAGCACCTTACTTGGAAACACCACATTAGCTATGTCTCTATAAACAGATCTCTAAGTCAGTTGGTTAATATTCAGGGCCTAATTCTACCTATCAGAAGAAACCAAATTATCTCTGTACTACGCGTTAATTTATCCCTATATCGCCTATTGTAACTCTTCTTAGTCGTCCACGTATGTGTCCAACTTAGATAGGATTTTCATTCTGCAAAAGCGTGCTGTGCGAGCCATCGCCAATTCCGATTATCGAGCACATTCTGCTCCATTGTTTGCTAAATTGCGTATCCTTGATATTTTCCAAGTGGACTCATTTCAAATAGCCAAGTTTATGTTTTATTATCACAATCAATTGTTGCCTCCAATGTCCCTCAACTTGTTTGACACAAGTAGTGAAATTCATAATTATGGCACCGGAACGGCTGGATGTTACCGCCCTCATTTCTGTCGTACAAACATTAAGCAATTTACAATTCTCTTTCAAGGTCCAATGATTTGGAATTCTCTCCCTACTTCAATTACCTGTTCAGCAAGTTTTATTTAAACAATCCTGAATCTGTCATGCCGCACTCACACAGCACCAAATTATACTTTTATATTATCCTTCGAGGTGGCCTCTCCTATAAGCCTTGCGGTTTCCTGAGGTCTCCTCGCCACCAACTTAGGTGTGTTAAAAGTAAATATTGTGAAAATGACAAATAAATAAATAAATAAATGCAGACCTCGCGGCCGAGAAAATCCAGAGCAATCCGCCGTCTGAAGTAAGTGTTAGCCGTCAATCTCCCGCGGAATCCATGGTTCAGGCTTTAGTTGCCGACCAGTCCGTTATCAATACCCTTTCCCAAGCGATTCTGTCCGCAATCAAACAAGATCTTCCTCAGCACGCGACCGAGATATCGCGAACTAATATTGCCGCAGCGCCTGTGGGCCAGTCGGCTGAACAATCTGCCGTAGAGTCTGTGGACCAAACCGGCAAAGTCAGGGCACCAAAAAGAAGCCTCCCAATCGATGTTGTTGTCATCGAGGAGAATACTCAACCTAAACACCCGCGCACAGATACGTCCACTCCTACTAGTGGCGGACAAGATAGTCAGTCGCTGGTAGGCGACGATTACGACCTTGAAGGGCTGCTATCTCCCAACTCGCGTTGGGAACCTAGCGAAGAGGTCGATGCCCTGCTTAAAGTCAT